>JAWZSL010000012.1:6830000-7307500 GCA_034769285.1 Lutjanus argentimaculatus | reverse complement strand
AGTGAAAATGAGCTGCTTGCACAGATGACTTATACGGCCATTTTTCTGGTGAGGATGGGCTGAAACTAACCAATATGCAGAATTTGCAGCCTCCGACCTCCGAGACCTCCTGATTGTCCACTTCAAATCCGTGATGTTGAAATTAGTAGAGCAAACGGGTTCAGACCCATATTGAGGCTAACTAAAATAATGTAATATCAGTTTGTATTGAATCTATTTTTGTATTTTGAAATTAAAAATTACTTGTATTTTAAATGAAAACATTTTTTATACCAGAATTTTGTATTTTAGCGAGTATTTGTAATTTGTAACAAATACATTTTGATGTATGTGTGCCTCTCTCTGGACATGTCAAATGACTTTAACACAAAGGAGCCTCATTTAACAGGGGGATCATGACCCGCCGGCTGAGCAGCTCCACCCGTTCCCACACCGAGGACTCCATCTTCTTGAGGCCCGATGAGGACCCCGTCTGGCTGGATGAGCCCACAAAGGCTGAAAAAACTAGGTGATGGAGTCCCTAAAAAAGACGGGCTCCCAAATTGCAAAGATAGACCCGCAGGTGACCAAAGCTCACAGGGAGAGGAAGTGTTTATGCACAAAGTGTACGCACTGGTGATCGAGATCCACTGCTGGGCTGCACTGTTTGTCGTTTCCCAAGTCACGGTATGTATGGAATTGAGCTGAGAGAAGAAAATTGTGTAAAAGTGGATAAAATCTTTACTTTTTTGTTGATTTTTACTCAAATGCCTGTTTTAAATTAGACTAAAGTTAAGATGACTTTCCTGCACACACTCAGCATGTAATGTAGAGCAGTATGACAAATCCACAGTAGTGTAATTGCACAATTAGCAATGCAAATGATGCCTTAACACTTGAGCACGAGGTATTCTCTCCACTTGACCCCTATTTTTCCACAAAGATTTTCTTTTCATATGTCATTACATTACATGCGTCATATTGTCTAAAATAGTTGACAGCATACTTTATTCTTGCAAAAATTGGAGCTAAAATTGGACACCTCTTTAATATTCATTGTCATCTTTGTCTCTGTTGACTTCATGTTTGATTCATTCAAGGAAAAAAGGGCAGGTGCAACGTTACCATATGTAAGAAGAAAAAAAGGCTCGTAAAAGCCGCCTTGATTATAACACCAGACTGCATGTGGTCAATTTACATATTTTTATGCCTGCATAATAAGCCATCTTCTTTTTTTAAAATCTGTTCTTATTTCACCTGAGAGCAGCCACATCGCTGTCTGATTACCAGTGCATGAATGACTGGAGTGTGCACAGTGACAATCTACCTCCCCTCCTTCTCTTCTCCCAGGGGTACTGGGTGTTCTTTGTGGTGGAAGGAAATGGACCACTCTCTTCCATCTACAAATCCCTGCAGGTCATTGACTTCTACCTTAGCTTCGTCTTACCCTGCCACCCAATTTTTGGAGTGGATGTAAGTGTCGGTTCTGGATCTAAGCTGTTTGTTTTGGAAGCCTTGCAGATATGCTGAATCTAGTGTTGGCTGTGTCTTACTGCCTCTTCCCTTGTCTTTCTGTCTCTGCACTGGCCAGTCTTTGGTGTTGATGAGGGAAGTCGTAAACACCAAACAGCACAATTGGATTGTCCATGCAACTGCAGGGATCGGTGTGGCCATCTGTGTTATCATGGTAAAACACTGGACAGACCGTTCAGTTATCACCCAAATCTTGTTTTTTAAACTAGAATTTCAAATATTTGGTAATTTCTGTATGAATATGAGATTATGGTGGGTGTTTAATTATTGTTATTTACCATGAAGGAACACGACAGTCTGAAGGAAACTGCACTGACTGGATCATTACTTTCTTCATTTGCAGATTGGCCAGTTTTCTTGCTTGATTGATTTGTTTATTGACCCCATTTGATGGGAAAAAATGCCGCTCACTGCTTCCTTCCTCCCACTAACGTCCCCAGGTCGTCCACATGGTGTGTAAGTGGCGTTACGGCACTGGCTTGTGGTCGTCAGGAACGGTGTCACGGGACATTGGCGATCGGCGTCAGTCAGTAAGCCGCCAGCCGTCCTTCACCCTGTCTGAGTGGACGGACGCTCAAGAGGATCTGCTGGACATGGACCCCGTGCCCCAGACGCCGGTCTTTGAAGTGGGCACAGACACCAGGACGGAAGGAGACGCCGCCACCCTCACTGTTACGCCAGTGGGGCTTCAGGAGAGGTTAGTATGGGCGGCAGAGGGCTGCAGCGTGGGGAGTTTGTTTGCTTGCATTCATATCTAGATGTGCAGGAAGGCATCAAGACATCAGTTATATCAGTCTCATCAGATTTTAGTGCTGTATTTGATATAGTTGGCCATGGCATTTTAATCAATCAAAGTGAGAAATGGGTGGGTCTCTCTGGCAGACAGTTGACATTGAACACGGTGTTCCTCAAGGAAGCATTCTGGGTCCAATTCTTTTTCCTTTAAAACATGCTCCATCTGGGCAACATAATTAGTCACCATGTGAAATATCATTGTTACGCTGATGATATGCAACTTTTTTTTCTGTTTCACCTGACAAACCCAGTTCTTTAAATGCTCTTATTACCTGTCTCTGATATTAACACCTAGATGGGTAATTTCACTTTAGCAGAAAGTAGAAATTCTACTTGTGGGTCCAACAGCAGTGAGGCAGACACTAGAGTGTTTGCTGGGCTGTCCAAGCATAAATACGTTATAACATTTTCACTCCAAATAGCGTATATTGTTTTTTAAGTGCCTAAACCCACTAAAATTAGGTGATTATCTTTTTCTCATTGAGTCTGGTTTCCTATAACATTGTTAACATTGCTGGAAACCAATATTTAACTATTATTTTCCTGATTCATGTTCCATCTTCAGCCGGATAGGGGATGTGTTAAGTTTCTGCTGATGAAATTAGTTATGTCCTGATTTTGCCCTCCATATAAAACTTTTAGATAACAAAATAATCCTGGCTTTATAGTGAGAATTTATAAATGTTATCCACATTTTATGGTTATACACACCTTCACAGTTCGTGAACTCTGCTGTCAAGCCGTGCAACACATGTGTTCAAAGAGCAATGAGCTGCAGTACTTATGAAAAGGGTGAAAATAGCATATCACCGATGGCATGTTTTTATCACTCAGATGAGTTATCCATGACTACTTAGTCATTTGATGGATCTGAATGGCGATTGGCACTTTAATGGGGCTTTTTGTCCAGTGTTTAAAAGAGGCATTACAGACTTAGAAGTGCTTTAGATCTCTGATCTTATTTATCAGCTATTTAACAAAATGTCACAAAAACATTTTTTGTCATCTTAGAACATGCAAATTTGTATTTTATTTTATTATTATTGTTTTTATTAATTAATTACCATTAAATTGTTGCTACCTACCAGTCCATCTGACTAACTATGCTTCATGGTTTCAAATCCATAATTGCAGATATTACGTCAGGATGGGTATAACATACTGTACGTCCATATGACCAAAATATGTATCACACAGGAGGGGTCTTCAATTGTTTTGAGACGAGCTAAAGAAGCCACTCTGATTGACACTGGAACGAGCCGCCTCCCCCAGACGCTGCACGGATTTTAGACGGAGAATTTTGTTTATTCCTGATGGAAAACTTTTTTATCAAGGCCCAAAATTTTGTTTTTTCCCTCAAATAACTCATAACCTGACAGGGGATTGCAGACCCTAAAGCGAGAATTACAGGCTGAGTTGGATTCTACCGCAATTCTGAGCTCAGCAAGGACTCGCTAACCCACCAGCCACCTGCGAAGCCTGCTCCTCTGCCAGCCAGTCTTTTGCCTGAACCTGCCCCGGACTCATCACCTGTGAAGCCCCCCAGGCGCAAAACGTGGCTCTCGCCGACGTCATGCCCCTCAGCTGCCCAGCGTCCCCGAACCCCAGCTGCCCAGCGTCCCCGAACCCCAGCTGCCCAGCGTCCCCGAACCCCAGCTGGCCCAGCGTCCCCGAACCCCAGCTGCCCAGCGTCCCGAACCCCAGCTGCCCAGCGTCCCCGAACCCCAGCTGCCAGCGTCCCCCAACCCCAGCTGCCCAGCGTCACGGAGGTTCTGCTGCCCAGCGTCACGGAGGTTCTGCTGCCCAGCGCCACGGAGGTTCTGCTGCCCAGCAACCTAGTCTTCGTTTTTCTCCTAAACCCGGGGGACCGTCGCCACCAACCTCCTGTCCCGGTGGGACCGTCGCCACCAACCTCCTGTCCGGTGGGACCGTCGCCACCAACCTCCTGTTCCGGTGGGACCGTCGCCATCATCGCCTTTCCCCCTGGTGGGGTCACTGCAGCCATCTCATGTTCCGGCTGGGTCACCACCACCATCTCCTGTTCTGGCTGGTCTGCAGCCATCACCCCTTCCGGCTGGGCCGCAGGGCCCTCATCTCCTGTCCTGGTGGGGCCGCAGCTATCATCTGTTTTTGGCTGGGCCACAGCCATTCCCTGTTTCTGATGGGGCCGCCGCAGTACCTTCTGTTCTGGCTGGGTCCATCGCCATCGTCTCCCGTTCGGGCTGGGCCGCAACCTCCTCCTGCTCCGGTGGGACAGTCGCCACCCTCCTTCTGCTCCCGGGGGGACAAGGTCGCCACCATCTCCTGTTCCGGTGGGGCCGTTCGCCCATCATCACACGCTCCGGTGGGGTCACCGCAGCCATCTCCCTTCCGCTGGGTTTACCGCCACCCCAGCCCCGTCCCCCGGTGGGACCGCCGCCACCACCTCCTCTTCCGGTTGGGGCCGATCGCCATCATCCCCCTGTCCCCGGTGGGGACCGTTTGCCACCAACTTCCTGTTCCGGTGGGGCCGTCTGCCATCATCCCCTGTCCCGGTGGGACGCCGCCACCATTTCCTGTTTCCGGTGGGGCCGTCGCCATTCATTTCCCCGTCCCGGTGGACCCGCCGCCACCATTTTCTGTTCCGGTGGGGCCGTCGCCATCATCTCCTGTCAGGGTTTTTGGACCGCCGCCACCATTTCCTGTTTTCCGGTGGGGCCGTCGCCATCATCTCCAAATCCCGGTGGACCGCCGCCACCATCTTTCCCCTTCCCGGTGGGGCCGTCGCCACCATTGCCTGCCCTGGTGGGGTCACCACCAGCCATCTCCTGGGTTCCGGCTGGGTTTGCCGCCACCATCTCCTGTCCCGGTGGGACCGCCGCCACCATTTCCTGTTCCGGTGGGGCCGTCGCCCATCAATCTCCAGTCCCGGTGGGGACCACCGCCACCCCCGCCGTCCTTCCCGGTGGGGCCGTCGCCATCATCTCCAGTCCCGGTTTGGGACCGCCGCCACCCATCTCCTCTTCCGGGGGGCCGTCGCCACCATTGCCTGCCCTGGTGGGGTCACCACAGCCATCTCCTGTTCCGGCTTTGGGGCCCGCCGCCACCATCTCCTGTCCCTGGTGGGACCGCCGCCACCATTTCCTGTTTCTCGGTGGGGCCGTCGCCATTTGGCTCCAAGTCACGGTGGGACGCCGCGCACCACCGCCCCTTCCCCGGGGGGGCCGTCGCCATCATCTCCAGTCCCGGTGGGACCGCCGCCACCACCTCCTCTTCCGGTGGGGCCGCGCATCATCTCCAGTCCCGGTGGGGACCGGCCGCCACCACCTCCCCCCCTCTTCCGGTGGGGCCGTCGCCATCATCTCCTGTTTCCGGTGGGGGACCGCGAATCATGCGCCATCACCTGCCCCGGTGGGGTCACTGCAGCCATCTCATGTTCCGGGTGGGTCACCGCCCACCATCTCTGTTCTGGTGGGGACCGTCGCCATTTATCGCCTGCCCCGGGGGGTCACTGCAGCCATCTCATGTTCCGGCTGGGTTCACCCGCCACCATCTCCGGTTCTGGCTGGGCCGCAAACCATCTCCTGTTCCGGCTGGGCCGCAGCCACCGTCTCCTGTTCCGGTGGGGTCATCGTACAGCCACCATCTCCTGTTCCGGCTGGGTCACCGCCACCCTCTCCTGTTTCTGGTGGGTCCGCCACCTTCCAGTTCCTGCTCTGGTGGGCGTCGCCGCCGCAGCCACCTCCAGTTCCTGCTCTGGCTGGGCCATCGCCGGCCGCAGCCACCTCCAGTTTCCTGCTCAGGCTGGGCCATCTACGTCATCGCCACAGCCTCTTCCTGTTCCTGTCAGGCTGGGCCGCCTACGTTTGCCGCAGCAGCCATCGCCTGTTCCTGCTCCGGCTGGGACGCCGCCGCAGCAGCCATCGCCAGTTCCTGCTCCGGCTGGGTCGCCGCAGCCCCCCGCCACCGCCTGTTCCTGTTCCGGCTGGGCTGTCTACGTCGCCGCCACAGCCACCGCCTCTTCCGCTTCCTGTTCCAGCTGGGCTTTTCTACGTCGCCGCCGCAAACCATCGCCAGTTCCTGTTTCTGGCTGGGCCGTCTTCGCTTCTGCAGGCTCCTCCAATCCCGGCTGGGCCACAGTCACCCTTCAGAGGGTCCCACCTTCGCCTATGCCGCTGGCCCCCTGTTTCTCTGCTAGCGGGGGATGGCCTTCGTCTTCGCCTTCGCCGCCGGCCCCTGCACGCTTCCCCAGGGATCCCCCCTTCACCGTGGCCCCCCTGCACGTCTCCCAAGGGGCTTCACCTTCCCCCGTCAGCCGCCCCACTGGGGTCCGCCGTCTTCGCCGTCGGCCGCCAGAGGGGTCCCGCCTTCGTCTCCGCCAGCGCCGCCGGCCCTTCAGAGGGGTCCCGCCTTCGTCTTCGCCAGCGCCCGCCGGCCCCCTGAGGGGGTCTCGCCTTCATCTTCGTCTGTGGCTCCTGCTCGTCCTTCCAAGGGTTTCCGCCTTCGCCTTGTGGCCTCCTGCTTCGTCCTCCCGACGGGTCCGCCTTCGTCTTCGCCAGTGGCCTCCTGCTCGTCCCTCCCGACGGGTTCTGCCTTCGTCTTCGCCTGTGGCGTCCTGCTCGGCCCCCTGAGGGGTCTCGCCATCGCCGCCGGCCTCCTGCTCGGCTCTCGCTCCCCTGGGTGGGGCTTCAGGCCGTCCGCCTGAGGTTTCTGGTTCTGCCCCTTTCCTGCCTTCAGGCCGTCCGCCTGAAGTCTCCGGCTCCGCCTCTGCCCTGCCTCCAGGCCGCCCGCCTGAGGTCTCCGGCTCCGCCCCTTGCCCTGCCTCCAGGCCCGCCCGCCCGAGGTCTCCGGGTTCCGCCCTATCCTGCCTCCAGGCCGCCCGCCGAGGCTTCGACCAGGCCCCTGCCCTGCCACGGGTTTACAGACTTATGGACCCTGCCTTTTGTTGTTGCCAGGCTGTGTGCCTGAGCTTTTAGTGACGCTTTTTGTTTTTTCCCTCCTCCAGGCCCCCTCCACCCACCCAGCTCCTTGTGGACTTGAGTGACTTTTTTTTGGACTTTGTTTTTTGGGACGTCTGGGATCCGCCCTTGAGGGGGGGTATGTCATGGTTGGTGGTTCGTTGGTCATTTTCCTGTTTTAATTTTGTAGTATTTTTTGGGTTGTCCTTGTTGTTTTTCCCTTGTTTTCTTTTTACTTCCTGTTCTTTGGTCCTTTCCCGCCCTTGGTTGATTTTCTGATTTGGTTCACCTGTTGTTGTCCACCCACCTTTTGTTTGATTAACCTCCCTTTTTTTATTTAGTCCCTGTTTTTTCTCTTTGTCTTTTTCCAAATTCGTCTTGTTGTACTGTGGTGTTAAGTTTCTGGTGTCTTTCCAGTGTTGCTTCCATGTTTTTTCCAGTGATTTATGTACCTTTTTGGATTTCTTGGATTTTGCTTGGTTTTGGTTTTGTCCTTTGGATCCCTTCAGTTCAAGTAAGCGAGTTTGTGTTTTGTTACCTTTTTTTTTTCAATAAATCTCCTGTAAATTTTTGCCCTCCCGTCCAGTCTGCATTTTTGGGTCCAACTCTAGTGATTTTCTAGTGACTTAACATCCCCACGTAACATAAATACTGTTTTTTTGCCATTTTCACTCCAAAATTTAGCGTATATATGTTTTTTTTTAAAGTGCCTAAACCCACTAAAATTTGGTGATTATCTTTTTTTCTCATTGAGTCTGGTGGTTCTCTATAAACATTGTTTAACATATCGCTTTGGGAAAAACCAATACTCAACTCATTATTTTACTGATTCATGTTCATCTTCAGCTGGATAGGGGATGTGTTTAAGTTTCTGCTGATGAAAATTTTGTTATGTTTCCCTTTATTTTGCCTCTCCATAATAAAAACTTTAGATAACAAAAACTTGGTGGCTTTTATAGTGAAGAAATTTATAAATGTTTATCCACCATTTTATGGTAAATACACACCTTCAAAACAGACGTGAACTCTCGTTGTATCAAAAAGGACAAAAGAGGGGAAATACTTATGAAAAAGGGGGTGAAAATAGCATTATTTCCCCCCGAGTTGCATTTTTTTATCACTGCAGATCAGAGTTATCCATGACTACTTCAGAGTCATTTTTATGGGACTGAATGGCGATCGTGCCACTTTAATGGGGCTTTTTTGTCCAGTGTAAAAGAGCATTACAGACTTAGAAGTGGTTTCCCAAACTCTGATCTTAATTTTATCAGCTATTTTAACAAAATGGTCACAAAAACATTTTTTTCATCTTAGAAACATTGCAAAAATTGTATGTATTATTATTATTATTATTGTTGTTATTATTATTATTACCATTATTGTTGCTACAAACCCGTACTACTACTATTACTACTTCTATTACAACTGCATCAAAGGCTTTTTAAAACCATAATTGCAGATATTACAGCAATGGTTATACACAAAACTGTACGTCCATATGACCAAATATGTATCACACAGGAGGGGCTCCAATGTTTCCCTGACCTTGGACATGTGTACGCCAGGCTGCACTGAGCCCTACTGGCTACGGAGCCCAGCTCTCCCCCAGAGACCAGTCGGCCCAGGAGTACCTCCGACAGGGAACGCACGTCCTGACCCCTGCCATGTTACACACACGGGCCATGGATGACCAGAGCCTGCAGGCTGAGTTTTATGTGAGCAACAGCAGCAACAGCGGCAGCTCATCCACCTACACGCTTTAGATTAACAGGGATGAACAGGGCTCACCGGAAGAGACGCACACTGACACACAGAGACGCAGGCACAAATGCACACACCCACACACACACCCCAGCGGAGATCTGCACACACCCGTAAGCTTTTCCACTGTCTGTTAGTGGGCGAAGGAAGGATAGATACAGGCATATTTGCATACATAAACCCACAGAGGATTCCAGTGTCTGCTAGGCAGAAATATTCATGATCATGCACAAGTCATCTATAGAATTTCACTCACATACAATTAGACAGCAACAGCTTAGTGCGAAGAGCAGTGGATGACTTAATGTTGGATATTATTTTCTTCTGTAGCAGTTAAGGCTAGGACTTCCCCTCCAGTTCTGCAAGGACTGATTGTTATTGTACCCATTGTTCTGTGTCCATCGGCAGGAAACTCCCATGAACTTTGTGGACCCAAAGGAGTACAACTACCCCGGGTTGGTGAGAAAGAACCGCTACAAAACCATCTTACCCAGTGAGTACAGCTGTAACACGAGTTGGAGCAGTCACAAAAAGGAGATGATGCAGTTGTAAATTCTGTGAACACGCCTTTTTCGTGCTGCTTCTCTTTAATAATTCCACATTCTCATCAACTATTTAGCTCAGATGTGTCTGTAAAAGGTCTGTTTCTGTGCACCAGAATATTGATACTCACACTGAGACACAGACCACAAAAAGACATGAACCAACTTGTAATAAAACTGAGTTGTAAGATGTAATATAGTATGCATGCATCTTCTTCGGCTGTTATATCTTTAAATTACAACTCATCTGTCTCCCTCTCTCTCTCATGATAATCTTATACTGTCCACCTCCAGATACACACAGCAGAGTGATCTTGAAATCACAGGATGAAGATGATTTCCTCACTACCTACATCAATGCTAATTACCTTAAAGTAAGTGAAAAGTAAAATCATGCCCCATCACAGCCCTGTGAGGTGGCCACCGTAACTTTGTTTATGCCCCAAATGCTGTGACCTCATATTCTCAGTTAGTAGAAAACAGATCACTGTTGGCAAATACAACTGAAGACAAGACCGGCCATGTTTGTCTGTATGTAATTGTGTTTGCAGGGTTACAACGATGAGGAGTGTGCGTACATTGCCACCCAGGGTCCCACAGTGAACACAGTGGGGGACTTCTGGAGGATGGTGTGGCAGGAGAGAAGCCCGATCATAGTGATGATCACCAACCTGGAGGAGAAAAACGAGGTCAGTGTGACGAAACGCAGGATGTGATGATGATGATGATGATGATGATGAAAGATGGCGGTCAGCATGCCCCCAGTTTGGAGAAGAAAAGAGGAGTACCAACACAGAAGCACTGCAATGAACTGCTGTGGACAGGGTCAGAACCAAAATGTATTTTAGCCTCTTAAACAAGGTTTAACTAAAAAAAAAAATCATTATCAGTTTAAGTGTACACTGTATTTAGATGTTGAAATATAGAATGGCTGTCTGATGGAGAAGAATAGCAATAAAAATGTTCTAAATATAGCATACACTTAAACTGATGTTTTTTTTTTTAGGTGGACCTTTTTTAAGTGGCTAAAATACCTTTTCCTGCTGACCCTGTCCACAGCAGTACATGGTTTAGCTTCAGTACACTTCTTTTGCTACTCCCAACTGCACAAATAGATTGACAATTGTCAGTTGTACCTCATACAACCCCACATCAAATAATCTGAACTATCTGAATGATCTGTGTCTGTTGGGTCTTGCAGAAATGTGCAGAGTACTGGCCTGAGGACACTGTGACACATGAGGGGATCGAGATCACGGTTGTCTCGGTAACCCAGGAGGATGACTACAGTCTGAGGGTGTTTACTTTGAAGGTAAGACACTGAAAGATAGTTGTATGAGCTATAATGGTAACACATCAACATGCTAACACCACTTACAAGAACAACCCTAATATGCAAAGGTTTAGATGGTAATGTTTACCATGTTCTCCATCTTAGTCTTGCGTGTTAGCATGCTAATGAGCCGTAAAGTAAGTAACAACAATAAACAATAAAGGCAAAGATACATTACAGGATAAAGCACTTCTGAAACGAATGAGTTTTCAACATCTTAACTGACTCTGCAGTTTTATAGCTAGAGGAACTGCAAAACCTCTGTCAACTCTGGTTTTGAGCCTAGATTTTGAGAAAGCCAGGTCTTGTTCAATCGACCTCAATGTTCTCACTGTAGTCCAGGGACGCAATAAGTCAGCAATATAAAGTGGGGTCAGCCCATGTAGTGCTTCATAGGTTATTAGAAGAACTTTAAAATCAGTTCTGCATTTTATGGGTAACAAATGTAGGTTGGTCAGCATTGGTGTGATGTGTGACTGATGTGTATTAGTTAAAAGTCTAGTGGCCAACTAGACTAGACTAGACTAGAAACACTCTCTGGGCCTATGATGAGAAGTTCTGTTTCGTTGAGGTCTGAGAAAGTTATCTGACATGGCTGTTAGGCCATCTTGCAAGGTGGAAAATTTACTGAGGTAATTCAGTTTTAAAGAAAAACACAGGTGTGTATCATCGGCATAACAGGGATAAGAAATACAGGAACAAGAACCAATGAGGAGCATGTAGGAGGAGAAAAGAATAGCACCAAGGATTTAGTTAAAAGTTACAGGGTCACTAGTTCTTGCAATGCATCCTGAGTGGGACATGAATGTCTGTGCCACACTATTGGACAATTCAACCAACAGTTATCAAGACATTCACTTAAAACCACAAATGTGAGCCTCATGTTGGTTGTAGAGGAAAATACAGGGTAACAACAAAGGCAAGTCTAGATACATCCTCTGTGGACCAAGAATATCTATACAAAATTTAATGGCAATCCATCCAGTAATTGTTGAGATATTTCATTGTGGACAAAAGTGGCCAATAGTGCCATCCAAAAATTGTTTTTTCTGCTCTTACCTGGGGTATGTTTGTTGACAACTGGCTGAGAGTGTGTTGAAATTCTTTTTTTCAGATGATTAGTTGTGTCCACACATCTGATCTCAAGATTAATTTCAGACTGTGCAATAAAAACATGATGCACCTCAGTGTTGACTTGTTGGCCATCACACCAGACTGTGATCCTGAGTTCTCAACATGCCAAACAAACACTGCCCAAGTTTTCTTTCCCCCAAAGTAAATGTTTTTAGCCGACAGTTTCATCAGACTCAACATAGATGTGTGCGTGTGTGTTGGGTGGGGGTTTGCTCATCGTTCCTGATATGGCTGTACTTTTCACTTCCATTCATGTGTTCATGGTGGGTGCCTAATTTCAGGTCACGGTGGCATTGGTACTTAGCAAGCCAAACATGATAATTCACTAAATGCAGCCTGCATGTGATTACCAAGCATCAGGGGATCATTATATAACTGAGTTAAAAGCTTGTTGTTTATTCGACTCCTCTGGTTTATGTTGTCTATCTGTTGGATTAATGATCATTGTCAGACTGACCCTCAGTGAACAGAGGAGGCAGCTGATGGATTTGATTATGTTACAACCCAAGGGAGGAATAGAGTATGTAAGCTCTTTTTTATAACCCTCACTCTTTTTTTGCTGTCTTGCTCTGCGTTCATTGTTGTCGTAGCAACTAACACCAAGGTAACAATTTGGATATACATGCAGAGCAGCAGGCTGATCAGAAATGATTTTCCCGTCTCATGTAAATGTGTGCACAACATGATCACATCTACATTTTATACCTGAATGCCCATCTGTGTGTTTGGTTATCGATGTGTGTGTGTTTGTGTGTCGATGTTTGTGTCTGCGTTGTGTGTGTGTGTGTTCCAGTGTGGGGGAGAGGAGCGCAGTCTGCGGCAGTACTGGTACACCTCATGGCCTGATCAGAAGACTCCAGACAAGGCTCCACCTCTTCTGGAACTGGTGCAGGAAGTGGAGAGAGCCAGAGAGGAAGCCCCACCCTCCATGGGCCCTATAATCGTTCACTGCAGGTACAAAGTTTGTCAATTAGTATTGAATAAGGACTTCATGTCAGTGTGGAACTTCTGTCTCCCCCTTCTGGCATTGAGGGTAATTACCCAAACACCGTTGACACATGCATATGACGTATGCCCACAGGTGAGCTCACCAGGGGCGTTCCATCGGCGGGGGGGGGGGGTATTCTTTTGGTATTAGTCATTTAAAGGTTCACTGTGTTTACAGATTTACAGGAATCTATTGGTGGAAGATGACAGAAGTGGAATATAAAATCCATGTTTTCATTACTTCAAAGTCACCTTAGAATGAGCTGTTTATATCTACAGAGGGTGCGGTCCTTTTTCATGGAGGCTGCCATGTTGCACCACCATGTTTCTACAGTTGCCCAGAACAGACAAACCGAATACTGGCTTGAGATACAGCCTTTACCGTTTTTTGCAAGTTTAGTGTTCTCCTACACTCTTGCAAAGGGAGAGTGACGACAGATGTTTGCAGTCTGCGAGCTCACCACTAGATGCCACTCAATCAATAATGTATATTTTTCTTAATAATTCATGTGAAAGAAAATAATAAATGCATAGCCAGCCAGCTGCTTTTGAACGTCAGTCACTGCATCACATAACAGCATGAAAGAATTCCTGAAAGTTAGTTATGTCTTGGTGTGCCACCCTAAGACAAAGCTCATGGGCCGATGGGCTTAATCAGCAATGTGTGAACTCATTTTGCAAGTCTTTGGAAGTAACATATGTTGATTTAGATGTAAAACTCCTGCACTCTACCTTTACATATAGAATAAATTAATGTTGATCATATATACCCTTCCATAGGGGAAATTGCCCAGTTTCTATATGCTGGAGGAACAATTTCTTTTCAGTGTAGAAACCACTTGGCAGAGCAGAGTCTTCTTCCAACCCTGTGCTGTCTGCTGATTTCCCCAGAGAGGATTTGACATAAATCAAATTAGGGGGATCAGTGCAAATCAATACACTGATCATCCATTTTCACCTTCTCCATCCTCCTCCGTCCCTTTACCCCTCCAACTTTTTGTCCACAGTGCTGGAATTGGTCGAACTGGCTGCTTCATCGCCACCTCCATCCTGTGCAAGCAGCTGAGGACTGAGGGTGTGGTTGACATCCTGAGAACCACCTGCCAGCTCCGTCTGGACAGGTGAGATAGTCTTAGCTTTTATCCTTTCTCATGTCTATCTTTAGTTGTTGGCAACAAATCTTTGTCTGTTATGGGAAAAGAGCCTAGTTGAAGTTTCAGTTGATCTGGTTCCAAATCACAAACTACAGAAAGTCACTGTGGGCTTAAGTTTGAATATTTTACCACAAAATGAAACATGGATTGAAATGTAGAGTTTATAAGACTACCAACCAGTGTGTCACAGCATTTAAGTCAATCATAGCTTCCTTGCAATATACTGACATTATTGAATTAATAATTTTATACTTCGTGATCACCGAATTTCTTAAACAGCATAATTCAAATGTGTTTCCAGCCAAGTAAAGAGTATTAATGAGACAAATGTGACCACAAAATGTTTTTAACTACTATTACAACATTTTAATAAATAGGAAAATAATACATCAGACATCTTAAGATGTCAGACATTTTAAGTTCTCACAGCAGGAGAACCATAGATGTGACTGAGAACTTATGACTCTGTTCCATTTAAATGTCCCAGTAAAGCAGACTGGATATCCTATATGCACAATAGCAAGCATAAATAGAATGCAGCCATTATTAGTATTATAAGTTGTCGTGGTCCATTGTGTTGTATGGGTTGTTTGAGCAGATGTGATTTTATTCTTTGTTGGAGCTGTTAAAAGAATGACCCAGTTTGACTTCAATAAAGTATAAATTGAAGCTAAATGGAAATATGAGAGGGGCCATCAGCGCATTTTTGACTAAAACTGGGACAAGAAGCTACAATAACTTCTACGTTTTTATAGAAGTACATAATCTGCCTCTGTAACACAAAAATGTAGAATTTGGTGTATCGAAGCAAAAGTAGCCAAAGTATTCAGTGTCAAGTTACAAAAATATAAGTAGTCTATATTACTTTATTCTCTGTTTTCAAATATTAAAAAAAATAATTTTAAAAGGGTCTCACAATCACTTACAAAACATTTGACATTTTTGTCACTTAGCTGACCATCTAATACAGAGGTTCCCAAAGTTTTGGTGACTGAGTGCCCATTTAGAGAGCCAGCATATGATGGAGAGCCACACAGGAAAACCCATGAACTTATCGTAGGATGTGTGAGGCAGAAGTTGCTCAGTGAGGTGAGAAGTGGGCGGCCCACCATTCTTTTTTTTGTTCACACTTTATTTTACAATACTTTAATAAGACTAACAAGCTGTACTTTGTATTAAATTTGACAATAACTAGAAATAATATGTTCTTATTAGAGGGTAATTAGGGACACATTACAACAGAATTGTACAGTAAACTAAAGCGTATTATTTTCTTTTGTTAGACCCTTATTAGACTTTCTTAGAGGGTTGATGAGGACACAAATGTAGGCAGATGTAATATTATCTGCCTACAGTATTACAAGTCTGTGCAGTCACCCATAGACAAAATATTCCTTGTGCTATAATTTTGGCCTTTACTTGGTAGATCTGGTTCACACATTGTTTTTGAAAGGGAAAGTAGCAGATATTTGATTTCACTTTAGTTTACAGTAAAGTTCTGTTGTAATGTGTCCCAAATTACCCTCTAAGACAGTCTATTGTGGGTCTAATAAAGGGTCTGATACTGTCTGATAAAGAACATATTATTTCTAGTTTTTGTCTAATTTGAGACATAGGACGGCTTGTTATGTTATTAGTGTACTATTAGGTTTATGGTGTCTAATTAGGGTATAATAACTATTGTCTAATGCAGAGCATTTTAGTTGTGTCTAATTTGATGTAAAGCACAGCTTGTTATGTCTTATTAGTGTACTGTAAAATAAGGTATGGCCTTTTTTAAAATTAATCTCATGAATTAACATAAATATGATGCAAATGGTTGACTTTGTCAGCATTTGCAAGATTCAGCGTAATTTAAAACCTTAAATCAAAATGTTTTGGGTCATTTTGAGCTCATGAAATCCTTTGAGTTATAAAATATATTTAAGTGTGTGGTACCTCTTTAAATGTAGGCTACTGAAAGTGGAAGTATTGAAATCAAATGATTAAAGTATTATGCATCAGAGTCCTGGACGGAACCAGTTTTGCAACAAACACCCTCCAGAAGACCTGAGAAACAAAAACCGGCCAGTTACCAGCAATTACCTCTTAGTCAAATCCGCTTAAACACACATGCACAGTCATTCACTTGTGTTCTCAACTGGTGCAGTGTCTGTGCTCCTGCAGCTGTCGATGTGTTTCCGTCGTGACGACAAGTCTAGCTTGCAGCGATCAAAAGCTAATACTCTTGGAGACTTTTTACAAGCAGCAAAGGCACTGACAATGTTATTCTCAGATTCTTTGAGCACACCAAATTCCTCCCAAACATCTGACTTGTCCTTTGGTGATGTATTGAACATAATACGGTACCCTCCACTGGCTACTATTGCCTTTAGTCATCCATTTTAACCAGCAGCTAGCTTACATCACTGTCAGATCAAACATTGATGTCCAATTGTTTGACAGGATGTTGGGTCTAAGGTTGTGTTGTAGGCTTTCACAATATAGTCCTCCCAGCTGATAAAACTTGTTATTTCTGTATTACTGGATGTAAATGGTAAAAATGCAACATCAGTTTCATTTCTCATATTTCAGGGACAAAAACATACTATTGCACTAAATGTGTTATATTGTTGCTCTTACCTGCTGCCTTAGTTAATTTTTGCCTGTGCCTGCACCTGTGAATTTATAGATTTTTTTGTACCCATTACAACACGGGTATCTGCCCCAGTGCACTATTATGTTTGCCTTTCATGTCAGGTGCGGGGGCTGCACAAAATGTTTCTGAGGGCCACCATTAGGACACCGGCCACATTTTGAGAACCCCTTGTCAGATATGATAAGATGAGTAAAAATTGTGCATTGACAGAGTACCTTTTGATGAATGCTCTACCAAAGATCATACTTCACAGCCTTATAAAAACAAGAATAAGTGTCTATAGCCTGGGTCTTCAGCAGGGGGTCCAGAACCACCAGAGGGTCCTCAGAGTTACTGCAAGGGGTACACTAAATTAGTATTATTTTTTTATTGATAATTTTTAGAATTTTTTTTTTTTAAGGTGAAACTATATCTAAAAATCAATGATATAATCAGCAAAGATCACTTGTTAACTTTGTTTAAAAAAAAAAAGAAACATTTAATTTGCTCAACACTGACAAAAGGCTACCCATTAATCTTTGTGCATGTGAGCTAATTAACCAGCTCAATGACTGTGTAGCACCTATCCATAATGGCAAACTAGTTAGCTACATATTATTGAAACACATATTCACATATTGTTGAAAGTGTACAGACGCTCTTGTGAGCCATATTAGATTGTTTTGTACCTTCACAAGCAGGTGCAAGGAGAGGCAAACACACCTAACATTATCCATGCTGTGACTAAACAACTACAGATTAGCACAAACGAGAGAGGGCCTGAAAATAGTCAATGCAGTACATGAAGGCCCCTCCTTCCCTGCTCTAGCTCTCTATCAGCTAAGGGGTCCATGGCCTGAAAATCACTGAAGACCCCTGTGCTACAGCCATGCTATAGGTTTGTATGGTTGTACGGAGGCACAGTGAAGTTTTGAGCTAAATGCTAACATCAGCATGCTAATAGGCTCACAATGAAAATGTCAACATACTGATGTTTAGCAGGCATAGTCTAATGTTTAACATTTTCACTGGCTTAGCTTAGCATGGCATCATCCATAGCACCAATCAGCTCACATAGGTTAAAATTTTTTTTCCTATCTGAATTATTTTGCTTTCTGTGTGTTTCACAGGGGTGGAATGATCCAGACATGCGAGCAGTACCAGTTTGTGCATCACGTCCTCAGCCTGTAGAGAAGCAGCTGTCTCACACTGCTGAGGAGTAGAGTGAGCGCAACAGCCACACCCAGACCGAGACACACCACTGTACACTGTACCACCTCTGGTGGTATGCACCACTGTACCTAGCATCATCTCAATCTCACCCTTTAACAAGTTCGAACCATGTTAATCTCTTCACCCAAGACAGGCTCCTTCAGACAGGACTGAACGGTTCAAAAGTGCTTTCTGTACGTCTTTGAGCAGAACAAACAGGGAGGTGGGATGTGAGATAGCCCCCCAAAAGTCAGGATCAGACACTTGATGTCATTGATCCATAGAGTCCTGGAGAGTCGTAATAGTCAGGCCCGAAAAATAATCCAAGCCCGCACTCCTGACATCATATCATTTGCACTGCTGAGGTTTTTATTACGTTACTGTAGATGAGTCTCAGTCATCAGGGCCTCATTCAGTACTTGGCCTGAAATAGCCCCCTCACATACTGTATGTGCAGTTATCAAAAGGTTAAACTGGAGCTGAAGTATAATCAGATCACCTGCAGCGGTGTCAGTTTGCTCTAAGTTCAGTCTCCTTAAGTTAGTGTCAATAAATAGGGCCCTTTACAGTATAAATGCCAGCATAATTTAAATCTACAGAAGTGATCAAATGCCAGCCTAATATTTAACACTATATAGATGTAAAAGTTCACATGAAATATAAGTTCAAACTCACATATTTTCTCATTGACTCTCACTTTTATTGTACAAAATCATGACAGAAGGCCTGTTTCAACTTTCGATGCATTCAGGAGCCACCTCATCTTCAGGTTGCATGGTGCTAAGTGTTCATTAAAGGCATGTGCAATGTTATGGAACATAGGAATGTATAACAATTAGGTTATTAATTAACTGATTAGGATTTCTGTGCAATCTACAGTATTACAGTTTTACCATGCTGCCTGTGCAGTCCTCATGGCCCATCATGTTTACAGTAAACAACTCCTGCATTAAAGGCCACATAGACGTACACTCAGAGGCGTCACAGAGCTGGCGACACTGAGGCGACAGAGGCCAGAAATAGAATCAGACCGTCGGAAAAATCAATGCAAAGCCCAATCAGAAAGCTCTGGAGAATATGACATATACACACAGAGATGTGTGATTCATAAGAAAGCAAATGTTGCATAATGTTCTTGTAAATCAACCCTGATTCCAAAAAAGTTGGAACACTGTGTAAAACATAAATCAAAACAGAAAGCAATGGTTTGCAAATCTTTTTTGACCTACATTCCACTGGATACAGTAAAAAGACAAAATATTTAATGTTCAAACTGACAAACTTGTATTTTGTAAATACACTTATTTTGAATTTGATGCCTACAACATGTCCCAAAAAAGTTGGTATAGGGGCATGTTTACCACTGTGTTACATCACCTTTTCTCTTAACACTCAGTAACAATTTGCCATGCTATCTGTGCACACTAATTGTTGAAGTTTTGAAAGTGAAATCCTTTTGCATTCATGTTTGATATATGAGTTCAGTTGCTCAGCAGTCCAGGGTGTCTGTTGTATTTTGTGCTTTATAATGCGCCACACTTTCCCAGACAGGTTTGAACTGCAGGCAGGCCAGTCTAGCACCTGAACTTTTTTACTACAAAGCCGCGCTGTTGTAACACATGGAGAATGTGTCTTGGCATTGTCTTGCTGAAACAAGCAGGGACGTCTCTAAAAAAGACGTGTGGATGACAGCATATGTTGCTCCAAAACCTGTATCTACCTTTAAACATTAGTGGTACATTCACAGATGTGACAGTTACCCACGATGCCATGGGCAGTAACATGCTCTCATACCATCACAGATGCTGGCTTTTGAACTTTGTGCCGGAAACAATCTGGATGGCCATTTCCTCTTTAGCCCAGAGGACATAATGTCCATGATTTCCAAAAAGAATCTGAAATGTGGACTCATTAGACCAAAGCACAACTGAACACTTTCTGTCAGTCCATCTCAGATGAACTTGATGGCTTTCTCTTTGCACAGTAGAGTCGCAATTTGCATCTGCAGATGCAGCAGTGAACTGTGTTTACTGACAAAGGTTTTCTGAAGTGTTCCTGAGCACATGTTGTAGTGTCCTTTATACATAGTCAGTTTTTAATGCACAAATCCCTAAATTCCTTGTAGTTCTGTGTTGAGAAACTGTTGAACGTTAAACTGTTGAACTATTTGTTCATGGAGTTTTTTAGAAAGTGTTGACCCTTCCTCATCCATGGTTGTGAATGACTGAGCCTCCCCCATACCCAATCGTGATACTGTCACCTGTTACCAATTAATCTGTTTACCTGTTGAATGTTTCAAACAGGTGTTTTTTTGAGCATTTCACAAATTTCCCAGTCTTTGGTTGCCCCTGCCCCAACTTTTTGAAACATGTTGCAGGCAGATCCAGATCAAATCCAGAATGAGTGTATATTTTCTAAACACAACAAAGTTTATCGTGTTTGAACATTAAATATCTTGTCTTTGTGCTGTATTCAGTTGAATATAAGTCAAAAAAAGGATTTGCAAATCACTGCACTCTGTTTTGGTATGTTTTACACAGTGTTCCAGCTTTTTTGGAATCAGGGGTTGTCCCATTGCTATCATGAGGTTTCTCACCCTTAGAGTTACATACTCTGTGATGCCTCTGCTTTCAACAGTAGCTTGAACACATCCGTGAAGTAAGAAGCCCATGATTGTTGTATAGACAGGCCAGGCCTAATCTGTATGAAGCACAATAGACCAACTAAGGTTGTCTCTGATGTTCAGCTGTAAAAGTTCTTTTATTTTCCTGTATTGTGTTTTGATTGTGTTGAGTTTAATGGATTGCATGTGCTGTATGGGACTCCATAGGTCCACAATCAAAGCGACGTGATTGGTTGTCCTGCTTTTTGTTGTGTAAAAGGGTTTAAGCCTATTATATTGCTTGCTCTCGGCCAATGCTTTTGATACAGTTTGCTTTTGTGAAACCAACCAGAGATATTTTTAGAACATTTTGATACAATCCTTTCGAGTAGATGCCTTGTGTATATTTCCGTTTACACCATGATGGAATGTAGCTCATACTGTGGATCAAACCATCGGTTTATATTGCAAGAATTGACAGAACAAAATGTGACAACTACCTAAGTTACCTTACAGTACAGAAAATAAATAGATTATGTTCAGTCTTCAGTATTATTACTTTATGCCTTTAGGCTTTGCTTTAATATGCTTTGCTGTGTATGTTTTTATCGTTTTCTTGGAGAATTTTACCTCAGACTGAGTTTCTACGCAGTCCCCACTCGATTTCATCTGTGACTCTAGGCCACTCTCAGTTGACAACATGAGAAATAATTGCTATGTGTAAGGCAGCTAAAACAGTGAAGACAGTTTTCTATGTAACAAAATCACACTCAAACAACTTCTATCTTGACTTAATGCATCAGATCAACAGTCATGAACATTATCAGAGGATGGAGTTAACCGCATAGGCTCGGACCAATTTAAAAACATCGAATCAACTAGCAAATTAAACTGCCAAAATTACCTTTACAGGAAAATAGGACTGGGATAAGAAGAGCTACAAACTACTGTCAGACTTTTGACATAATCCTCTGATAATGTCCAGTGTACTTGACTGAAAAGCTTTTATTTTGAGTGCTTGTTTTCAGTGCTTATCTGGTCCTCTTCTGATGATCAAACCGGGGATGACGAAATAGCCAAACAGTCAGACATACAACCAACCAGCAATCAGTATTCCTCTCCTCTGCTACAGTATCGCTTTAAGTTGTGAGTTTTTGCATCCAAATAAAGGTAGATTTTCATGAATCTGTGTTACTGTCGTTTTTTGACTCCATCTATCTCTCACTCACACACACACCTCTCTCTTTAAACCACAGCATCACCTGTGACTGTAGAAAGAGCAATGCTGTGTTAGCTTTGTGACATCCACTCATATAACCTTCACTGTATCTGCAAAAATTTGCTCTTGCACCACAGAGTGCAGTTCAAAGTCTCTTCCACTAGGTGTCAGTATATACAGTGTAATTGCATGTGCTGCCAATAGCTCCATCACCCTGCACTCATGTGCTTACTAATACATTTAGATGGCAGAAGAACAGAACAAAGGCTTTCAATCAAACAAAAGAGAATTCATGAGACTGAATTCAAACAAGCAACACCCACTCATTACAACTGATTTATTCAGCGATTAGTAAGAATGTGATACTGAGGATGCATTCATGTTAATTTCTGTAAACCATTTTTGAAATATTCTTCTTTTATCTGTCCTAAAGCCCTTAAAGTTTTGTGACAGCATGTATTTCAGACCACAGCTTCAGCCAGCTTCTGCCCAGTTAGAGGTCTACGCAGCCAGGTTGTTTGAAAACACCTGTGTGGGTATGCAGAGTCTTTATCAAAAATGTTGATCAGTACGAAAGAACAGTTGGTGAATGAATGCAAGGTTTTGTTAATTTGATCAGTATTATCTTATGTTTGTAGTTTGTTGGTTTCAGCTGGATAGTGGTTTGGGGCTAAAGTACATTATTAAAACATTGCCATGAAGAACATATTAAAAATTAAAACAACGGTATCTATAGGAGACTATGTACATCTCCGCATATAGACATGGGCTAGCACAGAAGACAGATCAGCAGCTTACTGTATAGGTGCAATGTTTGTTTTTCACAGCAGTCATTTTGACATGAAATATTACATTAAACACAGGTGTTACCAATGATTCTAATCAAGGTTCTGTTTCCATTAAAGTCAAACTGAGTCAGGGTGCTGCTATTGTGCATGCTGGCTCACTGGACAGGCTCTGCTACACTAGATGGAATTGGTGTAGTCACACCTGTGTTTACCCTACTATTTCATAACAATATGGCTGCTATGAAATACAATAAAAAAAATGTCATGTGCATCTGACGAAGAGCATGTGTGTGTGGATCTGTCTGATTTTTTACTTGATATGCGTTTTGATCCAGCATCCATCCAAGTGGAGTGTAGCATATGAGCCTATTTCATTGTTTCTTATGGCAATCAAAGAATAACCCAGAACAACATTTTAGAAACTGATCATTATGGAAGAATATAATCATCAGCACAGTATAACGCTGGTTTGTTTTTGATCTCCTTTTGCTGCTGTTTTTCCTGGTGGTGATCTTTACATCTTTGGCACTGGTTCATTACCATGGCAGCCCCCCCCTCCTGACTGCTGCACTCTTCATGAGCGCGTCTCCTTTAAAACCCCGGACTGGCCCTTTAATCCGAGGATAAGCGAGCTGACGTCACCCATCCCCTGAGCTGCCTGCGCTGATTGGCTGGAGGTGACGTCAACCTCATATATTTTTTTTTTCTTTTTTTTCCCCTCTCCCTACTGAACCATGACCTCATCGCTTTAGTTCAAGAAAGTGCTAAAGTGCACCTTCTGTAACTAATCCCCCCTCCCCAACACACACACACACACACACTAACCGTTTTAGCTGTTACCTTTAGCCTAGCTTAACTAATCTATCCCTCCACTAGCCGGTCAGTTAACCGGCTGAAGGAGCGGTTTGTTAGTAGCCTGGTATCAGCGCGCTTTCATGTCTCGTTTGTTCCTGGCGCTGTCAGCCTCTGTCAGCTGTCCTGTCCCCCGACACACAGCCAGGTAAACACCGGGCGGCCGGCCAGCCTCATGAAGACACGGCCGCTGTCCCCTCACACATGGAGGGAGACCAGCTGAATAACTCACAGGAGCTGCGTGGAGCCCGAGGTGAGTGTTTCTGTGTGTGTATCGATCAGTAGAGAACAGATACGCTGCTGTTATCAAGTGCGTTGAGCTAGCATACGTTAGCAGCCCTTGCTCAGGGGTCTTGTCTACAAGGGAACCCCAGACCCGCGAAAAGTCTCGCGAGAGTGATCAGTTCAACCCAAACCATTATATTTCCCCAACCCTAATAAAGTGCTTTTGTCCCTAAACCTGCGTAGATCTTAACCACAGCTACAGTCGTATTATAAACATGATAATTTTGTACAGTGAAGAAACAACCGCACAAATCTCGCGGGATTTCGCAAATTAAAGGTTCCTTCTAGACGTGACCGTGCTCGCCCCCCCCCCCCGCTGCTGCGGCGAGTCTGTCAGCAGCGCGCACTCCCCCTTTATGTGCGCGCCCGTCTTATAATGGGAATTAAATCCGTCCAGGCTCAAATTATCGATTCTTTTATTTCAACAAACATCTTATCAATACCGTCCGACCATTTCAAGGTAGGTAGAGTGCGTGTTTTTCTATATTTTCTGTTTAATATATTCATCTTGCTTATATGTTCTATCAGTGGTTCATTTTCGCATGCGGACATATCCACGCGTCATAACAACACAGGGCAGGTTTCCCACTCTAACAACCTGCAGTGAACCCCTTCATAAACGTCTAGTTTAATATCAATTGGTGCTAATTGTGCAACGTTTGTAAAGGCAATGGCCGCGGTCCGCATTGTGTTCTATTCTTATTTCTAATCTAGGTCGGTTTATTATAGTGCGCTACGAGCGCTCACCCTCCATTATTGTTATTAACGTTATCAAACAGGGCACAGTGTCCCGTCTATTTCTTTGTGTGCTCCATCTGTTTATGCATTTTCTGAGGAACGATTTTTTTGCATTTTTATTTATACACAGTTTGTTTGCCATACAGTATATTTTATGTTAGGCATTCTCGCTTTTTTTTTTTTTTTTTTGCATGAGTATCCATTGTTGTTATGGTCGAGTCCGGGGTAGTCCCACTTTGTTATATGACCTCGCATTTTGCATCAGCCCAGTGGGAGACTATTGATTAAAGGGCAGCAGAAGGTTTTATACCTGGTTATGTTGTTTACAGTATGATGATGCTTCTGGGCCAACCAGGAATCGATTTCTCCAAATTACACGATCACTGTAGCAGGACCACTCATGTTGCACAGTTATTTTTCCCATGTATTACACATCCCAGGCTTGTCACTCTACTAACCTTATTTGTGATAAACACTGTTAAAATCTATTCATATCAACCATACAGTGGCACACATCCATGAATTAGTCTTTTTTAGATTAATCTAAGATGTGTTTCACTGTGACAAGCACTGGATTTGGATGTTATCTGATTAATTTACTTGTACTTAAGAGGCAGTGATTGGACTCGGTAGCTGGTATCAGGATGATAGTTAAGTTTTAGTCAAAACACTCAGGTAGACCTGAAACAACTGAGACAATGGGCTATGGACAGAAAATTAACTTGCAACTATTGTGACAATGATTAATTCTTTTCTTCTTTTATTTGTCTTATGTCATATTAAACTAATCAAAATCAATATAGGGGCTGATATTCTTTATTTATGTATATTTATAATAAAATTTCAAAATAACATCAGGGCCCAGAAAAAGTAAACTTTCATTTTTGCTTAATATCATTTTTATTTTTAAGAAATATAAATAACTTTAAAAAACAAAACACAAACAAAACAACTTGAATAAAGAAAAGGCTCAAATATATATAATGTATATATATAAAATGCTGCACATGCTGCACTCTTTTCTAACATTTTGGACATCAAGCGATTAATCCATTAGTCAAGAAAAGAATTAACAGATTAAATGATACCAAAAATAATGTTCTGTTACAGTTATTTTCCTTCATGTCAAAACAATGTGGTCTAATTTGTCTTAGAAATCAGCTAATGTAAAAAAAAAAAAAAACTCTAAGAAAATAGGTTAGAAATACCAATATCAGATTAGTTATCTATTCATTAATCCAGTAGTTTTTTGAAGGCACATTAGCATACCCAAATATGATCTCTAATTCTTGTTATTAAATACTGTACTGGTTCCTGTTCACTGGTTACCCTGTAATCCTCCAGCAGGCAGCCCTGTGTTGTTGATGACGTTGGCCTGAATGCCTGCAGAGTGCCTTGTTGTGGTCGCATTTTAAAGTGTAAATGACGCATACGGTCAAAGGAGACAGTGTGTAAACATATGCACATGCAAACCTGTAGTTCATAAGAGAGCCTGTGGCACAGACTAAAGGGCATGAGATGCTCTGATGATGTCTTTGTTTGTGGTCCAAACAAACAACTTGTGTGTCTCTCTCATTGTATGAAACTACAGACAGCTTTATATCAGTCTAGTTGAGGCTCTGGCCACAGGTGACGTTATGCAGGGAGTTAATGAATAACCTGGATGGTATTACATCAGTGCTGGTTGCCCTCCAGTTGCTCTCTTTGTGTTTGCCTCTGTCCATGATGTCTGATAGGGCATTATTATTGAGCTGGTCCATCATGCCTCGCTCATGGTTTTGTATGAAGGGCCTGTGAATATATCTGAATGGATTATCCGTTTCATGGAGATAAAGTTACTTCCCCAACTTTGTTTTATTGACCTATTGCAAAAAAAGCTTTTTTATTATCAGTCTTTTGTTATCAGCTGTAAAGAGAGTCACAGTAAACTCTGTTGATGATTTGTGGGACTGTATTTAACTTGACAAGCCAGGGGAAATGTACGGATCTCTGGGATTTCCTCTTTCCTCTCTGGTTAGAAAACAAAGCAGGGCAGCCTCTAAATCTGTAACTTTTCTTTTTTTTTTTTTTCTTTTTTAAAATCATTGGTTCAGCTGTCAGGTTCAAAAGTCATGTTTGCCACACAATCATGGTTCTCATGCTTTTAGTAATGCACAACTGACAATTCCAGTATTTTGGAGGCCCTGTAGATAAATTTAGATATTCAAATTCTCCAACTAGATGAAAAAGTCCTTCAAAATGGACCAGTCGATCTGGTTCTTCTGCCTTTGGCTAGTAGTTAAGGTGTAACTGCATTGCTTCTTTAAGGAAGTGCATAGTTTAAAGCCTCATTCATAATGTTGACATTTAAATTCTTAAATCATCGTTCGAATGCTGCGCACCTTTTTTTTTTTTTGCATGTCTATTCGGTCTGTTTAAATCCAGTATTCCTGCTTAGTTGTAGATGAAGATTAGGCTTCCAGTGTGTCTAGTGTCTATGAAGGATTGTTTTTGACTCGTGTCATCTAAACTTTTTCAATAACTCCAGAGCAGACCTGCAATGATTAGTCGATTAATTGACTAGTGTCCAACTATTAAATTGCCATCTATATTGATAATTGGTTATTCGTTTTCAGTCATTTCTTTAGAAAAATGTCAGTCTTATTTCAGCTTCTTAAATGTGATTATTTTCTGGTTTCTTTAGTCCTCTTCTCGGCAATCAAAAAACTATTTTGCTAAATTACATTTATGTTGATGAAACTGACGAGTTTTGTTAAAGTTGATTTAATAAAAAAAAGTAACTAATTTAATCTGATGAATCACTTAATTCAAATTGAGGATTTTCTTCAAAGATTTTTCTTTACATATATATATATATATATATATATATATATTATATATATATATATATATATTACATATATATAGTAGGTTGATGATAAGAAATATGACGACGATATTCATAGTTTAATTTGAAAACCTCAATAGAGACCTGAAATATAAAAAATCATTTCGTACAGCCCTGCAGACTTACATCATTTGTCCATGTGCTCTTGTTTGCATGTAGACTATGTTTTTGAAAACCAGTCAGGATCTTGATTTTCAACCAGCTCAAGTCAGTCAGATGTAGAAAAACGTGATGCTAAATTTGAGTAGAATGGGTCAGACCAAATCTCAGAAATTATTTTTAATCAACAACTAGTGGACTACCTCACTGTAAAATCTCATACATGCACAGGAACACGAAGACTTCAGTGTGGTCACACAGCTGAAGTTGGGAGAATCTCTTCTACAAGTGTAAGTAGCGCTGTCAGTTTTAGCTCTCTACCCTCTTGTATCCTGATCCAGCGTCAGCACCAGTAGCATCCCATCACCATCACCCTCCCCGTGCCCCCTGCTCACCCCAACCGGGCTGTTTCTATGGCAACAACAGAATCTGCTCCAGGCCTGTACACACTGTCTCTGTCTCTTCGTTCGCTTTCTCTCCTCTCAGCTTGTTTTCCTCTGTTCAGCCTCACAGCAAGCTCCTGCTGGCTGATGCCTATTTTAGTTTGAGGAGCTTGTTTGTTTTTGCTCCTTATTGTTCCCGCCTGTGATGCAAGATGGAGGCAGAAAGATGCTTTTGCATAAGGGGTTGGATTGGGTTTGTTGTGCTGAGTAAGCATGCTGAGGTTTGTGCTCCCTGTCAGTATCATTCATCATCTTATTTCTCTCCCTTATTCCATCTCAATATTCTGATATTTCCCTTCCTTTTCTTCCTCCCATCACCTCCACTCTTCATCCCCCTTCTTGTCCACACAAACAGGGTCCTCTGGGAGCAAAGTTGCCGTAGGATGATTGTCTAAGGGTGTACAAAAGGTGCAGTCTCTCCCTCTCCTGTCACACATGTAAACCTGCACACCCCTCCCCTCCCCGTCCCCGATCACTGCACAAGAGCAAGAAAGCGAGTGATAGAGGAGGAAGGAGGGATTCAGAGAGAAAAAGTGCGAGAGAGGCTGGCTGGGCGGGTGGGACGAGGAGCAGTCGCCATTAGACATATGCGGCGTCAGATGTTGTGCTCAGCAGCAGCAGGGAATCAGAAAAATAGAGAGATTCACACCCCTGGCTGGAAGCTGTGTTGTTGGCCGCTCGGCTCCACGCCATATAAGGTAGGGTATAACAGGTGATGGGGCAGGTCGTAATGTGGCGGGGAGCTGTTTGTGGCATTGCAGTTATACGCTTTCTGCAGAGCGGCTGCTGGGGTGCACATGATGGGAAAAGTGGGGGAATGTCACTGTGTCAGTGTGCTCATGTGCTGCGTTTCTGCAGGTCAGAAAATTATGCCTTTTTTTTTTAGGGATTTAATGCAGAAATTCTCTTTCAGCCATCACTGTGGCACACAGATTAGATTTATTTGTCTGTGTTATTTTCTTAAGATAATTATAAGCTGCATTATTTTTGTGCATCTTCTTCCTCATTGACTGACTTGACCATCTTATATGAGTCTGTTCTGGCTTGTTTGTGTCTGTACATGCCTTTACTGTACAGTAGCTACTTTCTGATACAGCAGCTGTTTGGCTGTGTTTACAGTGCAGGCAGTTGCCACTGTCTATCTAGATTTTCTTCCATGTTCCTATGCTGCTGTGCTTGCATCAGGCAGGTTGCCAGGCAGCAACAGCATGTGTGTACATCTATGTTCAGGCTAGGCCCGCAGTGTATAGGAGGAAGACGTGATTATCTACTGCACATCCATGTCTTAGGTTTGATGCAGTTGTTTGCAAGTTTGTTTATGAGAATATTAGCTTCTCCCTTTATGTTTCCCTCTCTTTAAAGCAGTCTCTTGCTCTCCATCTCCTCCATCTTCACAGCTGTCCCCTCCTTTACCTTGAGCTGGCTGAGTTGCTAGGCTGGAGAGATCCTCACTGAAAAACATGCTTTGTTACCTTCACCCTCCTCTCTCCTCTCTACCCCCTCCCTCCTTGGCGGTGGTGTCAGAACAGAGGTGAAAAGTAGCAGAGCAGAGCTGCCTGGACGTCTTCCCAAGACACTACTGATCAGAAGACCCAGTTCTCCACATCTCCTCCTCTCTCTCAGCCTCTGTTTCCTCGCCCACCTTCTCACCACTGTTCTGGTGTGCAAAATGTTTTTCTTTTTCTGCTTCACATAGACAGTTCTCTTCTGTTTCTCGTCGCTTAGACACCTACAGAAAGTAATATTTTGCCGTTTCCCATTGTCCTGTCCCTTTTTTTATGCGTCTATGCCGTTGACAGCTGCGTCCAGGTATTATGTTTTCAAGTTGTCTCTCCGTCCATGCGTCACATTCTTGTGAACACAAAGTCTTAAAAATGCTCTGAGGGAATTTCTTCAAACTTGGTACAAATGTCACACACATTACGGAGTTCGAGTCAGGGATCAAAATTCAAGGGCACTGTGATCTCAAGTCCATCCCATTCTCATGACTGCGATATCTCATGAAAGTACCTGGAGGGAATTTCATTACAACCGGCACCAACGTCCACTTGGACTCGAGGACAAACTGATCAGATTTTGGGGGTCATAGGTCAAGGTCACTGTGACCTCACAAAACACATTTTTCTGCCCATAATGCATAAAGCATGTTCCATATGCTAATTTTGAGAAAATTTACAGATGTCTAATAGGATAAAATGATGAGGTGATGGCATTTTACATGCAAAAGGTCAAAGGTCAACTTCACTGTGACATCATAATGTTCAGCAGTCCTCTATACTCCTCTGTAAAAATAGTCTCTAAGAGAAGACAGCTTGTTTCTTACTGGAAATTATTCAGTGGAATGATACCCATAAATATAGTGATGAAAAACACTCTTAGAGCCTTCTATTAAATTCCTTCAAAGTCTTTACGATATATATTATGCAGACATTGATATAAACTAGAACTTGACTGGCTTGCAGAGGCGTACAGCTCATTTCCTTCATGAAATTGCTGATATGATTAATGTTATGGTGTGATAGGTTTGTGTATGTGTTTGTTTGTGTTTGTCTACTTTATCTACCTCCGCTGTCTGTTTCTATACCTCTTTCGGTCTTACTCTCCCTTTTCAATTGCAGTTTAACCCTCCATTTAGGCTTTGGGGTAAATGAGAGGAGGCCCATTCATTTTTCATGACTCCATGTGCCTGTAGATGAATAAAACAACATGACTTCATTCACATTCTGACCTTCTCACTTGTCGCATGACACCTGGTTGATCAAGGATATGGTCCTCAACCATTAGACAGGTTTTTATTTATCTCAAACAAATGACACTGAGGTTTTTGTAATGTTTTTTCTTACACACTCACACACAGTCAGTGATCCTCTAACCCTGATAAATGATTGTGTGTGTGAGTGTGTCTTAACATTAAATGTACAAGCGCTGTGGTGAACGTGAGTTGGGAGGGGATCACAGTGATTAGTAGTGATAGATAGGAGGAGGCAGTTCATCAAGTTTATGGACGATTCTCTGTAACGCACACACACACTCACATTCACACACTCATTCACACTCACACATACACAGGATGTCACACAGGCTGTTTGCCTGTGTCCAGACCTGCTCTCTGAATTCCCCTGGCTTAATTTATCTCACGCCCTCAGTTTCCTGTTTCATGAGCTACCGCACAAGAGACCTGCGATCAACATCAACCAACTTGCACAGACATTCATTCAGACACGCACACACACACGTTTTATTGTCATGCATGTCTAACTTAAGTCTCTGGCTCTGTGTTTGGATTTGTGATACGCCATCAGATCTCAGGGCTGATAAATCCCAGCGGACGCTCCAGTTGGCTTTCAAGCCTTTAAATAACTTTTATATTCATGTTTAGCATTGTGGCTATTTTTAATACTCAGGGTGCTCAAAGTCTTCCAATAAAAGATGATACAAACGTACAAAAATACAATGTGCACATACGAAATGAATCCATCATTGTGGCTTTGTAGTGATGATTTTATTTGTTGCACTTTGTGGCGTGAGTGGATTGAAGCTCAGGATGGGAGGTGATTATGCCCTTGATGTCTGATCATCAGCTGTCTCGTCATCAGCGTCTCAAAGCTGACAGTGGCAGTTTTGAATGTCACCGCTGGCCAATAATAGCATTGAAATAAACTATTGAATGCCACTAGGGCTACAAGTAAAGATTATTTTTATTGTCAAGTAATGTGTCTGTAATTTTCTCAATTAATTAATTATTAGTTACTTGATCTATAAAATGTCAGAAAATGCTGAAAAATGTTGATTAGTGTGTCACGAGTATAGGAGGATGTCCTGAGCTGGAACCAGAGAATTTTTCTTTTTATTCTTCTCTTCGTCTCTTCTTTTTCAGGCAGCATGGATCTCTCAGCGCCCGCTCCAGTGGTAGCCCTCCTCTGTTGACCTCACCTCCTCCTCCTGCCTGTCTCTTCCTCCACCTTTCCCTCTCTCCTCTACCCCTCTTCCTTCACACCCCATCCCTTACTACCTCACGTCTGTGACCCACTCTGCCCCTCCTACATCATGGCAGGGGAGAAAGGGCCAACGAAGAGAAGCGCCATGGACATCAAGCGCCTGGCGAGCCTCATCCAGAGAGGGACGGGCCGCTTGCTGGTGATCGACAGCAGGACGTTTTCTGAGTACAATGCGTCACACGTGCAAGGTGCAGTTAACGTCTGCTGCTCCAAGCTGGTGAAGAGGCGACTGCAGCAGGACAAGGTGTCTGTCACTGAGCTGCTGCAACCCAACGGCAAGGTGAAGGTGAGTTAGAGCTCAGCGGACGTGACAGTTGATGCGTTGTTTTGGGTGGTAGGATGTGATGCCAGTGATTAGAGAGCCTTTCCTCTAAGTGCTAGACTGGATTCAGTGTGTTTGTGTGGCAGGCTTAAACCTTGCTGATAAGGGCAAGACACTGGATTCCTACCAGTACCAAGTCAATAATCCAGCACATAATCTCTGGAAATCAGTGAAACGTTGTTGTTAAACGTTGTTTTTTGTACAAATCAGACCATGATACAATGTATTGATTAGTGGCCAGTAGGTGGATTTTGTTACCTATAGACAGAACCAGGCTACCTGTCTCCCCATTTTTCCAGTGTTTCTGCTAAACTAAGCCAGTTGGCTGCTGATTATAGCCTTATATTGACTGCACAGATGTTACAGTGGCATTAATATTCTCCTTTAATTCTCTAACAATGCAAAAATGTGCATTTCCTAAAATTAATTAAATTCAGCGATTATGTGGATTACATGGCTCAAGACAAGATCTGTCAATTATTTAAAGGTAGAATATGCATGATTTGTCATTACTGTTTGAAAATGCACCATTCAAAGGTGGTCCCTCCTCTGTGGCTCAGTGAATGAGCGCAAGAGGCAGCAACTGCAGTCGCTGAGCGTGATGGAGAGAGAATGAAGTGAACAAGCACCGGTAGCAAGAACAAAGTAGCGAATCAGAGAAATAAAACATTATTTTATGGTTGTTTCACAGCAGTTACATTCCACAGCACAAATAAACATGCCCCCATGCCTCTGCACAGCGCTGAATTTTCTATGAATGTAGCCTAAGCAATCCTCAGTCTGCCTGTGTTTGTATCTTTTTCTGCAGCTCTCACAGACAGAGAGCAGCGGAGAGATGAGACAGCAAAGTAACCATTGGTTGTTACGTTTTTATAGAATCCTGACCTCACAATCTGCACACTGTTATTGGCTGGGGGGTAGACACCCGCTGCCCAAAGGCTAAAGCCCAGAAACATCCCAAACTCAGCAAAATATGAGAAATAAGCATATACAGGCATAAGACAGGGTCTGTGCAGACACAAATACCACCACACACTTCTAGTGGGTAATATGTGATGACTGACAGGGAGTCTATAGTCCTACATAGTGTGCCTCTAATGTAGTGCTGGACCAAAAATAAAACATAGATAAAAATCTTTTTCTATGACTTTAGAAATGCATAGGATTTTGGGACTTTTTGGGATTTTTGTGTAACGTACGAAGAAAAAGCAAGCGACTCCTCTTGCAAATGAGGGTTTGAAATGGTGCATTTACAGTACAGTGCGTTGGGACAAGTCAGCGTAATCTTGCTTATTTCAGCAGAAGCAGCAGAATCAGCATGGGAATGCTAAATACAAATGCAGCAGAGACTTCAGTGACAAAATATCCTGTATATGCTTTATGTTCAAGGGTTAAAGTTTAGGGTACACCCCAAAGCAAAACTGCATGTGTGACATGTGCAATAGAGATGTTATAATGTTATACAGAGATACAGTAGATGCAACAAGTTGTGATAGTAGGAGCAAAGATTTCCCTTGACCGGAAGTCATGTTTCCATGCCAGCAGTGCTGAAGCGTCCTTGAGCAGGACGCTGATTCCTTAACATCCATATAGGTTTCTCAGAACATTCCCAGCAGCCCATGTACCGCTGCCGTGGGTTCCAGATTGGCCTCCTCTGTGCTAGCCCGAGCCTGCAGCACATCAGTGGGTGCTATATTTGGCGGGCAAGCGACGTACTGCAGGTTTGTTGCTTATCAGTGGCCCTGAAATTGGATCCTCGCGTTTTCCATGACTTCTCCTACGAATATGACAGCCTTTTTTCCATGGCCTGTCCACCCGTGGCACGCTGTCTCCTGTATTTTTAGTCGCTGTGTGAAACTGAAGGAACTCTGAGAGGGGAAACCTAAGCAGGGAATGAGGGGTGAAGTTTGTGTGTTTTATGTTTTGTGGCCTCATGTACTTTGTGTGTGCATAGTAGAACATTTTGACGGACTATCAAAGCTGTGGAGATGGCAGATGAAAATTTTATACAATAGATAATTATTTGACTTTAAACCACGGTACACCCATCGCAGCAAAATGCTGATTCATGGAGGACAATGACACGTAACAGATGATTGACATTTTTTTCTTAGGTGTGACACATCGGCTTTGAATGGCAGTCCATAAAATGCTGCTTTTGTTGCTGTTTTACTTCCTGGTTGCTAGGAGCAGGTTGCTGACCTGCAATTCAGCTCTACTTATGAACATGATTTATTACCTGCTCTCTTTTTATGCCCATAGATACTGTATTAGTTCTGAAGTTGTGGGGAACAAACTGACTCTATATTTCCATTTGGTGCACAGCTAGAGAACTTAAATCACCTAAAACACGCCCTGCCCACCAAATGGCAAATAATTATACATTATTGCTTTGGATTATTGCTTTGCCACTCCCATTGGATTACAGTTAACACTTGTAGGTGACTGACACTTTCCTTACGGTCAGATGGTAAAATGGTGGAGAACTGTGGATTATTGTTACTTTCTCAAGTCCCATGACCTTCGGTTCAGCTAATAGCGTCTGTATAATTGGTACATTTGCGGAGAGTCCCCATGCGCCTGCTGTTTCTCACCAACTCTCTGTTATACCAATTAGTTCTAATTCAGCTTTATTGCAGGGGCTTCTGGCAGTGAAACCCACATGCCTTTCTTCTCACTCAAAATTTACCACTATTAACAGGACGAGGATCTTATATAACAGCTCTTGTGTTAGTGCATTCTGCCAGCCTGAGTTACATGTACCTGGATACAAAAGAAGCCGCTGAGCCTGGAGGCCACATGGGAGATCCTGCATCTCATGACTCATCCCAACCAAAAGATCCAGTTTTTCTCAGATAATAGTTTTATTTTGGGTTGTGTGATAATGCATGACCTAGTCTTGCAATCTAGAAAGGAATAAAATAGGGCCCAATATGGGCATATCACAGATATATCAGTATAGGTAGACATGTTTACTGATATGCACCAATATTAGGGCTGCAAAATAGGGTAATTGTATGGTAATGTTTTATTGTGATTATTTTGGTTGAAATGGCGATTGCTATATGTGATACAATTAGTGATGATCATTTTTGCATCACAATTTTAATTTTCACCTTGCAGACACAAAGGTTTTTTTGCCTGTTCCATGTTAGTTAGAGTTAAAATTAATGCAGAATATTTGTTGAATGAGTTAATGTTGTAACCAATCATTATTAATCTTTCAGAACGAGTAGATGCTTATGTCGGTGAACTTGAGCGACATGTTAATGGAGTCTAGCAGGCAGTGAGGCAGACAGTTACTGAGCTCAAACTCCAGATTGTGTATTTTCAGAGCAGTGGGCTTTTGTTTTCAGGATAACAGGCTTAGCTTTACATTAACAGACAATTGACAGTTTTAAACAGCCGATAAGCTTACAGTGGTGGACTCGCCGTCACTTATTGCCAATTTCCAATGTTCTGTGTGTCCTGCGCTCCTGCAGTGTTCCTGCAGCCTGCGGAGCTTGAAGCCACTGGCTTCAACCATAGATTGTAAATTAAATTGGATTTCAACCTATTTAATATACCAACACATTGAATATACAGTCTGTGAAAACAGCCTCATGAATATCTTAACATAGTCACATTGGTGCAAAATTGGTGCACAATCCACATAGAAAAGGTCTATTTTTATTCAAGTTAAAAATATTAGTAATCTGTGATTTTCTACATTTTTTTCTCCCATATTGGTCAAGCTCCAGGACAAAATACAAGCTGTAGAGAAAGCTGCTGGAGCTGCAGGACTGTGAAGTGTGAGAGGTATCGGATCCAGTCAGACTTTGAGTTTCATTACTTGAGTCAGTGCAGTAAGGCTGAGTGTGTTTCTATGCTGGCTCTATTGGGTCCATCTCTGTGTGGGGCCCTGTGGTTGGCTGATCTCACACTGTGGCACCCCGTAGCGCCATACTTCCTCCTGAATTCTCTCACTTTCAATCTCATGACGGCTCTTGTCTGTCCGTCTGTCTGTCTCCCACAACCATAGCCTGCAGCTGCCTTCATTATTTATTCCTTTTCCTCTTCCTCTCCCTATATCTGGTGCTGCCCCATGGCTGGTTTGTTATTATCCATCCCCCACCCCCAGTAAAGAGGATAAGGCTTGCGATTAATGCTAGGCTGGATAAAGCTGGAACTAGCCGTGTGAGAGAGGAGGGCCTGACGGACCCAGACTCTTTTGTTATTGGCTAAGCATGACATCATCCCTTTTGTGCGGCCACTGGCAGGCCGCGGGTTGGGCACGTGCAGACTGGCTGTGTGGTGTTAAAGCCGGCTCCCAGCTAACCCCTCACACACACACACACCATCCTCTCCACTACCCCCCACATGGCTCTGAGCATCGCCAGGAGCTGCCTCAGCCAGCCAAGACAGCAAAGGACACCATTGTGGCTCTTTGTTGGGGAAGTGAATGCAGGAAGCGGGAGAGCAGCACTGAGGGTATTCATGGATGGGCTGCTGCCTCCGCCTCCTCCCCGGCCGCCTCCCGCCTCACATCCCATTGAGCGCTAATAGCCTGCATCCCCCAAGGCGCTGCACTCACCCTCTTTCATAGAGGCTCCCAATGCTTCAGTTAACTGAGCTGAATGAACATCCACGACCAGCACAGCAGCAATCAAAATGGTGTCCTCTTTCTTCTCCCTTTCACATCCCATCCCCTTCATAACCTCTTTATTTATGGTCTCTGTTCATGTAGGTCAGAGCGAGGCTGGATACAGTAGGTTAGGTGGTGGCATGGACCTCTACTGGGAGAGGGGACGGCACAGGCTTAGTTGGGAATGGGGCTTCCTCGTGCCTTTTCTGACAGGCTGGAGGGCAGGCGGCTGGTTTCTTGGCTTAAGCCTGGCTAATCCCCGCTGCTGTGGCGGGGACAGCCGGCCAGGCAGGCCTGACAGATGGACCAGAGGTTTTCACTACCAGCAGCCAGCCCGGGGAAGCACCCTTCCTCCTGTACGCAGGCATGGAGCTCTGATGAATGGGACCCAGAGTAGTAGAGAGGATACAGCAGCCTACTCATAGAGACAGACGTTACTCTCACAAGCTGTCAGTGGAACTTAAATATTTATAACCACAAGTATGTTTTAAGTCTTAGAAGTCTTAGTTTTGTAGTGTTTGCAGAAGAGGACACATACAGAACATTAAATTTCCCTGTGATTTGGCATTTTTGATGTAAACTCAAAAATCTGTGAGGTTGGCATACTGACCTAAATAAGTGGATCAGGTATCAGCAGATGTGACTGATCCACATTAAAAACTCTTTCTTCTTAGTGTCCTTGTAAAATGTTGTGTTCCCACTAACAAAATCTGATTATAATGAGTTCCATTCTGCATACAGATGTTGAACATAGATAAAAGTGTGTGTGTGTGTGTCGTGCGTGCGTGCGTGCGTGGCGTGCGTGCATGCGTGTGTGTGAGTGTGAGTGTGTCAGATCAGGAATCCGCCCGATACTAGAATCAGTACTTGGTAGATCAGTACTTGATGGATCAGAGCATCCTTTTTTCCTAGTTCGGGAACTGATATTTCTGGCCACTGACTAAAACATGCTAATGATGTAGATGTGGGACAATTAATCAGTGAATCAGTAAGCCAATTGACAGAAGACTAATGAACAGCGATTTCTGAAAAGCAAATAATCACTCTAGTAATTGATCAAGGTAGAAAAACGCCAAAGATTTTATGTGATGATTTGCTTCTTCGCTGTATTTTGTCATTTTATTTGTGATATTATAAGTTATGATAATTTTGATGTTATTGTTTTCATTTTCATTGATATATTGATATATTAGTGTGATTTTTGCAGGGATCTGTATCAAACAAAGATGTTGTCTTGAGTCTGAAGAATATGACATGTAGGCCAAGGCAGTATTTAATTACAATGGTATTTTGTCTCACATTTTTCACCTTTAACAAGTATTTGGCCTCCTGCGAATTGAAAATCTCAGGAGGCTATATTATGATTTTGATAAAAAAAAAATTTAGATTAACCGTTCAGCCCTTTTGTAAAGTGAATACTTTTGATTTCTGTGCAGCTGGTGGTAATAAAAAAATAATTTGAGAGCATCAGCGCTGGCTTAGGGCTTGGTATCAGTGCTCGAAACTTTTAAAGCATCGACAGAAATAACCCAGTACCAAGTGGTATCAAACCCTCTCAAACAATACCTGCATTCCATCTAGAAAGAACCCATACAGTCTGTGGTGAGGTGAAGTCGAGCGTGGTGTATTTGACAGAGTTTGCAGTTCAGCATGCCAAGTTTCAAAGGATTAAAAGTATTTAATTTTGTCATATGGAGAAATAAACAATTTATCAATGCAACGAAATTCGTAGTTCACTTTATTGCTCTGCTTGGTGACGTCAATTATTCTATATACAGATGTACAACATAGTAAACAGCTTAATAAGTTTGATAAATAAAGAAAGTCAAGAAAGGATAATAAGAAGATGACTCAGACATGGTGATAGACATTTGTGCTAAAAATAGTATAAGATGATTGAGGTACCAAAAACACTTGAAAGTGTGGCTATACTACTTACCTGTCACATCTGATAAAAATAAATGCATAATTGCATAAAACAACAGTTTTCTGTTGTTTTACTTTTATAAAGTAAAAGATTAATTGTAACAATAATGAGCAGTTTAATAGATAATAAAAAATAGCCTAATAGTATCATTTCTTTGTAAATAGCACTTAACATAGTTAATTATTTGCACTGTTTTTTAAAGTCCTACACCTGTAATTGCACTCTAATAAGTCTTCAAGTGTTGTACACCAACTATATTAGTCATGATAATGAACAGCAGCCCAGTTGTTGTTGTTTGGATTAATGGACACGCAGCAATAAAGAGAGCCAGGCGATGGGTCTGTGATCTTGTCTGTGATCTTAATTGGCAGGATTGGCTGAATGCCCCGCTGCCGGGCACAGGGGGAGACCGCACGTGACCAGCTAATGCATTTATGCAATGAAGAAGATCTCCATCAATTCCACTTATGATGCACCATATGTTGTTGTTGTGCTGGCTGTAATGATACATGATGGGAAATTCATGGATCATTTTGAAGTACCTGTGGTGAGGATTCCTGAGATCATGTAATCATAAACAAGGACAACATGATAATGGCAATAACGTCTTTGGAAAACACCATGTCGTTTCCATAATGCAATTGTTCTGGACACAGAAGTTTACAGTAACTTTAGTGTTTCGAAATGAAGGGCAACACATGAGTGTTTCATGTGTCATCTGCCCTGCCAGTAGCAGCAGAACTGAGAACTTCAGTTGATGACTCATTGCGTGGATTGTTTCCCAGATTACCCAGAGGGCAAACTCTGGGAATTTTTTGTATGTTTCATTCACATTTTTGCTTGTGCCAAGTTCAAACAAAGATGCTGTAGCTGGCGGTGGTTTTTCTGCAGAGCCGGATATGTCATGTGTTTGCTTTGATGAGGTCATAGCATGAATCATTGTTTGCTTTAAAGATCCTACTGTTTGACATAGACACACACTCACAGGCTGGATATAGTTTCAGACATAACCTACCACACTGTAGAAGTAAGGTTTATGTAAAAATGTATTTTGAATTCATGGATGTAGATGAAAGGTGGAGGGAATGATTCATAGATGATTTGCGGATATGAAATGTGGCTCTCATTATATACAAAGTGAGGAGGATGACGTGGTATAACCGGATCTACAGCATGCATTTGCTCATTATAGACAACAATTCAGTCCGTGTGTGGGACGGAGACACACGGGCAGAGATAGACTTGTATCTGAGTGTGTAATCTACAATATGTGGGGCCTGATGTGTGTGTGTACATGTGTGTGTTAATGGTCCTCTGACATTCAGGGGTGTGGGGGTGTGACCAGATCAGGTGACTACAACTCTGAAATGATCAGTGGTGACCTCATGCTGCACATGCACAGAGACATCAGGGACTTTCACCACCCTGCCACATCTCCACATCCCTGTCTGTAACACACAAACACAGATGCCTGGTTAATACTGTACTTTCTAGAAACTTTCCACTAATGACTACAGCTGCAACAATGAATCAATTATTTGACAACTGTTACGCTAATTGCCAACTATTTTGATAATCAAATAGAGTAATTTGAGTTATTTTTAGGAAAAAAAGTCACAATTTTGTGATTTCAACTTTTTAAATGTAACTATTTTCTGGGTCCTTTGCTCCTCTGTGACAGTATATGAAAAATCTTTGGCTTGTGGACAAAACAAGACATTTGAATACATCATCTTGGGCTTGGGAAACACTGATCCACATTTTTCAACATTTTCTGACATTTTATTGACCAAACAACTAATTGATATATTGAGAAAATTTTTGACTCAACAATATAAGTATTCAACAATGGAAGTAATCCCTACTAATGACATTTATTCTCTAACCCTTAAACTTCCATCTAAACTCTCAAAATAATGATAATTCTGCAGGTCCTTAAAAGTCTAAGTCTAAAATTTGATGATATGAATTTTAGGCCTTAAAATGTCTTAAAGGACAAATATGTAATATTATTTACAATACTAGATCATAAAATTAAAAAAATATGTCATCAGAGAAGGAATCATACTAAATGGAAATACCAGCTCCTCTGATGACAACACTACAGCTGCTGTGTTAGTGTCTGTTTATGCGTTGTAACAAATTATTAATAATCTTTTAGAAGAGGTAGGTTAGGTAGGTTCAACTTATTTTATATACCCTTTGTGGCTCTGACTCGCTATTTTGACCGCAGTACTCTGGTAATTAAATATCATTTTCATAGGTCTTAAGAAGCAATTGAATTATGAAAGCAACATTCTTACATTAATTTGTATTGATCAGGCTGTAACAACTACAAAGTGAAACTAACATTGACCCAATGACCACTTAAGCAAACTGGGCTTATACTTTTTTGCCAATATAAATGTGAAATAGATCTTAAATTTAAATTAAAAAAAAAAAAAAACCCTGCAGAAACCCAAGCACAAATCTGAACCTGCTACCTAAACCCTAAACTTTCTATTTGGTCCTCATAAGAATAGAAATACAGTACAGGGGCTCTGTGACACACACGTCACACCTACACACATGGAAATGGCAGCTGTCAGTGCCAGTCAATGACATCACCTGGCCCCGGGGTGGTATCTTTACAGTGGCGGGTGGTATATGTTGCACCCTGTGTGGCGAAGGCTTAAACTGACAGATCAACTGCTGAGAGAGGTCACTGCCTGTTGCAGCAGGTCCTCTTATTAGCATGTAATGTACTGTATGTCGAGTCAGGTGTTTGATGTTTTGGGCGTGCCAAAACATTAAGCTTGTTTAAATCAAGACAGTAAAAATGTGACTACAAATCAAGTAGAAATACGTCAATGAAGCAATGATATGTCCAGTATTTCCTGCAGCTGCTGAATCAATATAAAGGCACAAGGTCTGACTCTGACATCAAAATGCACAGTGTGTTTTATTCTCCTGTGTCTCCTTCTATATTCACAGTCTGAGTCAAAAACGCTGTTAGTTGAAGCGAGTTCATAATGCACTCGACTTGTTTTCTGTGGGACATCCCGGAGAGGACGCACTGAGAGGACCCAGACCGCGCTTCAGGAATGTGGGGCCATTTTTAGACTGTTTGTGCTGATGTTGTGTCACAGGCCAGTTCACACACAAACACACTCATACTGTCCTGCTCAGCACTGACCTTGTCACTGGTCAGTAGCACTGCTGAGGTCAGGGGAAACCATGTTTCACTTTCTTACACAAGCACTTAGGGTACACGCCATGGCTGTGTCCACAGTTTTCCACAGATATTTTTTTGTTGCTAAGCTGCCCGTCATCTATGTTTCATGGTGTGTGTGTGTGTGTGTGTGTGTGTGTGTGTGAGAGAGAGAGAGAGAGAGAGAGCGTGGTGTGTGTGTGTGTGTTGTACAGACTGTCCCCACAGGGGAGCAATGACAGTAAGGCCGAGCCTTGGCCTCGCAGCCTTGTGTCGGACTTGTTTTCCTCCTACTCCTTGTATCTATTATAACACAGGGTCAGTAAGAAACACGCAGAGACTTCTGTCTCCAGGCCAACACCTTCACTTTTTCTCCTTCACACTCACATTTTCTGTTATATCTCAGTTCACATAATTAAAGGGGCAGCTGTGATAATTTGATGTGGGGTTGTATAAGGTACTTCTCGATAGTCAATGTATTACATACAGTAGATGGCATTCAACACGCCCCCAGTTTGGAGAAGCAGAGAGGAGTACCAGCACGAAAGCTAAGCGATGAACTGTTGTTCACGGGGTTAGCAACACATCATATTTAAGTGACTTGAATTTAAGTTTAAGCGTACACTATATATAGAATATTTTCATCTCTATTTTCATCTTGTTATGCCCTGGCCTAGGGGAAACCTCGGCACAACACGAGTAGGTGCTCCCCCAGTCTTCCCACCACAAGAAAGGCCAGCAACATCCAGTACAAAGTTCAAAAGGAGCAGTTTTTATTTTGCTTCAGAGGGGGGGGGAAATGCCAACATAACAAACAAAAGGTACTCTAAATTAACCCTAACTTCCCTAACAAAAATAAAAGGTAAATAAATGACAAAGCTCTAACCTATCTCCTATAAACAAAGTAAACAGGAGAAAATGGGTCAAAAGGAAAAGGCTCTTCCCTCCTACGTACTGCTCTACTATTTACAGATATTTACAAAATTGATGTTTTAACTTACTCTACCCTCAATCAGAACAAGCTTCAGAAAAACTCCTCAGAGCACAGACTATCTCATCACAACTTTTAACAGCTTACTATGGACACGCAACCATCTCAACATGCCGACGTTTCATGGTGGTGGAAAGGCTGGAGGGGAGGGAGAGCGAAGTCGGCGCGAGGTTCAAATAGGCCAGGGCTTCCGCCCCCTGACCAATTGCGTGGCAGCAAACAGACGAGGCAGCCAATCGTCGGACAGCACCTGCTCCCAACTCACTCACTCACTCATTCCTACTGGAGGGAGAGAGAGAGAACACACACACCAAGGAGAGGAGACACTGCGACAGAAAAACATGCACAAACATCACAAATGACCCACAGGGTCATAACACTTTGCATTTAAACATCCTTTTCTGACAGGAAACTGCCAAATGCCAAACTCCGTAGGCGAAATCAGTCATTTTACCTCACAGAACATGGGTTTTGCTGGTCTACCACTGCCTTGATCTGTTAGTAAGCTTATGTTATTGTGTGACTTTGGTGTTTTAAAAAGACAATTTGGATTTACAGAAGTCACACTAACACAAACAAACTAACAGGCAGTGGTAGATCAGCAACTCCTGTTTTCTGTGAGGAAAAATGATTGATTTTCCTTATGGAGTTTGGTTGCTTTGCAGAGAATATTTGTCTTATGTAACACCAGTTTTCCATCAGAAAAGACTGTCTGATGGCAAAGTAAAATAGTTAAAATATTGTAAACATAGCGAACACTTTAATTGAGATCAATTTTTCTTATTTAGGTGGACCTTTTTTATGTGACTAAAGTACCTTTTGTTGCTGATCCTGTCCACATCGCACATTTCATAGCTTCTGTGCTGGTGCCCTTCTCTGCTTCTCCAAATTGGGGGCGTGCTGACCAGCATCTGTAGCTTTCACACCGACTGTTAAGCACCACCAATTCCACCCCACATTAAATAAAATGAAAACAACACACATGCACAATCTTGCATGTGTTTCTCACAATCTCTTTCTCTTTGTTGCTGTGTCCCTCTGCAAATGATGGGAGTAAAGTCACCCTTCCCCCTGTAACCAGCCCTGTTCATGTCCTGCTGTGATGCCAGCCTTCAGATTTTTTAGAGGAAGCTTGGATGCAGCAGGATTGTAGAATTTGGTCTGCCAGTGCTATCTTCTGTCCCTCTCTGCTGCACCCTCCTCTTCCCTCTTATCCTTCTTTTTTTTTTTATCTGATTGTCTGATCCCTTTCTTGGACTTCCTTTCCCTCTTCTTTCCTTATTCCATCTGTTTTTCCCACTTTTCACTTCTCTTTCCATGGCCCCTCCCTTTTCCTTCTGGCTGCCAGTGGCATTCCTTGTTTACCTGCAGTGTGCATGCGTCAGAGCGCCTGGCCCAGTACAGTAGTAGTAGTGATGCTGTAGCACTGCAGAGGGATGAGGGATCTGTAGTACTGCTGCAGTCTGACAGCCAGCCACATGCTCCCTTGGGTCGTTGACCTCTAGCACTGCAGCAAACTCCATGCATTTCACATATGGAGCTGGAAGTGTAGCTTTAGCTTTAAGCAAAATCTAATGTATATCTGATATCATACTAATTTTCCTACCATCCATGCACTTTTATCGAATATAGAGGTTCCTGTTTGTTTTCCAGACCTGCACTAAACACTTGCTAATGGGACAAGTAGAGATGTAATTTCATCCTTTTAGCAGATTGAATGAATCTTCCGCTTTTACTGTGGAATTTCTGAAAAATACAGCTGAAAGCTATTTTCTCTGTCAACTACGTCATTTCCAGCTACATTTTGTAACATGACATCAACAAGAAACTCAAGAATGCGGTAGTCACTAATTCCAGAGCATGAGATAGTGGGCCTGTCTGCATACTGAGGAAAAATACTTGTGTATAGTATAAAACAGATAAAGTTTTATTTTTTGTTTTAGTTATGAAATTGTGAAGCGGAGATAAGTGACTCATTGCTTGTCCGACCAACAGTGAGTAACAGGCTGATAAATCATTCTATTTATACTGCAGCGCTCATTTTATGTCTCCCTGGAAATGAAACTTTTTTTATTGTACAGCTGACAAACAAGACCATTTAGTATGCTACACAGTGTGTGTATGTGTGTGTATTTATGCTTGTACTGTATGTATAGTTAAAGGCCTGTAATCCTCAAGCGTTTGAGGTCAGGCTCCTAAATTAGATCTGATCCCATTAGGATTATTAGCCAAAATTATCCAGGGTTAGTAAAGATGGAGGCTGTGGGGGATTTAAAACAAAGAAAGAGAGGCATGAAGATGAATCTGCTATAGAGAGGTAAAGATAAAAGCTGTGTGGTTGAAATTTGTAGCACTAAATTAATGTCTTTGCACACTAACAGCTACAGTGTTGTTTTATATGACTGATATACTATTTTATGTGCGCATATACTGGGCCAGATGGTATCATGGGTCCCCTATGTTTGTGAATAAAACTTTGAAGACATTAGTGGTAACCTCTTTAATCATCATAGCTGTATCATCAATATATGTTAAAAGAATTGTCTAATTATTTAAAGCACATGAGATACTTAACGGTAGTTTGGAGGAGCAGCATGGGTCCAGGTTTAGGAAACTTAGAAATGTAATGCTGGGACCAGGTCAGGAGCAAAATGTATTTTAGTCACTTAAAAACACGCCCATCTAAAAGAATCAATACCAGTTTTAAGTGGAAGCTATATTTAGAATGTTTTCACCTCTTTACCTTGCCATCAGACAGCCTTTTCCAGGAGAAACTGTTGTTATACAAGTCAAATATCCCTCTCTCCAAACCAACCAAACTACACAGGCAAAATCAGTAATTTTACCTCACAGAACACAGGAGTTGCTGATCTGCTGCTGCCTTGATGTGTTAGTTTGTTTGTGTAATTGTATGACTTCACTGTTTAAGAAGGTTAGTTGGGATTCACCAAAGTCACACAATAACACAAACAAACTAACAGACGGAGGCAGCAGTAGACCAGAAACTCCTGTGTTCTGTAAAGTAAAATGACTGATTTAGCTGAAGGAGTCTGGTTGAGCAAGAAAGAGTGATATTTGGCTTGTAACGGTGGTTTCCCATCAGAAAAGCTTGTCTGTCAGGAAAGTAAAGCTGTGAAAATAGTCTAAATATAGCGTACACGTAAACTGCTGACCCTGACCGCAGAAGTTCATTACTTAGCTTCTGTGCTGGTGCTCCTCTCTGCGTCTCCAAAGAGTGGGTGTGTTGACAACCATCTTCTGTAGATATAACTCCGACTATTGATAAGCACCTCATACAACCAGACTTAAAATAAGCTGAATTACCACTTTAAAGACCAGAAAGCAGGTCACTCATGATCGGTGCTAAGATTGGGGGTTCTGCCTCAACTTTTCATGTTTTTATGTAGGTACTGGTGCTGGATGCAGGCAGGCAAAGCTTAGTTTTACTGGTCCAGAGTTACTTGTTACCAGACTTCAGAGACTGACCTTGTCCTGTCTAAAAATCACCTGCATGGCTGTCTGCCCAGGCACTCTGCTACAGCTGCTCTGTAAGTAGAAACACACTTCATGCACACTGTGTAGCTGTGTGTGCCATGAGCTATCATCACTAGTGTGCCTTTCAGCATACAGAGTGTGAAGAAGAGACTGGTGGCAGGCTGAGGGAAAGTGCAGTTTTGCCTGGAAGCAAGTGGCTATTCAAAGGCATATTTTATATGAGGATGGTGCTACAGTCGGTTAATATAAACAAAGAGATGCTGTGTGTTGTCCTGCCTCCATCTTCTGTTTCTCCTCCACCACCTGCCCCTTTTCTCACTCCTCGTTTCTTCCTTCTTTATTTTCCTCTTGTATCTTTCTCCAGCTCGTCTCCATCTTTCCCTGCCCCGCTACACCACTACCCCCACCATCTCCATCCCTCCCTTCCACTCGCCTTTGCTTCCTCCTCCCTCTCTCCTCTCCTGTCCAGTGGCGGTTCAATGATGCAGTGATTCATAGCTGCAGTAGGCGCTGCCTGATGGTCATGTGACCAAAGCCTGCCTGACAACATGGGGAACAACACATCCTGGGCTGGTGTGTGTGTACGAGGCACATGCACATGCTCACACTCACACACGCATACACAGAGGCGTCACAGCAGCGCATGCTCACATCCTCTCATCTTTCTCACAATCTGATATAAACAGCATCACACTGATGCATTGATGGATGTCCACACCCTTCGCAACGTATCCAGCCTTCATGATTTTACTGAGCTCACCCCTCAGCAGTATCTGCACAGTAACTATTGCAGTCACAGTTGCAGAGTGCAACACTCAGACTTCATGCATTATTCATAATCCTTTGCTTTATCCTCATAACTAACTCTAGAATCACCTGTAGTTCATCCTGTTTACTGTTGCAGTCTCCGGCACATCGATGAAGCCTGTGTTTATTGTCGTAACTCCCAGTGGTGTGTCTCTGAGTTCACAGTGTTGTCCTTATTGCTTCTTCCTGGTGTAAATTAGGGCAGCAGAGTGTCCAAGTGTTTGGGGAAACTATCCCAGAGTCACTCAGTTGCAGGTTTGAACTCTGCAGGTGGTCGTCTGCATTTAATGTCTTGTAGCAATGAACTACTTTGCTCAGCCAAGTGCACGCCCCCATTTGGGAGAAGGAGGGAGGAGTACCAGCATGGAAGTTAAGCAATGTACTGCTGTGGACAGGTTCAGCAGGAAGGATGTTTTAGCCACTTAAAAAAGGTCCGTCTAAACAAATCAAGATCAGTGTGAGTGTAAACTATATTTAGAATGTTTTCACCTCTTTACTTTGCCATCAGACAGCCTTTTCTGACAAGGAACTGCCATTAAACAAGACAAATATTACTCTCTCTCTCATTCAACCAGGCTCATTTTATAAAATCAGTAATTTTACCTTGCAGAAGGCAGGAGTTGCTTGTATGTCGCTGCCTTGATCACTTAGTTAGTTTGTGTTATTATGTGACTTCTGTGAACCTGAATAAACCCTCCAAAACACAGAAGTCACACAGTAATACAAACAAATAAGATAAATAATAATCTGAACTATAAGGATCAGTTGGTCTGATAAAATATGTATGTTTAATGTATATTACTGTCCTGTGTGTCTGTATGCTCAGATATGCCATGAATTCTCAATGACAAATGACCAAAATGCAAATGAGATTCTAATAATTCCACTCATATTATGTAAGTCTACATAAGCATGACATACTTTCCACTGAACATCACCTCTCCTCTCTTCCTTGTTTGTTTTGTTCCTTTGTGCAGGTGGAGCTGGGCAGGAAGCAGGAAGTGGTGGTTTATGACCAGAGCTCCAAAGAGGCGGGGCATCTGTCCAAAGACGGCTTCATGCACATTCTCATGGGAAAGTTGGAGGGCACCTTCCACAAAGTCTCCCTGCTCACCGGTATGTGAGAGTGCGATGATGGAGGTGTTTCTTTTTTTTCTTTGTCTTTGTCTCTGCTTTTCTCTGTCTTTGTTTTTCTTTCTTTCTTTCTTCTTGCTTCCTTGCTTTCTTTTCTTGTCTTTTTATGTGTTTTATATGTTGTTCTTCTATTTATGACCCACTTTGTATTTAGTCCAAGCATTTTATCCAAAAGTGTGGGTCAATCTCACACCACACAAATTGCAACACAAACAAACTCAATGGATTTCATGTCCTCAGTGTTTTCTGAATGAGAGACAAAAAAGGTTTTGAAAATCCCCTAAAGTATAATCCTACCAAAAATGCTTTTTAGTACAGGCATTTTGTGATGAAAAAAGGGATGAACCTCACACAAATTATGACAGAAAATCTGGCAAATGTTTTTTACCCATACAACTGTCCTGTATAACATATAAGAAGTCTTAAGAGATCCATGAGGTGGTTTAAAGGTGTTTCTTAATCATAACTTGGTACTTGACACTCTTTTGCTTCCTAAAATAATTATTTAAAATAACATCACTGTATTATTATATTTGAGTGCAAGGGAACATAAATTGGGACTAATCCATTTAAACGCTGGAATTGATTCACATAATGTTGAAATAAAATTATGTAAATATCACCTAAAATAGCACTTTCACAACAGTATTCGTGACTGCTAAATAGGCATTAATCAACATTAATTTTGCAACATAAACATGTTAGTTTTCAGTAAAACTCGTTTTCATTACAAATATATTGCAAGAAAGCAAACTCAGTAGGACATTTTGACCCACTTGTGCATCTATAGGTTTAGAATTTCCTTTTGCACATTCACTGTACTGCATCCAACTCCATGTATGTTTATTTGTTTATTTAAGAGATCCGTATTAGCTGATGCTCTGGCAATCAGCTGGTCTGTCTGGGGTCCAAACATGACATACAATGCATAACACATCACAGGAATGAACATTGATTGTGTTCATTTACATAAACTTACATCGATATATAAAAACCAGTCAACACTCTACATATATTTAGGCAAAGATACTCTTAAAAATCGATATATAAATACCTCTGCATATTCTTTTTAAAGGATAAAGGGGTAAATCCATTCAAATTTGGTATGGATCTATAAATTACAGTTTTTTCAGTCAACTAGTCCTTGAGCTGGGTACCACAATATAACCATTGCCAACAAATCGAGTGATTATGTGTGTTCTTGCAGTACACTAATAGAAACGCTGGCATGGGAGTATTTTTCAATGCTTTCCCTCACTCAGATTTTTTAAGACTTTTGATATCTAATAAATTACATAATTAAAAGACTAGAACAGTTTCTGCTGCAGTTTGTATGAGGTCATGTTGTATAATGCCTGTTCTAATTGCACAGTGGGCAGGTGTCCCTCACCTCATCCTTCCTGCCTGATTTGGGTTGTCATTCCATACTTTGGTCAGCAGATGTCACTGGTGAGCACATCAAGTGTTCATCTCCTCAGTCTAGTTGCACTAGTTGTTCCTCATTTCTTACCTGACAGTGAGACCTTCAGAGGTATGTGGTGGAGATGGAGAGGAGAGAGAATAAAAACATGCTGCCTGGATACAAAGCCTCTCTGATGACTCTTTGATGTTTAAGCCTCCCAGGAGTCGTTCTCTCACCCAGCATCACTGAAATAAAGCTGAAGCTTAACTTCAATCCTCTGGCCTTATTTACCACAGTTATTATCCTGTCATAGTGTCCACTAAGCACACTAAGACTTATAATTGAGCCCCAGCAAGACTGTTAATAGCCTCATTGAGTTAATAACATCTCGATGGCAGTGGCTGCAGCTTTTTAAAAGGACGACACATTACACACCCATCCACCAGCCGAGGCTTATGAATGCGTCCCAAATGGTGTCAGCTAGCGCAGAAAGAAAAGCGTAATCTGCCTCAGTCAGGATTGGAAATTAGACGGCAGAGGCATGCTGTTCGAGCAAATCTCTGCTCTCCTCTCCTCTCCGCATCCCCACTTCCCCATTCTTCTTCTCCTCCTCCTCTCAGTTCTCTCCCTCCACTGGGAGATTAGTGCTTTTTCATGAGTCATTCATAGTTGCAGAGGATTGCCTCAAAGCACCCGGGCTTCACAATTAGTCACAGTCACAGAGATGTACTGAGCACACGGGCACACCCGTATATACTGCACACACGCACACGCGTTCCATATCACACACACACGCTCACACTTGCTGATTGTCTGTGAAAGCCAGGATTTTCCTCCTCAGCTTTTTTGATCACACATCATACTCCGTCTTAATGAAAGACCCCTTGTCAGCAATCCCTCCCTCTTCCTCTTTATCACTCTCCTCAGCTCACTCTCGCCACAGAATCTTCCATTTCTGTCCCCGCTTTTCTGCTGTTTCCACGACAACAGTGGCAGAGAATATTCCCCAGAAGGACTCAGCCAATGGCGTTGGCTGTTGTTTGGGTGGTTGTATTATTGGGGTCAGTGGAGCTAGCAGCCTGCGTCTGTGCATACTTGATGTTTATGTGCGTATGCGTGTGTGTGGGTGGGCAGACAGGGGGGCGTTGCGTGTACATGTATGCATGCTTGCATGCATGCATCCGTGCCTGCACGCTTTTGTGCAGGATCACATGTGGATGAGTGCTGCAGGATCTCTGTGTGTGTTGAAGGACACTGTAGAGTTTTCATGAGAGAGATGGCGTGAGAGATACGAGGAGGAAATGGTTGCCAGGGAATTTTTAAGGCTTTTGATGAGGGATTCTTAAATCATTTTAATTAACAAGACATGATGCTAATTAGGAATTTATTGGGAAAACTATTTTAATCATGAGTTTTATAGTCTTTGTTTTACAATCATCAAAAGAAAGGAGCATGTGGTCTAAAATGGCGTGCGTCTTACTTTTTAGGATTCAAAGAATTTGTAAGCTCAGCTTTAGAGCCTGCACTTGTGCAGAGTGTGTTTGGGGGCTTGTTTAACTATTTCGTTCTTGGGGACCAGAAAATGGGAGCCAACTATACTTGTAGGGTCCAACCAGCTTTGTGGGGCCAAAAATACTGACCCCCACAAGTTTAAAGGTGTTTTTGAAAGTTATGATTTGGTTTTAAGGCTAGAGTTAAAATTACTTTTGGGTTGTGGTTAGGCACTTAGTTGTGATGGGTAAGGGGCTAGGGAGTGCAATATGTCAAAGACGGGTCTTCATGAATATAGTAACTGACTGACTGTCTGTCTGTCTGTGTTGTTTGAACAAGCTGGGGACAACACCAGCCAGCTGACAGCAGCGAGACAAGTACTGTGCATGCTCAGAGGTCAAGGGTCACACTGTGCCATCTTGGGCTTTTCACACACCAGCCACCTCGAGCATACAAGAATTGTAGTTTTTATCATCTTACTACTAAGATGATTTGTCAATCTGCAGAATTATTTGACTACAATTAATTAATCACTCAAGATATTTATGAAGCGATAATGTCAAACTAACTGCCAGCTTACAGTTTGCTGCTTTTCTCTGTTTTCTATCATTGTAAATTGAATATATTTTGGTTTTTAGACTATTGATGGGGCAGAACAAATCATTTTTAAGATGTCACAATGGGCTCTAAATAATAGTTTATTTTTTCCTTTTGCCTTTTTCTCTGTCTTTCCCTTCATTCTAGGGCTGCCATATAAATAATTTCTCTATACTTTTACACTGTTCCATGATATATGATATGTATCTCGACATATACATTTTCTCTAAAATAACAAACTATAAATTCTCAAATAGTGCAAACGTGATGATCTTATAGAATATAATGCACTGCTGTAGATTAAATTATACAACAGTATATGAAGTACCTAAAATGTGCTTACCTTTAAACATCTACAGCAGTAAAATGCAAGATACACCTTAATACAGCTGTAATTTTAATTCAAAACATCATACACAATGGTAAAAACCTGAAAGAACACATTTTACTGCACAATGACTACTTTAAGTCATTTTGTAAAGTAATACTTACTTTTATTAAGGTTTAAATTCAGAACTTTAAGTTTTAGTGGAGTTGGAAAAAATCAAATATCACAATATTTGTTACCAAATGCCTTGATATCAATATTTAACAATATTGCAGCAATACTGTGGGAATGACTGTTGCTGCTTTCACTAAATATTAAGACATATTTTTGATAAATAATCGTCAAAAAATTCCATCACTTTACTGTAAAGCAGCCTTTAAAACCAGGAAAAGACAACAGTCTCATATCATGATGTTGATATAATATTGTTATATTGCCCAGTCCTACCTCATTGCTGGCTTTCCTTGGCTTTACTACCTGTCTCACATTCCTAAAGATTCAAGGTGCTCTGAAATTGCAAACAGTAATCCTCCTCTGTTTCTTCCTCCCTTTCCTCCTCCCTTCACCCTCTTCTTCATCTTCCTTCTGTGCCCTCCCCCTACCTCCCTCTTCTCCACCTCTCCTCTCCTGCCCCTCCACTGAACCTCTGATTTACGATGCTCATAATTCCTCCTGCGATGACTTCATATCTGACTGACGGCTTATTTTCGGCCTCACGTTATGCAGACCACACACCACAGTACACACCGTAACATCGCTGCAAATCAAGTGAGGGGTAATACGAGGGGAAGAAGGGTTAGGAGGAGGGAGGGTCCGATGGAGAGATGAAAAGAAAAGAATCCATAAATGGGATGGACAGGGTGAATAAAAGAATAATTACTGAGTTTGCTGTCTGAGGCGAAGAGGATTTTCTGCCTTAACTGTTAAATGCAGAAGCTTGCCAACAGGAGATTAGGGCACTGTCTTGCAGAAACACACTTCATTAAAGTGGGTTCATATTTTAACTCAAATTTGTAATGACTTAAATGTTCCATGAATGCTGGGAATTGATTGCAGGAACCATTTGGCTGCTTGAATGACATGTTACACAACCTTAGTGCATATACTGGGGACGTATTGATCCAGAAACAATTGGTAACTCCTCTTAGGTTTCTGTCCTTTCACTAAATAATCAATAACTTAGACTCAGAGAGCAAACCGCTTCCTGATGTCATGGAGCACACCGTGTCCCAGTGGGGGCATTGTTTTTGTGAATGAGATGAGTAAACTGGGTAGCAAATGACTCTCACCCTGTGTTTAGGTTGAAATGTATATTCACACAGGATGCAGCTTTGGTGGCAGTTGGAAAATGGTTATGTTGGCGTGGGTTTTGCGCATGCTTGTTGCATGTGTGATTACTTCATCGACTGTGTGAAAGTGTTTGTGAGAAACATGTCTCTCTGAGGACAAGCCGTATTTTTACCACAGCAATGATCTCACCCATTTGGAGCTCAGGCTGATGTGTCTTGCCTTTTTCAGAGTTCTGACTTGTGTGTGCGTGTGTGATGGTGTGTATTTGTGTGTGTTTTTTCTCGAACGTTGCTCGTTTGTAGCCAGCTGCCTCCCCAGTGGGTCTAAAGTTTGCGTGTTTCCCACCAATCTGCAGCACACAGCCAAACCAAAGACAACACTGCCTGCTAGTGTGGAGCTAGGTGGTATGTTCGCTGATGCCAACTGCGTAGCCATCCCATGCGTCACATCGGCTCTGATGTAGGCCTGCCAGGATGAGATGTTTTGATGTTGGCCTCTGGACCTCATGTTCTCGTTTTAGCAGAAGCTGCAGAGACAAAAAAAAAATAATGATCAAAACGGGAAACAGGAAAAAGAGATGGAGAGAGGAACGAGAGAGTGGAATACACACTCATGTTGTGCACATGAAAGAGAGTTGGATAATGATTTGAAGAGGATGGGAGGTGGTGATAAAAATGACAATGCATTTTATTCATAGCTCACACAATTTGTTGAAGTACCTGGAAAAAAATTATAACTGGAAATTAGTCGGACAGGAAAGTAGAACAAATGGAAAAAAAGAGATTATAGAAGGGGCTGACAGGAAGCAGAGAAAGTCAGGTCATGAAAGAGGAAATGAAGGTGTGGGGATGCAGGTTTGCAGGTGTATATTTCAATCATCTAATATGTTTATATGTGAGTGTGTCTGTGTGTAGTTTGCAGATGTGCAAGACTGCTCCTAATCTTCCCTAGCGCCATCTGCCCGTGTTTTTTCGCTGGATTACTAAAGCGTCACACCACTGGGTCAAAGAGAGACAGAGAAAGGAGAGAAAAGGGCAGCATGAGGAAATGACACAGAGGGATGACGGCACGTGCCAGACGTGTCCAGATTCTCTGCGGAGATTCAGTCGGCAGCGTGTACATGTCACGCTGAGCACTGCCTTACCTTAGAGTTTCCACTCATCATTGGTTTTGAGTACCAAAACAGTTAGTTGTTCAGTGGAACAATTTTGATAATTTTCCTGGTTACAAATTATGAAAGGGGGGGATTTCCTGCATTTCTCTGTTTTGTGTTATTTGTGTTATGTAATTTTTTCAGTACTTTTTAACAGATTTTTTTTTTTTTTAATCTTTCAACAGTCAGTTAAGTATAGACAGTCCAAAGTGACAAAGGACAGAAAGGACAAAAAAAAAATGTCATAAATAAAAGATTAAGGATACATGAAGAGTTCAAAGACCATTTAGGGGCGGTTGTTCCATCCTCGTCCGTGTCTGGTGAGATGTACAGAATGTCAATAATATATTCCAAAAAAGGTTTAAGGTGTCTTGGAATTTTCTTATCCCATGAGGGAGAATCATAAAAGTTTCTTGAGTTTATTATCATACAGAACTTCCTTCATCCATCGATCATGTCATTTGTGCAGGGGAAGAAGTTGTGAAAGCCAGGGCTCGCCATGTGGCGACAGGGAGGCTAGTTTCAGATGGCGCACCAATACAATATAATTGTAATTTGAATATCTTTGGGTTTTGTACTGTTGGCCAGACAAAACGGTCTATTTGAACCAACCCCACACATTTTCCACAAGCTCACCTTGAGCTTGTGGAAAATGTGTGGTGTATTTTTCACTATTTTCTCCCACTTAGACTAAATGATTAATCAATTCTAGCTGTTCAACAGTCAAGGTGATATGTCCACAAGGTGTAATTCAGACAGGTAGGTATGTAGCTCCGACCTCTGACCTCGACCTGTCGTGTATCAGCTAAACAGGCTCAGTGAGACTTCAGCTGTGTCACATTCCACACTACATACTACCTCATTCTAACAAGGTTTGGAGTATGTAGTGCTGCCACACTAAAAATGACTCAGGGTTTCCACGGGTCCTCAAAAAGTCTTAAAAAGTCTAAAATCCAATAATCTGAATTTTAGGCTGTAAAATATCTTATATATGATTTTGATAGATCTTAAAATTGATTAGATTATAAAGTTAATGCTGCTTTTTTTAAAAGTTAATGATTTCAGTTTTACTTTTAGATATGTTTTTGGGAAAAAACTTGTATTCATCACACTGTAACAACACAGAATGAAGCCAACATCTACTGTGATACCCTTTGTACTTTTTTGCCTAAATGGACATGAAATAGGTCTTAAATTGCGTTCATAATGGTCTTAAGAAGGCCTTAAAATTTCTTAAAATTAACTTGTTGAAACCTGCAGAAACCCAGTGATAAAACTAAGCATACTCAAATTCAAGCGTACTTGCATACTATAAGCTATTAAATTTCTTTCTTAGATGATGTTCACAATTGGGAAAAATATTTTTATGGATGGTAGTGAAACAGAAAAGTGAAATTAAAGTATGTCTTTTGCTTTTTTTGTCAAGTTCGATTGGCAGCAGATTTAGAAGTTTGATATGTCATTTCTTATGTAAGTGATAAGCATTACACTGTGGTGATTAATATATGGTTACATAGTATGTAACTGGGACACAGTTCTGTTTTTACAGGTTAGCATTATGACTCCCACGCTGTCAACCTGCCAGCTCAATGCAAAAGCACGCAGGACGAGACATGGCGATGACACATTGATGAGAGGTATTAAGACATGAAAGGTGTCTCTCTCTCATTTTCTTTAGCTCTCTCTCAGTAAAAACACACACAGGAGCTGCTGTGCAGCCCGAGGCTTTGATGAGATCAGGTTAGGGTGTGACTGCACAGACTGAAGTACAAAGGTCAACTCAGTTATGTGTATGCGCGTGTGTGTGTGTGTGTGTCGTGCACATCTGTGTGTGCATGTGCATCAGTGAGAAGCTGAAGAAGAAGTGAGGTAATCGTGGGAGGCCGAATCTCACAATGCAGCCGTTCACAGAGACATTCCAATGAGCTACATAAGGAGGTCTGTTTGTGTCAGTGTGTGTGTTGGCGTGTGTGTTTGTGTGTGTCTGTGCATGAATATGTGCATATGAAGTAGTCCGTGCATGCGCATGAGGCAATGTTTGAGAGTGCGTGTGTGAGAAAAAGAAAAAGACAAAACAGAGGGAGGAGAGCTATTGAGGAGATGAGGTAATACTCCTCATTTCATCCTGAATGTGTGTGTGTGTCTTCACTCTTCACGTAGGTCCAGTGTGTGTGTGTGCGAGTGTTCAGTTGGCCACATTTATGTGCACTCATGTGTGTGTCCGTCAGAGTGCGTGTGTGGTCGCAGAGCTCATTCAGTGAGACAGGCCGTCATGCTGACCTGTGCTGTGTTCGTCAGCCTCCTCAGAGCTCAAAGTCGTGCTTTATGGTTTCTTCTTCTCCTCCTGGAGCCCAGCAGGACGTCTCCACACCCGCTGAACCAGCCTGTGGAGAGAAAGCCACCGCAGTCTCTGCCAGAACAAACACACACATGCAAGCACACCTGCAGAGTTGTAAAGTGCAAGTGTGTGTGTGATTCTCCGAGAGACACAGATCACTAATTTTATGTGATTAGAAACTGACAAACAGAAGAAAGAAGAAGAGAGCATCAGTTATTTTCTGCTTTTAAGGGACTTCTGTATGGGATTTAGTAGCATTTAGCAGTGAGCGTGCAGATTGCAAACACCTCATCTCACTCTCCCTTTTTAAGTGTGTTGGAGAACCTATGATGGCTGTGAAAATTGTGCAAAATGTGAAAGGCCGTATCTAGATTCAGTGTTTGGTCCATTCTGGGCTACTGTAGAAACATAGCGCTGCAACATGACAGTCCGCGTCCACTGTAGATATAAACGGCTCAACGTAACAAAAACACAACGATTCACATTTTCAGGTTCATTTATAAATAATGAAAACATACTTGAATGAATATTGTATTCCATTTATGTTATATAACTTCCAGTTTGACTAATTACTACACAGTTAACCCAGTGCAAACCTGTGTGAAAGACAAGTAAATATGGGAAATGCTGCTAAAAAGCAAAACCAACCTACAGCCAGGCAGTCTTCTGAAAATAAACAAGGTGACAGAACACAGTCTGGCCAAAACAAGCAGCATGCTACTAGCAATGTAATGCTAACCCTAGTGGACCTGGAGAAATTTCTCAAGTTGATGGAGGACCGTATTACGCAAACAAAAAGTTACTCTAGCCCAGCATAGAAATTTTAAAGGAGGACACTGTGGCTTAACATGTCTCCTGCTAAGCATCAAAAGAAAACCAGGCCGTCTCACTGAAAAATCAACAATCTTAATCTTGAAAATAGTTTGATTCCCATAATCACTTACCTGAAAAGGTTTAGGGCTTGCAACCAACTGATTTTATTGAGGTATTCCTGAAAGAAATGTTTAGTCCAGAGGTTGGTTGCGCTCCTCCAGCTGTCGACCCTGTAAGAGACAGGATGACCCTCCACGCCTGTTCATCGCATGGATCCGCCACTACCATTTCTGCCATATTCTGCAATAAATAAATTCAAATGAATAAATTCAATAAACCCCTGTAACGCTTACACACTGGAGCTTTAAATGTTTTTACAGAAAGCACATTCTCATGGTGGCCCAAAGCTGCCGCCTGCACCTCTAGTTGCTGCCAATAGCGCCATCTCAAGTCCTTTTAGGGGTAGACAGGACTATAAATGGCCGTAGATACCTGTGTGATGGCGATAAGGTTGATCGGTCAACGTTTATTTACCCCTCTGTGCCTCCAGGTGTGTTGTGATTGGTCACAGTGCAGGTCAGAGAGATATACACATTTATTATAGCTGTGTGCTCCCTCCTTTCCTCTTGTCATCCCCCTCTCTTCTGTCTCTCTTAACCTCCTAACCTGCCCTCTCTGCATCCCCTTGCCCCTTTCTCTCCCCCCTCTCCATCTGACCCCTCTCCATTACGCCGTGGGGAGCTCCAGCAGATCAATGATTTCATTGAGAAGGAGCCAGCGGTGCCATTAGGAGGTGAGCTCACCTTCCCCGGGGAGGTCTGACACATTATTCTCAATGACCTCGCCTTCCTCTCCATCCCTCCTTCAGTCCCTTTACCTTCTCCCCCTATTTCTTCCCCTCCTCCTCCTCCTCCCTCTCTCCTCACTTCTGTTTCACGGTGCTGAGAACAGAGCGCTATTTTTAGGCCCAGACTCCTGCGGTCGTCACATCTGGCGCCAGTGGCCTCGGTGCTCTCACCCTTGGCCTGTAGATACACAAACACACACAAGGACGGACACACACCAGCCCCACCCCAGCCAGCACCAAGGGAGCACAAAGGTCAAAGAAAATGGCCTACAAAAATATCTATGACATCACCTCCTCACTCTGAGAAGTGTTACAGACTCTGAGAACCCTTGGAGCTGCGGCACGCTGACATAATGCTCTGTTTTTCTGCAAACAGTCACATAGCAGGTATGTAACGAGCTCCGTTTTAAGGCTCACACCTTGATGGAGTGTGCAAATGCTTAACTCACACACAGTCCTGCAAGGAGCAAATGCATATGCACATATGGACAGACTCTCTCTCTCACACACGCACACACACGCGCACACACACACACACATATAATATGGTAACAGGGCCCAGAGGAGGCCTGTACCGAGTTTTATGTAACAATGTTCTGTTTCTGCCAGTGTTCTCACCCCCTCCCTCCCTCCGCTGTCTCATTGGCCTCACATGATGAGCTTGATGTCATTTTCCCCTTCTTTCCCTCAAAACCGGAGAACAAAAACAGGCCAGCAAGTGTGTGTGTTGTGTGTGTTGTGTGTGTGTCTGAATGCACCGTGTAATGTGTGCGTGTTTATGCGTCTGTGTGTGTTTATGTGAGCCGTTGCCACATGTTTCCACCATGACGTGATCTCACTGCTCTGCTTGCCTCCTGCTCCTCTTCCCCTTCTCCTCCATCACTCAGAGTCCCTTGCTTGCTTGCTTGGAGGGGCCACACACACTCTCTCACACACACACACACACAAGTGAAACACAGTCACAGACATTTTTTCCCAGATGTATGCGAGATGTGCATAAATTCTGAGTTTTGTGGATAAAGATGAGACCTCAAGATATCAGAGATTTTTATTTAAATGTTATTTTTCATGTTACATTTTGTGGTGATGGCAGAGGAAACACTACTGATCTTGACCACAGGGGCCACCAAAATCAACACTATGAAAGTTCCTCTTAGTAGCTTTAAGCTTAGATGTGATTAAAAGCAAAATGACAACCATTTCTGTTAATCTCTTACTGTACTGTATGGATACAGAATGAATAATGTGCATTACCATGTCCTCAAACTTAAGAGCGTCAAATTTCACCATGACTCAAATTATGTTAATTCACCATTCAGTCTTAAGATGGATATACACTGTGCAATTATGGGCCGTCCCAGACAGAAACATGGCGATATCTTCAGTTGGGCTCTAAAACCGTGGTTCTACCTCACACTGCGAGAGAGGTTCAAAGACAGCCGTTCTCATGGTCTTGTGACCAAAGATATCCTGGGACAAAATTCTGCCAGTGTCAGAAATTTAGGATAACCATCTCTCTCTCATGTGACTCCTGCAACAACCTATGTCTACTAACCAACAAATAGGGATGTAGTGTGTGTCGGTGGAGAAAGACAGATCATATCAGTAAATGCATCAGCGCAAGAACATACATTTATGTGTGCTATTTTAGCATCCTTAGCATACTACATTATGCTACAGTCCACATTTCCTCCTCCTCCTCTTCTGTAGATTTACTTCCATACACACAATACCACTATTGCAAGGGCTTGATTCTTGCTCAGCTTCAGTGTTTACCACTAGAGCGGCGCAGATGGATGATGCACACTGTTGACACACGCTGTTTTATCTTGTATACTGACTTGTGTTGTGGCCTACTGCGTTTAACAGATCCATGTCACACAGTGTGGCTTGCAGTAAACTTCGAAGATTGCTGAAATCTCAGTCTGTAGGCATAACTAACTTCTATCTTGAGCCTTTTGTATAGTATGTAACAAGTAAGCTAATAAAGTAACTAAGTTACTATAAAAGACTAAATATATGATTCATAAAAGATGAATACTCTGTTGCAAAGTACATACATCAGGACACATGTTAGATAATTCAAGTTTATTTCAGGGAACAATCAAAAAAGGTGAATGTTTAATGTGGAGCACTTGTAAAATATGACTGTGACATCAGAAAAATCAACAATCAAGTATCAACCTAGATTAAATACGACATGCATAATAATGGTGTATCTTCCTCAAAGATGTAATTTCCTTGTCTTAGAATAAGTTAAACTTTGAGAAATCCTGTGGGGCAGTACTTGTATCACAGTGCCCTAAATATTTCTCTCATAGTTGTTTAAGCTGGGTTGTGTATACAGTCCATTCACAGTGCATACCTTCTGGCTCCTGCTGCATTTGAAATCTATCTTCGAGGCCTTTTGAAAATCCCAACCCGCCCCTGTCATGCATTCATCCAGCATGGAGTAAAAATAGTTTGTTTAAACTGTTACCTAGGCAGTGTCAACACATCAGGTCAACAGGAGCTGAAGTTGAACAGCGTGCTGCTAACCCAGGCTCGTTTCTACGAGCTACGCCCCCGTCAGCACCTCATAACTCGAACCTCGCCATGAATTTGGGCCAAGTGCTGCGTAGTTTGGTTGCTGCGCCATCAGTATACCACTGCAGCATTTCTGCTGATGACTCTGACACACATGTGGAGTGGAAATTTCCAAAGGCAGAAGAAAGGGGAAAGGAGTAGCTAACGAATTATGCTAGTTTATCCTCCGCGGAGCTGGCCTGCATCCACCAGATTCCATTCATGCTCGGACTGCCCACCGCTGCTCCTTATCGTAGCGTCATTCCCTGGAACAATGGTGGATTCCTGTTTATCACTGTGCTGTCTTTGATGCTCTTTATCTTTGGCATGCCACAGCGCTGCTTCCTTATGTACCTAATTGGTTGCCATGTTTTTTTGGTTTTTTTTTTTTTAGCTGTTTTAATCAGATTTAGACTGCACCTCCACCATGTGGATAAGGTTTTGGTTTTTGGCAGCCTTTAGAAGTGTGTTAGAGTATGAGAAAATCTATTTTAATATGCAGTTAGCTAATAATTTCACAAAGAAAACAGACTCTGGCACAGGAGTCGACTACACTCTAAAACCCCTTTTTGTTTTAACATAAAAAAGTTAGTCAACTTAAAATTTAAGTTGACGGAATTTGAAAAGACAAGCTGAACTCATTTTAAAATGATTCAAAACAAATGAACTTCTCTTGTCAAATAAACTTGATATTAATTCAGTTGTACTTGAGAGAACAAGTTCAATATGTTTAAGATGTTAAGTTGAACCAGTTTAATGAGTTGACTGAACTCTGGACAGTGCATTCATTCAACTCATAAAGTCAAAATACTTAAAGTTAGAAGAACTCATGCTTATAAGTTCTGAAGAGTCCTGAAAGTAAATACTAGAAATGTAATTAACTTGAACAAACAAAACTTACATTTACATGAATGTATTATATTTACATTGTAGTTGCCAGTAGCAGAGCAGAGAATTTAAATCCTCAGCGGTTTAACACTTTTCCTGGTATGTACACAGACTTGTAACAGAGGTCTTATTACCATAAATACATGCTGACCACACACAAACTTTTGGACTGAACCCTTCCTGATAAAGGCGGAAGATTTTCCATTGCCACAGCAACAGGCTAATTTTGGAGTTCCAGGCGAGCCCAAGGCCCTAGATTGAGGAATGCAGCAGTTTGTGATCATTCCCGGTCCTCCTGATATCCCCCCACCCCCGCCCCCCTTAGATGAAGAGAGGCCTCTTCCCCCTCTGTTGTGTAACTATTTCCTGTTTCTGATAAAATGACATCAGGGCTCCCCAGGGTGAGATGGGGAGACGCCTAGGGACCTCGGCATCTATGTACACAAATTTGCGTCATGAGTGTTTATTTTGTACTTAAAATGTCTTTTGATTGATGTAAACAATAAAAAAGCATAGAGGCTCCACCGTCAGCTTGAAAAATCATTTTACAGGCATCATAAAGGCGTTGGCAGGGTGCACACAGAAACAGCTTGCCCAGTTCCTCTCACGGCATCACGTCATTCCTTCTCTATTGTTCTGCCTTAGCTGGTAGAGTGATGTCACTGCAGCGTTGTGACACATTCACACGCACACATACACACACACACACACATACACACAGCGTCTCCAGCGCCAGTAATGGCAGGAAAGCCAACCCTGACCGCGGGTGTTGCGATAGCCACTGTCACCATGTCCTGTACGCCCAAATACTCGAGTCTCCAGGGTGTAACGCCTCACTTCTGCTTCATGTCTGTGTCTGTGTCACACACTGAGTGACTAAAAGGTCACTGCCTTGGATTTAATGAGCAATTTTTCTTGTTTTGTATATTTTTCTTTCCAAAAATCCATGCTATAAACTTTGGTTTGATATCAGTGTTTGAGCAAATTTATTCAGCATTGTGTTCAGGAACATGTTATCTTCCTGGAACATCAGCAGACGTATTTCATTTACATTTCTGTCTGGAAAAGAATGATTAAAAAAACAAAACAAAACACAATTGTCTCGAGCATGATATGCATTTGAGACATTTGCACAGACAGACTTACAGCTGCAAAGATGAATCGCGTAGTGTCAACTATGAATTAATCTCCAAACTATTTTAGGTAAAGGTCAAAGTTCTCTGATTCCTGCTTTGTACATATGAAACTTTCTGGTTTCTTTAGTCCTCTGTGACAGAATGAATATCTTTGGGTTGTGGGCAAAACAAGACATTTGAGGATGTCATCATCCTGCTCTTCTGGAAGCACTGATCAAAAATTTTCGCCATTTTTCTGCCATTTTATAGACCAAACAACTAATTAATCAATCGAGAAAACAATCCACAGATTAATCAACAATGAAAATAATTCTTAGTTGCAGCTCTACACTGGAGAGACTACAGACAGACCCCCTGTTAGAGTCTGAGACTGTCTGAGCTAACTGTGAGTCAGGTACACACTGACGTGTGTGTTGTGTGTGTGTGTTTGTTTGTGTATGTGGAACCAACAGAGGACCAGATGGCATGGCTTCCAGCACTGGTGTCAGGACAGTTTTCCTCTCAGCCCGCCTGCTGTGCTGATAGCAGCTAATTAATACTGAACTGATCTGAGACCTGCCTGTCAGTCTGCATGTAGCAGTGGTACAAGCTCATTAAAAACAACAAACTGATCTGCTGTCTGCTCGTTTCTGTCAGAGTAGCACAGTAGTGTGTTGTGTGTGTGTGTGTGTGTGTGTGTGGTGTGTGTGTGGTGTGGTGTGTGTGTTGTGTGTCAGACTGTCCAACATGTGAGAGACAGTGAGAGAAAGAGAGGGGTGAGGTGTGTTTTCAGCAAGGGTGGAAGCATTTTAAAGTCAGTAATTTGACTTGTATTTAAGGATGTATTACAATATATAATCTACTTTTAAAATCATAATTGAGGACAGAGTACAAATTAAATCAACATCCAAATGCTTCATCTGCATTTTTGTAGTGAGTACGGCTGTCTGTCTGCAAAAGGCCAAATGAAAACCATGACATACAGAAAAGTAAGTCATACTCTGTATTAATACTTTGTACTTTTACTTGAGTATTTTTAACACCAGTAGTTTTACTAGTAATTGAGTATAATTTAACTAATGTGACAGTACTTGTACTTGAGTGCAGATTATCACGACTCTTTCAAACACTGAATCTCAGTGTGTTGTTGCCTTCAAATGCTGCAAGGAAACCCTGTGCATCCCAGCTCAGGCCATTAGCATTTAGAATGATATAACAATCCGTTCTGCTCAAATGAAGCTGTGCAGACAAACTCACCTCTGGGGAAATTAGACGAGAACACACACACACACACACACACATCTCACACACACACACACAACACACACACACACATTCTTCATGTTTTCATTCCTGAAGACTGATGTGCACGCTTCTTGCACGTATTTAGCCTTTATTTTATTCTCACCCTCATGCACGCACACACATATGCATTACTCATCTATACGCAACCTCAGAAAACAGCTGTGAGCCGTCTCACTCTCGGCTAAAATTAACATTCACTTCATACTCTCACACTTTTACACAAAGTGAATGCACAGGCGGCTTTATATGTGCATGCAAACATACTGTAAGCACATGCCTGCGGTGACATTTCATGTTGAGGCTTAACAGTCCCCTCCTTTTGTGAGCACACACACACACACACACCACTGAATATCTCCAACTGGGATTTTTAAGTAGTTCATCTGGTTTATGAGGGCCCGTCTGGTTCTGAAAGCCCCCCTCGGTGTGTTTGATAGCCAGCCCTCTTCTCTCCCTTTGTGTGTGTGTATATATATGTGCTTGCTTGAGTGTATATATCTGTGTGTGTAAACTAATTTTTTGCCAGTGTGATAGATTTACTGGTGCGGTAGCCCTGGGTGCTGAGCTCCTCCAGGGGGTTAAGTTGTTTGGAGGGCAGGGGGTCTGCTGCATGACTGATGCGAGCAGGCCTCCCTCCAGGCTGCACAGATAGAGATGAAACCACCTCATGCGTGAGCACACACACACACGACCAAGTTGTGCCCCAGTGCTCCCTTAATCTCACACCTCCTTCCACCTGCTCTTTAGATCTGAAGCACGTCCCCTTCCATTTTCCTCTGGCTTCTTCTTCAGTTTCACCTTCTCAGATATCGCGTAATAAAATGAGTTTGAACCTTTTTTATTTTTATATTAAAAAAATGTGTTGTGTTACATAAAGGAATTTCTTTGAGTAAAATATACAGCCAAATTTAGTCTTTATATAACCCATGGTCTAAAGTGCATGGCACAAGTGCATTAGGGTGTAATTAATCATAGGTGGATTTGGGAGTAAAATGAATGATAACAATTAGAATATTATTTCCTATTCCCTGTAAGAGCCAGGTGTGCCTGGCTCTGGTGCATTGCTATTTAAATGGTGGATTCAGCAAGTTGGAGAAGCAAATAGGGATGCTGAAATGACCCAGATGTAGTGATGTTTGGATTATAGTGAAAACCACAGGCACTGCACGGGCAGGTTGGGTCATAGAAATTAACCTTCTGATTAATATCAGAAAGGTTGGGTGACAATGCCTTGGTGAAGCATCTTCCCAGTAAGAGAGACACTGTGCACATTTATATGCGAGGCACAGCGGCATTACTGCTGAGACATTACTGTGTGCATGGAAACATTTCTATGTTAATTGTGAAAGCGCCTCTCTAACCATAAAAGAAGATTTCCAATTTATTTCACTGTATGAACTGCACAGTTAAACACAATAAAATTGCGATATGGCCAAGTGCAATATCCAAATCGCAGAAGAGGCACCAAATCGCAATTTTTAAAAAAAGGAAAATGGTATGAAAAACCAGCATTATAACGAGGTACTGTAGTGCTGTATAGGTGACCTGGCTTAAAAATCTTGTCTCTGGATAAAGAAAACTTTTTTCAGTGAACATGAAAATTGTGATGCAAAACTGATCATTCCCACTAATCGTATCACATATCACAATCGCAATTTCAGTCAAAATAATCTCAGTACGAGTTTATCACTAAATTGTGCAGCCCCAGTATGAACTGTGACAGGGTATGAGACATTTTGGATGTGTAGACGAACACAGGACACTAATTAGCATTAGATCCTGACCAATCCTGTCAGATTCATACAGCAGTTACTGCTGCTTTGCGCGTAAAGGCGTACAACATCTCTCTTAATGGGCAAAAACTTCATCCTATTTCACCCAACTGCAACCCATCTACTATCAATCACTCAATCAATCAGAATGAACATGTTCTGTAGGCACATCTTACTGTCTCAACAATTTGCCCCTTAAATAACAGCAAAATATTGCACCTTTGACTTCTGCCGTTTCTATGTGCCTGACTGCACCTCATTTTAAGAACAACATGCTCATGGTTGCACAGAAATGCAGAGATTACTGCTGCACTGTTCTGTGCACCACTTTGCACTGAGTGGAATATAGAGCGCATTGTCTTAAGTTAGAAAAGTTTTCTGATTTAGATCAAGAAATATTAATCGAAGAATAAATACATTTTAATATAGTTTTTTAGATACTTGCAATGAAAAGCATTTCAGTAAGTGCCAAGCACCTAACACACACACACGCACCCAGACCCTTACCCATACCCACACGCACTGTGCCACTATGGATTCACCCCCCCAGTCATTTCTTGCACCCCCAGCTACCTAATCTGCCTCTCCTCTCTCCCAGCACCTCCCCGCCCTCAAATGCTCCATCCCTTCATCCATCCTCGCCTCTCCCTCCCCAGTGACTACCTCACCCCCCAGGCATGGCAGCTGTGTTCTCCTGTAGGCATTACATCACTGCAAGAGCAGCCTTGTTACTGATCCCCTGACAACCGGCACTATCAAACACACACACACACACACACACAACACACACACACATCATATACATGCACAGATTAACACACACCCTCATGCACAGGCACATATGCTTGTGTTTACGCATATTGAAGCAAATAACTGTCCACCCTGTCCCTAACCCCTGCAGCAATGTCCTCTCTGTCTTCCTCTCACCTTGCTCCGTTCATCCTCTTCACACACAGTTGCAACACACACTTGCTAACACACACACACACACACACACCCACACACGCACACACGTGCGCGCACACACAAAGATGAACTCACACACACATTAACTTACAGTCTTCATCACCCTAACCTGCCCTATCCGGAGACTGACGTCTCTCTTTCCCATGATATCCTGACAGATGATCTGTGGTGTAGGATGACGCTCCTGTCACTGCCTGTCTCTCTGGGGAGGGACGGGGCTACAGGTGCTGAGGAAATATATTAAATCAAAAGTATTTTATTTATATCATTATGTCAGCACAGACTCGCATAAATGATTTTTACATAGAATATAAATGTTGTTGTTTTTTTTGGAATCGTTTGCCTTGACATTTAGAGGCTCATTTTCCGGAAAACTGTGTGTCACAACCACAAGTGTTTCACTTCATTTGTTGTCCTGAAGTGAAACTAAATTATTTGAACTCAAGGGCATTTGGTTGTCAACAAGTTAAAACAACTCAAAAATAAGTCAGTACATATTTAACAGGAAAGAGAGTGGCGGTTCTCAGGAAGAGCAACAGGAATTCCTCTTGCAGGACAAAAAGGCATGCAATTTGGAGAAAAAATAACAATATTAAGTTAAGGATGTGCAAAATGTGTGATATTAAGAGCTGTGGACTCAAGTCACATGACTTGGACTCAAGCCAGACTCTATTCTGTGCAGCATTTTGGTCCATGTGGGTTGTTACACATAAAATTGCCTTGCCTTGCCTTGTTTTAAGTGTGCTTTAGAGATACATTTATCTTGACTTGCTACAAATTTGATGACTTTCGACTCAACTTCACAAAATCAAACAATACTTGCAACTTGACTTGGACTTTAACACCAGTGACTTCACTTAGACTTTTACTTTTTTACTTGCAAAGTACTTGACATCTTCCCCAAGCCCAGAGTTTAAAAAGCATTGTATAAAAAGTCTGACAGTTAATACCCCAGATCCACTTTGTTTGAACCAATCTGACAGCATCCAGTCAAGTTGCTAACCTGACACGGCAGATGGTTTGTTACACAGAACCATCTGGGAAGCCATCCATAGAAACTGTTTAGAAAAGGGCGGGCGTTTTCATAAAAAGTGATTGGATGAACCATCTGTGATATCTAACGCAGGCTAACTTCAACCAGTCAGATCAACTCAACGAACAGAAGCCGAAGCCGGCCGGAAGAAGAGCAAAAACATCTTTTCCATTGCCATTCTTTGCTCCTCTTTCAACAAAGAAATACTCTCCAGTTCTGGTGCAACTGATGCGATTGCAGTATCTACACTAACCTCTTCAGAGCCGCCATTGTTTGTTCGAGACAAGTCGTTTCCATAGACGCTTCTCATTGTCGGCGCACCTGAAACCATAGCCGTGTCTGCCAGTAGTCCCTCCAAGGATGCTGATTGGCTTGCTCTGGTGCGGACACAAACAGATAGCTTGGAACCTGGCAAGAGGGATTCTCACGTGATTTTGTGATGTTGCAAATCCAGCTGCCTCACAAGGTAATCAAGTTGCAGGAGAGAACCACGAAGGGCTAATGTTACATTATTGAGCTTCAGCTGGAAAAAGTGACCAAAAACTGTGTGGTGGTCAACAAAAAATTAATTGCAGTATGCAAAACATGCGGGTTGAAAATTACAGATGGAGACGTAACAACTTCAACACAAAGAAGCAGCATTCACAGCACACCTTGTGGCTTCCAGTGCAGAGTGATTGTACCATGTTGTTCTGGTCTCCAAGGCCCCTTTGGCCTTTACACACCTTCTCTCTTTCTGTGTTACACCACTATCTCATACTCATCTCTGCTCCTCTCCCTGTCTGTTTTGGCTGCTCTCTATGTGTGTGTATGTGTGTGTAAACTGTGCGTTGGCTGGGTAACAAGCCCTCTACCATAAAAGCACGCTCTAAATCTAAGAGATGTCAGAGGAGGGGGGTGCCCAGAGTGACCGTCCTACCTATTTCTGTCACAGCAGGGAACACATGTGCCGTCAATAAAAAAGGCCTGGCTGTCATTTATAGCGTCTTGGCTGTAATCCTCTAATTAACACACCTACTATTCTGAGCCTTGTTACCCTGCTGAGGACTAGAGGGGGAGGAGGCGGCGGAGGAGAGTGAGGGCATGGTGTTTGCTTTAGTTTGACCATTAAAACATCACTGACCGCTTTGTTTTGTTGCTGTTGGCCTCCACTTTCTGTGGGTTTGCAGGTGTTGAAGGAAGTTGTGTGTTTCAAAGCCTGTTTTACTGCTTCGAGCCACACAAACAGAACAACCAAACCGAGGTGTGGCTTTAAACCACGGTGATGATCGTGTGTTTGAAGTGCACTGACCCCAGGTGACCACTGTGGAGTGCCACACCTGCTTCAGCCAGCTGCAGATGAGGAACAAATACCCCTTTTCCACACACATGGGCTGGCCTGGTTTGAATTGTTTTGACTCAGCAGATCAGCCCAGTACGCCACGATTTGCATCTCCATTACAACAGGACAAATTTTCAAAGTTGATTGAACGTTGGTTATTTTCTTGATTAATCGATTAATAGTTGTTTGTTTTAAAATGTCAGAAAATGGTGAAAAATGCTGATCAGTGGGCTTCCCAAAGCCCAAAATAACATCCTCAAATGTTAACCGCTCAAAGATATTCAGTTTACCATCAGAGAGGAGTAACAAAACCAGGAGATATACACATTTAAGAAGCTGGTGTCTGAGAACCGATTAATCGATGATCAAAATAGTTGGCGATTAATTAATTTTAATTGTTGCAGCTCTATTTAGAAAGAAGGTCCATCTCGGTCGCAAATCGGCACAGCTCGGCGCGCTAAAAGCGATAATGGAAATGCAAAACAACGCGAAATGGTTTGACTCAGCACAGCCAAAAGTGACAATGGAAAAAAACCCAAAGTGTGTGTATCATAATGATAGTGCTGTGGTGTGTATTCCGAATGTGTGTTTATTCTTGGTTCCTCCCTAAACCAGTGTCTGCATTTTTCACAAAGCTCATCATCACCAAGTGACCTATTTCCTCTGCCGCTCCCTCTCTCAGTGACCCACAGTTGAACAGAGGGTGACGTAAGGCTGTTCTCACCCGTGTGTGATCATTCAGGGGTCTGCAGTGATGAGATGAGGTCAGTCAGTCAGCATGCAGCTGGCCCCCTAACTAGACAGCTTGTATAAGCTTATTTGCCTTTTTTTGGAGCTGGGCTCACTGTGGCGATGACTTAATGTACTTGAAGCCCATCTGACCTGGTTTGAATGTAATCAGTGTACCGCAATGTCTCAACCTGAGACTGAACAGACTGTCAGACAGGACATTTGACTGGCCTGCTTATGACAGCCACGTCTTTCAAGGAATCAGTGTTATTTATTACTAGGGATGTTCCTGGCAACTTAATTCGCTATTATTTAAATGGAAAATCTAATCAGACTACTTGACTATTCTAAAAGTAAGAAAACACTCACAAAAATAGTCAAAGTTGAGGGTAGTTTATTAAAATCATATTTTAAATGCTGCTGAAATGTGAGGCACTTTGCACCGTGCAATATGAACATTGCACATTATCCCACAAAACAACTCACTGAATGTGTTATCTTGTTCAGGCAGGGCAGGATCACAGTGTCTCACCACAGTGCTAGGCAATATGGCCAAAATCAAATATCACAATACTGTTGGTGCTTTCCCAAAATATTAACGCAATGAGATTTTTGCTGAATAATCATCAGTAATGTGGATATAATGACTAAATGGGTAAAGACAAATAATAGAATAGCTAGAATGGGCTGATAAGTTCGGAGAACATCACTTTACTGTAATGCAGCCTTTAAAACCAAGAAAAAACACTTGAAAACTTGAAAGTTGTTGGTCCAACTTAATTTCCTTGGGTGGGGTCAACATGGGTTGATTTATCAGGGTTAATTCAACTTAATTACTTAGGCTGGGTCTGGCCTAGTTTAATAGGGTCGGCCCAACTAATTTTATTGTAGTGAAACTACAACAATCGCAAATGAAGTTGTTGAGACCCTGGTAAATTAAGTTGGCCCAACAGAATTGCTTATTGCTGAAAGAAAGGCATTTAATCACACAAAATACTTACAAAATACATGCTTTAATTGGATTTTTTTTTGGCTTTTGCCTTTATTTCTGATAGCAACAGCTGAAGATATGACAGGAAAGGGGGTAGAGAGAGAGGGGATGACACGCAGCAAATGGGCCACAGGCGGGAGTCGAACCGGCGGCCGCTGCAGAGGACTAACAGCCTCAGTACATTGGGCACACACTCTACCAACTGAGCTATAGGGGTGCCCAAAGAATAACTTTTGAGTACTACATTAAAAAGTACAACAAACATGCATATCATGATATAACAATGTCAAAAATCTAAGACGATATCTAGTGTCATATCATATCAGTAACACCAGCAGCATGCTCTCCCCACAGGTTAACGTCCACCTGCCTGTGCTGAATGTGGTTACACATTTCTCTGGTCAAGTGGTTAAATATCAGTTTATTCTGAAACAGCCTTTATACAATCTTATTTTCATTTTCACAAAGAACCTGTTTTAAATTGAACAATCACTTTAGGTCTTTAACATGTATTTAAAACTGTAGTAGCTGCATAATAATTAGTTAACTTTCAGTCTCCTCCAGTGGTTATGTCCTCAAGTCCTGTACTGCTTAGTTTCCATAGCTGGACTTGTGGCCTACATGTTTGTCATTCCATAGTAAAGTACCAGGAGTCTGTGGCCTGTCAAACGAATGATGTCTGCCGACCACAAGCTTGTTTGGTCTTCTCATCACCTCCAGTCGTCCCTTCCTCTTTTGTCTGCTTTCATTTCTTTTTTCCCCTTACTCCTCCCTTCTCTGCAGCTTCACTTTGTTCTCCTCTCCTCTCCTCTCCTCTGCTCTCCTCTCCTCTCCTCTCCTCTCCTCTCCTCTCCTCTCCTCTCCTCTCTCTCCTCTCTCTCCTCTCCTCTCCTCTCCTCTCCTCTCCACCTTTTCATCCTCAAACAGGAGAACACAGTGTTCAAACACAGGCGCATTAGACATGAACCAGCACAGGAAGCGTAGTGAAGTCACACACATTCCCTCACCTTCAGTAACAAATCAGCTTTCAACACACTGACACAGTCTTAATCCCCCCTGTACTGTGCAGCTTCAGTACATTTAAGGTAGTCAGCCTAATGTAGGTATTCAGCGGCTGTTTACTGACATAGTTTTATTAAAGGTGAGATAGCGTAAATTTTAAATACTCAGAATATGTAGTAAATCATATTTACTACATCATGTGAATTGAATTAGGGCTGCATTTAATCATAATTGATGATAATTTTCTTGATCAATTGATTAATTGCTTGGTCTATAAAATGTCAGAAAATGGTGAAAAATGTTCATCACTGTTTCCGAGTTAACTTCCCCAATCACCCTGTTTCCTGTCCACAATCCAGAGATATTCCATTTACTGTTACAGAGGAGTAAAGAAACCAGAGAGTTTTGACTGTTCATTTTTTCACTTTTTCTTTTCTTAGAAAATTACTCAACCTGATTAATCAGCTATCAAAATAGTTGGCAATTAAAGCTACCACAAAGAACTTTAATATTTTGTTTGTTTTGGAGGCCCCTGTGGACAAAAGTGGTAGTGTTTACACTTTAATAACCACAAAATATAACATCAAAACTAAAATCATATACATAAAAATCTACTCCTGCCTCTTTAAGTGGCTAACCTGATACTCACCATAAGCTTGCCTGGGAAAATGTAAACACAGGCTCATTTCATCTGATTTAAAAGAGAATGCAATAGGGCTGGAATGATACACTTATCTCCCGATTCAGTACTAGCCATTGAGTTTTACTTGTGCATCATTTCTTTTCTGCATTGGATCAGTTTCTTAAGATAATGTCATCTCAATCACATTGCTAATTTCCATTATTGCGTCCATGGGAATTCCCATCATATTTTAAAATTTTAAAACGTAAAAAAAAAAAAAAAGAATCACAGTACTTAAGAGAGTCGATTTTTTTCTCCCACCTCTACAGTCACCTCAGTGGCATTGAGAATAACTGTATAAAAATAGCCAAACCTCTCGCAGACGGCCTCGTTTGCTCATATAGGTCATATAGAGGCATCAGTATCAGACTATTTCATAACCAGTTAAAACTACTTGTAGTAACTGTAATTTAACAGTTGACAACTAATTGAATAATCGAGTAATTCTGCATGTCATGTCTTTGTTATTGCTTTGAAACAAGCCCTCAGTTAACATGCAAACATAATTTTTCATATGAAGGAGCAACATTGTCATGCACAGCAACACACTCTTTTTATAAGCCAAGCATTTTCCTTTCATCTTTGTAATCAACAACACACACTATCCAGTCTTGTAGCAGCGTGTATAATAAACTATTAACTGTGTCTTAGCCTCCATCCTTCCCTGATAGAGGCCTGCTCCGCAGCTCGGCCCCTGAGGTGGCCGCATATTTGTTGGGTGAGTAAGGAATGTGGTTACATGCCTTAGACATTAGCTATGACGGAGCGCTGGCTCCACAAGAGAGAGGGAGGGTGCAAGGGAGGTAGCGGAGGAGGAGGAGGAGTAGGGAGGGAGGGTAGAGTCTGAGCTCACGGCAAGTGAGCTCATTCACCCCCAGAGCTCGAGGAGAGAGTGCAGCTCCGTCATCCTCTTTGCACAGAGAGAGAAAAAGAGAGGGGAGGAGGGAGGCAGAGGGAGGAGTTGAGTCCAGTGCTTGAGCGAATGAGAGACAGGGAGAGCGGAGCAGCACAACAATAGTGGGCTGCTCTTCTGGCTGTGGACTCACAGAGACAGAGAGAGCGCTCAGAGAGACACACAGACGCTCTGTGAGCCAGCTGCAGCCACATTACAGCTGGTTTATACAGCATACAGGCGTTACTCACTTTTGTTTTTCCTCTTCGCTCTCTGTGTGGGCGACCATTCTTTATAGAGCCACAGAATTGCTAAATATCGACGCGGGAGCATTTTAGGAATTTTTGTGGTCATTGCACAGGATTTTGAACATAGGTGGACTTGAGGAGTGCGTCCACAGACATTTTGGACTAGTTTATCTTGTACTTGTTCTCTGAGGGTCACCGCCTGGACACTGGGACAGCTGACTTGACCAGAGTGGACTTTCTGGAGTTCTGTCTCACTTGGGATTTTTACACTCAGACTTCTGTTGGCTTGTTCGGACATTTTTGTGTGGCTTTTGAGGTTCCGCTCCATCCCTGAAGGAAGGAGCACCAGAACTGTGCGTGTGTGAGTGTGTGCGTGAGTGTGTTCTGGGGGATGCCTCTGGATGTGGTGATAGCCCCAGCGGAGGACTGTTTCTGGCCGGACCTGCAGGACACAGATATGAGGCTGAAGATCAGGGTCCGCCGGATGAAGGAGGGGAGAGAGCTGCGAGGTGTGTATCCACCTGGAGAGCAGGAGAAGTGACGTCCATGTGAGAGTGTGTGAGTGTGTCTGCAAGCTAATAAGGGTATGAGAGCATCCCTTTCTGGTGAGAAACATGTTGAGGATGTAGGCCTTTGTGTACAGAGGTTACAGGGCTATCATACAGAGTGAAGATCCAAAGAATGGAGTGTGATTTAATGGGATTTGGCTGTAAAATTAGCACTACTGGATACAGTGTAAGAAGATTTGTATGATGGGAAAGCACGTGATGATGGTTTGTGCACTGCAGATGAGTACAAAGGCACAGTGGGCTCTCAGGTGTTGAGGTATTCCAGTCCAGGCGTGCTGCAAAAGAAAGATAGATGTGAACTGAATTTTAAGGACGTGCACTGGATCAATAGTGAGATTTACTACAACAGGCTAAAAGAATACACTCGCTAATTGTCTTCCCACTTTTTTGTTTGCACTGTTAATGTGACAGAAGAAACAGAATAGGAAGGAGGATTAAGCGGATGACATTCTGAAGACGATGAAGAGGAAAGAGAGGGGAGAGAAGAAGGGCTCAAAGGGAGGGAAGAATGAGAGCCGTGACCCGCGGTATGACATAGTGCTCATGCTCTCTCAGCCTGTGGTCATTGAGATGTAAAACTATCACAAAGGCTCTTTTCTCTTTCTCTTTCTTTTCCTCTGCTCTTGGCTTTTCTCTCACTCCTGCTCACTCTCTGTCTCTGCAGAATGGTGTCTTGTGGAGATTATGTTATCAATATGTGTGCAGTGTGCACTGCAGGTGTTTAACATAACACCTTTCACACAGAGCGATGAGGCAATGCAGAGCGGTGGTGCTGCTGGGGGAAGAATCCTTCTATATAGCAACACACTTAGGTGCATTTTGCACAAAGTATCTATTCAGTGAAAGGAATTTTGCTCTTGTTATAACTGGATCCTCTGGCTCACAAATAGAACTGCAACAATTAATCAGTTGTAGTATTTTTTTTTTTTTTTTTTTTTTTTTTTTAAGAATATTGACTGGTTTCTTTGGGTTGTGGACAAGAAGACATTTGAGGATGTCATCTTGGGCTTTGGCAAACACTGATTAACATTTTTCACAGTTTTTAAATAGTTTATGGATCAAACAACTAATCGATTATTTGAGAAAATGATCAACAGATTAATCGACAATGAAAATAATCATTAGTTGCAGCCCTAGTCATAAATGTGTAAGAAAATGAGTGTATGCAAATATTAAAGCTGCAGCGATTAATTTACTAGTTGTGAACTATTAAATAAATAATCAACTATTCTGATAATCAATCATCACAATTTCCCAAAGTGTCTTAAAATTGCTTCTTTTGTCCAACCAACAGTCCAAACTGTAAAGACGCTTCATTTACTGTCATAAATAACAAAGAAGGGCAGCAAATCCTTACATTTAAACATCAGGAGCCAGCAAATGTTTGGCATTTTTACTTGAAAAATGACTGAAAAATTTATCAGTTATCAAAATAGTTGGCAACTAATTGTTGTAGCTATAAATGTTAGTTGCAGCCCTGGCAGATACAGCTGCTCTGTGCATATGAGTGCATATCAGAGAGCCGGTTCAAAGCAGTCAGCACAGCAGCCCCCCACACCTGCCACACTTCACACTGTTACAGTAGGTGTGTGTTTCTTTGTGTGTGTGTGTGTGTGTGTGTGTGTGTGTGTGTGTGTGTGTGTGTGTGTGTGTGTGTGCGCACATGTGCAAGTGTCAAGCTCATTAGCTCAGACAAAGCTAGCAGGGGAAAAAAATCACACATTTGCCATCAGGAGGTGAAAATAGAAGTGTGTCTGTCACAGGTTATTTTGATTCACTTCAGCCCATCTCTGTGGAAATAGACTTGTGAATGCAGGCGAAAATTACAGCAGGGTTTATAGTCCTGCTGTATTGCAATAACACAGTACTGCTGAAACAGCAGTTGATCAAAGTGACATACTCCCGCTATCTGCCCGCAAAGATAGAGCAACAATAAACAGTTTAACCATCAGCCAGGACGACACGTTAATCATAGTCATTCCGGGCCGTCATCAACCTGACGCCCTGCCTGCGTGAAAAGCGATGACCTCATCGCACAGCTCATCTATGCTCCGTCAATCTACACATTTCTGACAGACGCGGCTCGCTCTACCCCCCTCCGAAACGCACACAGACACACACACACACATAACACACACACTCCCATGGCTTCATCTCCAGGCTGCAGCAGCACTGCCTTTGTGAAGCTGAGTGGGACATGTGTGCAATGATGTCATGTTGTGAGGGGGGGGGGTCACATTGAGATGCTAATGTCCCCCCTCATGGTGGAGGGGACAGCTGGAGGGGCACAGAGGATGGCGTCATGTCTCCCCCGATATGAACCACCACAGAACAGAGCGATGGAGGGAGGGATGGATGGAGGGGTGCGGGGTACTCATTCAGGCAGATCAATGCCCCGAGGGTTGTGTGTGTGTGTTCCCTCTCCATTAACAGACGAGTTAAAGAGGGCAACTGAAAGCGACTGAAGAGACTGAAACACACACACACACACACACAGAGGCAAGAGGGAGGGGGGTGAGCTTGTATTGACGAGGCAGTCGATTGTACCAACAGCAGTGATGTAACAGCAGAGCTCCCATTAACCATAACAGCCAGCAGCAGGCAGGTGTTGTGTGTGTCTCTGTTCGTCCGCTCAATATCTCCGGGATTCCTCTTCCATTCATCTCTCAGCTCTCTGCATCGATTCACACAGCAGCACAGCCCCAAAATGCCAGAATTTGATCCAGAAATTTTCTGCTAAACACACACTTTTTTATCTCAACCTGCTTCTTTAATCCAAAATGTGACCACTGAGTCACTTGTAGTTTGCTACTAATGAACAAAGGAGGCCTGAGCGCTCGGCTCTGACAGAGCAAGAGAGGAAAATAAGCAGTTGCATAAGTGATGAAGTGGGCAGAGGAAAACGGAAAAAGGAAGTCACTGCTGGCTAGCGTTGCTGATGGCGACACAGTGCCCTCTTTCCCGGTTGTGTGTGTGTTTTTCTTTCTACCCGGACATTTTCTTCTTTTTTTTTAAGCGTGTGTTCAGAATTGGGTTAGTCACATCCTGTCCAAGTACATTTTCCAGAAGTTAAAGGTACATGACGTAGCACTGTGCAAAAGGTGATCCAGTCACCCAAAAAATAAAAAGTTTGAAGTGTTTTTGTGTAGCATGATATCATCTGAAAAATGGGGGCAGGCAGTGGTCCATTTTATGCTGTGTTTAAACCTCGACCATGAGATAGCAGAGGTGCCATGTGACTATGGCTGTGTATTGGCAAGAATATGGCAATACGATACGTATCATGATACAGGGGCTATGATTCAATATGTTGTGATATATTGTGATACTGTATGCAAGGTGAAACAGTATATTGCTGTTTTTTAAATCTAATTTTAGGAAAACTTTAAAAAATTATCAAGAAAATACCACCAAATGTATAAAATCTGCGTTTAAAGAAGTTGACTTTTTTATGCAATCAGAGCTGTCAGGGTTCAAACACAACACAAAATGAACCACTGCCATGAATCTTTTGTGTTTTTGAGAATCGATAAAGTGTTAGGGCTGCAAATAACTATTATGGTCATGATCGATTAATCTACAGATTGTTTTTATGATTAACCGATTATTTCATTTATGAAATGTCCAAAAATTGTGAAAAATGCTCATCACAGAGGCCAAAGTGATGTCTTTATATAGCTTCTTTTATCCAACCAACTGTCCAAAGACTCATCATTTACTCACCTAGATGACAAAAAGCAGCAGATGTTTACATTTAAGAATTTGAAACCTGCAAATGATATTTTTGATTGAATAGTTGACTATTTTCTTTTTATTAATTAATTGACTAACTGTTGCAGCTCTATACAGTAGGGCTGTGTCTTGGCAAGAATATATGTATCACAAGACAGGAGTTCCAATTCAATATACTATGATATATTGCGATACTGTAAGGAAGGTAATATAGTTCTACTTGTTAATATAATTTCAGGAAAATTGTCATAAAGGTATGCAAAAAAATTGAGCTTAAAAAAATCTACTTTTTATGCAACCAACACTGCTATCTTGCTGTTGAGGTTTAAACAAAACACAAAATGAACCACTGCCACAAATCAAATGCATGCATCACGATACAGGACACAATATCACACACAGCATAATATATTCCAAGATATCAGTATTTTCTTACACCCCTAGTACTTTTTAACTCAAAGTTTATGATGTTGTGTTCAGTTTCCTGAAATCATATTAAAAAATATATCACCTTGCTTACAGTATCACAGTATACTGAATCATAACTCCTGTACCGTGATACATATCGTATTACCAGATTCTTGCCAATACACAGCCCTAGTAGGAGACAACCTGAGACAAGCATGAAGCCGCCTCCTGATAAACACTGGAGTTAGCTTTATCTCCTGAGTTTAATGTGTGTTAGTCTCTGCTGATGATCATGCTGCTCTGAAGGTGAACTCATCTCTCCCAGTTGACTTTCTGATGTCATCTTCATGGACAGCTGGGCTGGTGTGTGTCACGGGGTATTTTCAGTGACCTCAGTGTGAGTGTACAGTGTGTTCATGTGTATGCCTCGTGTGCTTAGATTGGAATGGACGGATGTGTCATCGTTGTCTTTTGGAGAATGTGAGGCCATGTCTCTTTGGGTTATTTGGTGCTTGCTGTTGTGTGTCCGTCAGTGTGTTCGTGTGTGTGTGTGTGTGTTTTATTCCATCTTGACAGCACTTGGGGACATGATGAGCCAACTGTCATCAACATCACTGCCCTTCCTCGCCATCATGGCAACCTTAAGTAGAGTGAGGTCAGGTGACGAGGTGACAATAACACGCTATCTCCTGTGTGACTAATGTCCATTAGCGATGGCCATGTAAAGCTCTGACTACAAGGAAGGTGTTTGTAATTGTGTTGACGTAATGTCACAGTAATGTAATAGCCCTTAAAAAGCAGGCAGGCACACTCAGTTCTGATCTCTTATCTCTGACTTCAGTTTCCCTTCATGCTAGTAACCCCTTACTCACTCCGGCTCGCCGCTCTTCCTGCGGTTTCCTCATGTTTATTTTAACACGAGGTGACGTCAGGTACAGTAATCATGGCTGTAATTATTAATCCAGACACACACGAGATCAGAGAGAAACAATATTTTTAGAAGAGTAGTTTCATTCATGTGTTAACTTCCTTTCATACACACACACACTTTCTCTCCAGGGTTAAGCACACATACAAACACCGCTGTCTCCACTGTGGAATGTCCTGTCTTCTGTCCTTCTAACAACTCTCTAACAATGTCCTTGCACAGAAAGGGAAATGGTTGCTGTGTGACGTCAGGCTTTTCCTGTTGATTTAACTGTCTCCAGGAACATAACGCTTCCTCACACAGATACTGTATGCTACGCCTGTGGTGGGGGCTATATATGTAGCACCATTTATTTTCTTTGCGTGTGTGTGCTGGCTTCTCAGCAGCAGCAGCTTGGGAACAGAGCAACCAGGAAGAAACCTTTCAAAGAATTACCCTTCCTCCCTCTGTTTTATCAATTAGTGACACTCTAGCAACGCCCCTAGGATCACTAGAAAGAGGCTCTGGTGGAAACTGTACAGTGCCAGCGCTGTCTAAAGCCAAACTGTGAACTACAAATGACTACTTAGTCTGCTCTAAAGAGGCCAAAAAGGTTAGCTCATATACACATGCAAGCACTGCAGCTATCCCTCAGCTTCTCCTTCTTTGCATTGAAGAATTATTTGATGTGGGATCACCAACAAAAGCTGTTTTAAAAAAGGTCCACCTACATAAATCAATATCAGTTAAAGTGTAAGCTATATTAAGAATATTTTCACTGATTTACCTTGCCATTAGACGGCCTTTTCTGACGAGAAACCACCATTGTGTAAATTCACCTTGCAGGAACAAAGGAGTTGCTGGTCTACTGCTGCTTCGATCTGTTTGTTTATTTGTGTTATTGTGTGACTTTGTTCAACCTAAACTATCATTTCAAAACATTAAAGTCACACAATAACATAAACAAACCAACAGAACGAGGCAGCTTTAAACCAGCAACTCCCCTGTTCTGTGAGGTAAAATGACTGATTTCGCCTATGGAGTTTGGTTGGTTTGGAGAGGGTTATATTTGGTTTATATAACCAAATATAAACCAAATATAAGTTTTCCAATCAAAAAAGGCTGCTTCTCCTAACTGGGAGCATACCTACTGCCACTTACTGCAGCTAATACACTGAATATCAACGTATTCCTCATAAACCCCACTTCCAATAATGTGAACTATCCCTTTAAGCTTTCCTTCCTGCATCTTGTAAGTTATCTGATCGCTCTTTCTGCATCTATCCATCTACCCCTTCCCTCCACTCCACCCCCCATGTGGAGCGCTGATGTCATTGCTCCGCCGGTTGCCATTAATAGCTGGAAACAGACAACCCTTCTTCACTCTGCTCTTAAAGGGACAGTACACCCAGAATAGCATTTTGGCCATGGGGATGCACCCAGTGTTGTGAAAGAGTGCAAAATACCAAAGCTGCTATTCTCTGAGCGTTTGCACAATGTTATGTTGCAGCTTTTGTTGAGTACACAGTCCATGCTGCTGACACTGTGTGTATGTGCGTGTGTGTATGTTGGCCAGCAGTTGCTACATGAGTAGTGCAGCTGGGTGTGTGTTACAACGGAAGGCAATGTCCTGCCTGCACTGTGCTGTGTGTGCTACTTTAGAACAGTGATGTCATGTCTCACTCTCACTCTGTGACCGTGTGTGTGTGTGTGTGTGTGTGTGTTGTGTGTGTGTGTGTGTGTGTGTGTGTGTGTGTGTGTGTGTGTGTGTGTGTGTGTGTGTGTTGTGTTGTTTGTGCTAACCCAGATTGGGTTAGGCAGGGCTGAACCTAGATTAGGTTCTAATCTCCTTTCTGGGGCTCAGGGTTTCCTTGAAGCACTCCCCTCCTTTCTACACACTCCTCAGCGAGGTCATTACCCACTCCTCAACACACACACCTCCTCTTATTGGCCCCCACCCTGTAGTTATACAAGCACCATACTGCAGAGTAATGATGAGTGTGGGTATTTGTGTGTATGTGTGTGTGTGTGTGTGTGTGTGTGTGTAGACAGAGAATTACAGACAGTGAGAGTGAATAGTGAGCATACATTGACTGCAAGATTATGTGATCAGATTGTATCTTGTTAATATGTGTGTGTGTGTATGATCGTGCATGTGTGTGTGCTGTGCGGTTGTCAGGGGATGTTACTGGGCCTCTGTCCTGGCCCTGCACCTGTGGCCTCTCTCATTCCCCCAGCCTGACGCAATGCACTGCTACAGGACATGAGCTCATGCAGGAAACAGAGACGCACACACACATACACACACACATACACATATGCCAAAAGTGGAGCCGCCTGCCTCTTAAAGGGCCAGACACACACATTCCTGGCCGCCCAGCAGTTAACCTAACTTGCACACAGAAGCACAGAGCCTCTTTTTCTGCTCCTGTTGCACTGAGCAGGACCCAGACATTGTAGCCCAGATTCGCCTCTGAAAGGCTAAAGAGTGACTGTCTGCTCTGCTAATGGTGGCCATGTTCTGCACGGGTCCTTTGCAGAGTTCCAAGTGTGGAAAACCATTAGTGTACCTAACCTGTTCTCTCCCTCTCCTCTGTCTCTGCAGGAGGCTTTGCAGCTTTCTCCTCCTGTTTCCCCGGCCTGTGTGAAGGGAAACCTGCCACTGCTCTGCCTATGAGCTTGTCCCAGCCCTGCTTGCCTGTGGCTAACGTAGGGCCCACTCGCATCCTGCCACACCTTTACCTGGGCTCACAGAAGGACGTCCTCAACAAGGTAGTTTATTTTTGCTTACTTCTTTATTTTATCAGTTTCCTTTTACTTGGACCCTAATGTTCCACAAATTATCAGAATAATAACCCAATCAGAATAAAAGTGTCTCATGTAAATACCTTAATCGGAAGAGACTGGCCTGATCTGGCAGATCAGAAGGAATTTTCAATTGGGTTAAGGGAGGCAGTGTAAACCTTTGAAAATTTAGCGATAATGTTGTTCCCAGCATACAATATGGTTCCATCTTGAAAATTACCAGGTGGAAACTCCTCTACTTATTCTTTGTTTACTGGAGCTAGGGAGACTAGAAACTTCTTCTTTTTCTTCTCTTATATTTCCTGCAGATTAGACACTTCACAGCAGGCAGGAGCAGTTTGTGCATGTCAGCAAAGTTACATTCTAATTGATCTTCTTAGGCGTGTAAACACACATTTTTTTTTGGATCAATTTATATAGCATCCATGTAAACAGTTCAGTTGGAATTTCTAATCAGAATGATTTCAGTCGGATTGAAGAAATATTGTCCATGTAAACAGAACTATTGAAAGATAATAACTTGTTTTTGTTACCTGGCAACAAAACATGGCCTGGAACTAATTTTTGTCTCTGTCTCTACAGGATCTGATGGCTCAGAATGGTATCACCTATGTGCTGAATGCCAGCAACACCTGCCCCAAGCCAGACTTTATCAGTGAGAGCCACTTCATGCGCATCCCAGTTAACGACAACTACTGCGAGAAATTGCTTCCCTGGCTGGACAAAACTAATGAATTCATTGGTAAGAAGGAAGAAAATGTAATAAAAATAATAATGTGTTTGGGTTGAAGGTGAAGATTAGCAGTAAAAAAGCACAATAGCCACTGAAGGAAGTGTCTTTACAAGGAAGTCAATTCATCTCAAGTTATGTGTCGAAGAATGCCATGACATTCGATACACCACATCCTCACATTGTCACAGTTAATAAACGTTCACGTGCAGCTTAGGTAACAATAGCGTCAGGTATAACACATCCGTTCAAGTGACCCCCTGTACTCTTCCAGGAAATGTCAGTTTGCTTTCAATAGATGTTGATTGTCTCCAGAGACCTTGTACTAAAGATGTTTCGTTTCCCCCCCCAACAGACAAAGCTAAGGTGTCAAACTGCAGAGTCATTGTGCACTGCCTGGCTGGAATCTCGCGTTCAGCAACCATCGCCATTGCATACATCATGAAGACAATGGGCTTGTCATCAGATGATGCCTACAGGTACGCTTGCTCCTCCCATCTACCACCAGCTGAGCTAAGGTGTCAGCCCTTGTAAAAAGGCTGTTGAACTGCTGAAAGTAATGCTAGACGATTTTCTCATCCTCACCCCCCCCCCCCAGTCGTGAGAAATGAAATTGTTAGATGGCTGCCAGGGAACTGAGTGTGTACAAAAGGCTTTGCTTTGCCTTGTCTGGACAACACTGGCACAGGATTATGTATTGTGCATCAGTAAAACTGTTCCACACCCTACGCCTCGTTTATGTCTTGGTTATCTGGCCACTGTTAGTACTCAAACTGTTTACAAAAGTGGCCTTGTTAAAGCTGCTTTTCTCTGACTAATATTTTCCAACTCTTTTCCTCCTTTCAGGTTTGTAAAGGACCGAAGACCGTCCATATCCCCCAACTTCAACTTCCTTGGTCAGCTGCTGGAGTTTGAGAAGGGCCTGCGATTACTGCAGGCCTTAACATCAACCTCCGACGACAAGATCTCTGAGAACAACATGAAGCAAAGCTCAGAGGTTAATGGAGTCAGCACAGGTTACGAGATGAACGGTCACTCATCTGTGGCTGAACCACACATCCCACCAGAACCCAAGCTGCCATCACCCACCTCCCTCCAGCAAGGCTTCAACGGCCTACACCTCTCTGCGGAGAGGATCATGGACACTAACCGGCTTAAACGCTCCTTCTCCCTGGACATTAAGTCTGTCTACTCCCCTAACAGTCCCCATTGCCCCAGCCTGGCACCCACACACTCTGAAGACGTCCCTAAGCTGTGCAAGCTTGACAGCCCGGGAACAGGCACCTCCAATGGTGTCTGCTCCCAGTCTCCCGTCCTAGACAGCCCCAGCTCCTCTGATTCACCGTTCCCCTCACCGGCAGCGGGGCAGCATCGGAGGTTTGGGGCTCGGTGGAAGTGAAGGAGTCCATCGGTCTGGTTCTTCCTCATCCAGACCCAGGAGAAAACCCAAACACTGCTCTAATAGTTCCCCAATCCACTCCCAACCACACCAACCTCCACAGTCCCTCAGCTTGTCGCTGGACAACAAGAGCCCCAGCCTGGACGAAAACCTAAAGGGCACCCTGCTCCTGTCGCTACCCTCCCTGCCCACAGTGGGGTCTGGGGCCATGTGGACCAAACACAGAGACACTGTTCAGGCCACCACTCCTGTCACTCCCGTCACCCCCACCACAGATGCCCCCTGGCACTTTGGGATAGAGGAAGGCGGTGAGGGAGGGATGGAGCTGGGAGGAGGAGGGGTTGGAGCAGGAGAGGAGTCATCGGTGCGGTTCGGGAGCAGCTCGGCGTACGTGGCGTTTGGGTGCAGCGAAGGTGTGCGGTTACGAGACAAATCTCAGAGGGAGAAGCCCTCAGCAGCACAGACACAGAGAGACCACCGGGACTCGATGTCGTCGTCTACAGTGAGCATGTCCAACAGTGTGAACAACAGCGGGCCAGCGTCAGAGAAGCAGTTCAAGCGGCGCAGCTGTCAGATGGAGTTCGAGGAGGGCATCTCTGAGAACGCGATCCCGGGAAGAACTGGGGAAGATCGGTAAGCAGTCGAGCTTCTCCGGAAGCATGGAGATCATCGAGGTATCCTGACAGATAATGGACGTGGTCAGAGCTGTCCCTTGGGGTCACAAATGGACCTGGTTAGAGGGAGTACAAGAAGAGGACATATGACAGGGAGCAGAAGAGGTTTTTTTTGTGCTCCCGTCACAGACAGTGTTAAAGACTCCAACTGAGAGAAGGACAAACAGATACACAGAGTTACTGTGAAAAGGTTAGCTTTGACGGACAGAGTCTGTGATGTGGTGCTCAGCAGACCATAACCATCCTGAACTGATCGAAGAAAAGTCTGGGGGAGGATGGGGAAAAGGGGTTGACTGTAGGTACTGAAACTCTTAATTTTTCTGAGCTCTGTCACAGACAAAAAGAAGCGACCCAGGGAAAAGTGTCATGTTGCATCCTTATTATATAAAATCTCCCTATTTTGACAGAGTTCGGACAAACTGCTTGCCTGCAGTCAAATGTAGTGTGCTTCAGTGGGTGTACAGCTTGTGATTTGAACCAAGCCCTGTGTTTCCTCCTCCAAAGCTTCACCCCAGTGTCAGAAAGCCTCAGAACCTCGCACGGCTACGTCCAACCCCCTCCCCTCTTCCCTTCCCAGTGGCTCTGCCTGCTACAGACTCTGCATAACAACATCAACGACAATAACAGACTCCGTAACGGCACCGTCTCCTCACATCACCACAGCACAAGGCAGAGAGATCCCAAGGACTTAATCTAATGGCGGTACTGTATCCAAACAATGAAGGATCCTCAGCGTTTTGTTGCTGAAAAGACTTTGAGTTGAAGACTCTTAGCGACGGGCAGTGTTTCCCCCCTCCTAAAGCACAGTATGTCTTTCCTGACTTTGGCTCCCTTGTTTCCAGTGTTAACGGCGTGATGGGACTGAGGTTTCAGGATGGCGGCAAGGGTGCGCTTTAACGGCCCTTTAGCTCCTTTATAGACGCCCCCCCCCAACCTCCTGCAATCCCACTGCTCCCAGTCACCACCTATGGTCACCACTGAGCATGCACCAGAAAGGCTGACTACAGACAGACAAATACTATATATACAATATGAATATATATAGCAATTTTAATGGACCTCTAATGGACTTTTTTGTTCAGTTATAGTTTTAATTTATTGTATTGGTTCATTCTGGTAATGAGAAATAATATAATGTTTTGTGGATTTATTTCTTTTTTCTTTTGTTGAATTATTATTATTATTATTATTTGCTGTATGGTATTTATGAACACACACAAACAAACAAATACACATTCAACAAAATCAAGCAAGCAATATGTGCTGTTCCTTCTTTGGGGAGAGTGATGTATGACTTTGAAATGCACTTTTCTGCTTTCTGATAACCAAGTTTAGTTACCCCTCACACCCTGGCAACATGATACTCCAAAAGCTGAGCTTTGAGTTTTGTTAGTGCAGCTATAGAGCCTCTGTTTTGTATTTTTAGGATGATACAGACATCCCACTTGTGAGATCTATAAGAACAGGATCTCTGTTTTGGCTCATCTGCAATCTGTATTCATAGATTTATCATAATTGAACTTTCTTAAGTCCCGCCTCGTTTTTTTGTTTTGTTTTGTTGTTTTTTTTGCTCTTTGCTCCACTAACAGTTGAGCAAGTTTAGTACCATGGTGAACTTTCTCCTTTCCTCTTTTCCTGTATTTAGATGTGCTATGTGCAAGGCTCATCTATGTTGGGAAAAAAAAACCCACACATTTTGAATATGGTTAAAAGATGTTGCTGGTGGAACTAAAAGCCACATATAGTATCATCTTAAGTTGGCTAATGTTAAAAAAGCACTAGCTAACTAACTAGTGAATGACTGATGTAGATTCACTAGCTAGTTAGCTAGTGTTTTGCTAGCATTAACCATTAGATGTAACTAGTTAGCTAATGATTCATATAGATTAGCTAGCTAATTAGCTAGAGATTTGTTACAGAGCAAAGCACTAGCTAAACTAAAAACAAATTAGATGTTTTTTAAACCTTAGCTAACTTAAGATCTGATGTGTTACTTTTACAGGTCCCCCGGCAACATATTTTAACTATCTTTAAACGTTGGTTTTCTTTCAACTTAGTTGATTGTCACACATAGCATATTTTAAGCAAAGGAAACAAGTTCCAAAAAGGGGCGTGACTTTGGATGGATCAAATGAGGGTTCGAGCATTAACTAAAAAGATTGCTTTGTTTGACTGTGTACAGAGGTAGACAAAGTAGGCACACAGTCTATGATAAATCTTATAACATAAAACATTTTCTGCCAGTTTCATGAGGGCTTGCATAACACCAACTATATGCAAACAGACGCACGCTCTTTCACAAGTTTGAAATTTATTTATAGACTTGCACCGAGTGTCCTCTCCGAGCCAGCACCAGTTCATCATCATCCCACCAAAGCTGAAACTAACACAAACACACCTTATACTGAATGCACTTATATTTTCACACATATAAAGGCCCTACACACACACCCTTTTGTTCATTCTCAGGGGATCTTTCAGTGAGCCAAGCCCGGCACAGGGTACACAGCTGCTGGTACATCAGCACAATGCATGTCCGTAAAGCTCCCTCGCTTTCTCTCTTTCTGTCTTTTTTTTTTTTTTTTTTTTTTTTTTTTGCTCTTATTTCTTATTTTCCAAAGCTTTGATACAAACAGCGTAACAAAATGGAAAGAAAAAAAGAGGATCTTCATATCTTGAGGTGAAAGAAATGAAACCTTTGCTCTCCTGGTGCGAGATGGTTATTTATTTATAATGTAAAATGTGTTTATTTTTTCCTTTGACCCATGGTTAGCTTTTCTCTCTGGTGATCTCTGACCTTTGACCTTGGGCTGCTGCAGCTACAGTAAGTTCAGATAGATTCCTATGTTCCCCCCCGAGGCTCAAGCAATGTCTCCTCTCCTCACCCTCCTCCCTATATTTTTAAGAAATGTCGTTAGAATTATTTATGACATGTAACAAAGATGATGCAGGCTGTCCCATTTGCTAAAATTGTTGTTATCGATTATTATTATTATCATTATTATTATTATTATTATTATTATTATTATTATTATTATGTTGTGTAAATAGCAACGCATCTAAGAACACTGATGAATTTAGATGAGTTTTTAAAAGAAAATCCTGATACCTTAGGCTGCTTGACGCAAAAATACCTCAGGTTCTATTGAAAGGCTTTTCCTTCCCCTGTACATGTTTTGTGAAAATGAGACAAAAATACAGACATGACAAAATACAAACTCCTCTCTGATTCTTCTTCTTGTGTGCTTGCATGGGGGCTGAACGGGGCTGGGACGGGAATTCCACCAAAACAAACAACAACAACACACAATATGACATCTTGAGTCCAGTGGAGTATTGAGTCCAGTGGCTATTGATTTTGTGTTTAACCAACTCCTCTCTGACCACAAAACACGGCTTTATTGATTTTTTTTTTTTCTTCAGACTAAGCCACATGCTTCATGCTGATGGGGTGTTGAATTATTTAAGAGAGAAAATGTGTTCAAAATTACTTCCAAGGAAAACATTTTTAGTTTCCTGGGAAAAGGCATATCTACCTTATTATCAAGTTAACATCAAATTAGTATAGTGTGATAAGACTGCACGACAATTCAACACAAAATTGTGGAATAAAGGGAGAAAGTAAAAGCAGTACCACAAGGCAGAAATACAATTTTACAGCTAACAGCCGTTATTTCAAAATTAAACTTTGTAGAAAAAGTATCAGCAGGAGACTGTTCGCTTAGTTTAGCATAGCTTAAAACTTTACTGCTAGTCTAGCTCTGTCTGTCCATTCAGAAGTATCAAATATGCCTACTAGCACCTCTGAAGCTCACTAATTAATAAATTCTATGTAAAAAAGACAAGAAAAGTTGGGATTTTAGTGGGGAATGGACAGAGCAAAAGTAGCTGTTTTCTTGTTCCATGTAACCTGCTACTAGCCAGCGTCATACCTTACAGATACGAGAGTGGTGTCACTCCTCTTGTCTTAATTCCTGGCAAGACAACAAATAAGCATATTTCCCGAAACTCGTGTTTTCCTCCAAGAAGTAGTGAAGTATATGTACAAATCAGCATAGCATTAAATTTGTATTTAAGTAGGCTACTTTACTCAGTGTGTAAAATTTACAAGGGTTTATTAACAGAATATGGTAGTGGATGTAATACCTACCTTAGAATGAGCCCATTATATCCACAGAAGGCACAGATGCTCTGCCACGGAGTCAGCCATGTTGCACCGGTATGTTTCTGCAGCAGCCCCGAATGGACAAACCAAATACTGGCTCTGGATAAGGCCTTTTGCATTTTGTTAGGATCTCCTACACACTTGGAAGGGGAAAGCGAGTGTTTGCAATCTGCAGCCTTACTGCTATATGCCACTATACGCAACAGCCAGGAGAGGGTTGGCTTAGTTTTAGTTTAGAGTGGAAACATGGAAACAGGAGGGAACAGCTAGCCTACCTCTGTGTCCATCCAAAAGTTACAAAATCTACCACCTCCGAAGTGTATGTTGTGTACAAATTACAAAAAAAAAAAAAAAATTGGGAATTTCGGCGTGGTTGGACAGAGCCAGGACAGCTGTTTCATTGTTTCCAGTCTTAAGCTAACTTGCTGCTGGCTCTAGCTTCATATACAGGCATGAGAGTGGTATCAATGGGTCTCTTGTCTATATTTTCCACAGGGTTTGCAGGTGTACATCAGCAAATAAACTGTCGACCCTTCTCTTAATAAATTCTTAACTTAACATTGAATCAAACTACAGCCCTACTAATATGATGAAGACAGTTCAGGATACAGTACAGCTACAAAAGCTACTTAAACACTTTTAATTGCTTGTTAATCCCTACCTACCCTATCCAAAACGCCATTGTACATTCATGATATTTGATCACCATACAATGCATAGAAAACAAAAAACAGAATACATCTGTATCATATTTCTATTTAAATGAATATTTTTAAAAATCTGAATTACAAAGGTTTCTGTCAGTGTTAGCTCACTACTAGCTAAGGTTAGCGACTGGTCCTTGCCTCCACCAGTCCCACAAAGGGACCCCGAGGCACATTCACAGGACAAATACGTAAGAATATAGACGTCTGTGTGAGAATAGAGAAGCTACCTGTTAGCCACACCTCTGAGCAACGTCACCCTGTTTGTCCCTGTCTTCTCTCAGATTGACTCAGTGTCTGATATTTTCTCTCTGCTTCCTCTTCTCACACCCAACACACATACACAGGACTGGTGTTCAGGCCCCCCCCCCCCCCCCGTTTCCCCGCTCCACCTCTTCCTTATTCTGCGGGCACAGGAGGGTGGCTGGTGAGGAGGGTGCAGCAGTGTTTGCCAATGATGTGATGTGTTTGAACAGCGCTTGCTTACCTCCAGGGGATGAGAGAATGAGGTGAGGTAGTGGTGTAGTATGTGAGAAAGAGAAAGACAAAGAGAGGTATTTGCCCCCAGAGAACACAGAGTACACCGATGTTACAAAAAAACAGCGTCCAAATCCAGCGGGGGGCCAATTCATCCAGTCCCCTCAATGGGGGCTCGACTACAAAGGCAGTTTTGGTTTCATGATGTCATGGTGGAATTTCACCTCGCCGTGCAATCAAACAACATCTCTCCACAAACAAAGCATCCCTCCCAAAGCCCCGCCGCTTGGTTCAATCGAGCCAGAACAACCGGCGTGTTGTTCTGGGACGGACGAGTGAGGTAAGGAGGAAGATGGAGCAAACCCTTTCCAACACACACACACACACACACACACACACATGCACACACAAGCAAAACCAGATGGCCCTTGGCCTTTTTCAGTGAGCACAATGTTGTCTTAATGAGCGTTTCACTGAGTCCAATAGGACACAGGCAGAGGTAATGGCATTACCAGCATCTCCAGCTGAGTCCCTCTGCTCTTCTATGTGTGTGTGAGTGTGTGTGTCTTAATTTTTATGAGCATCATGGGAATTCCCCATGACAACACCACCACGGTAATGGAATACATAAATCCCGCTTTCTTCTTTTCATTTTCTCTAACATGAGCCCGGCATCTTGGTGTGTATGTCTATTACCTGGATCATAACAGATAATCCGCTCACAATATGCTTCATCTGTATGTGTATGCGTGTGTGTGTGTGTGTGTGTGTGTGTGTGTGTGTGTGTGCCCGCGTGTGTGAGTTTTTCAAGGTGCCCTCATCTCGTATTATATGGATCTGCATCTCGGGTAACCTGCACCTCTACGGTCTCCCCTCTGCTGTGCTGAAGTCTGCACTTCTGTGCAGGTTTCTTGTTGCTAATGTCCTGGCCTATGTACTCCTCCAGCAGCTTGAAATAGCTGTCTGATGGAATTTATAACAGTTCTCACTTTTTTGTAGTTTTCATTTATATCTTAACAGCTTCTTTACTTCACGTGTATGTCTACTAAAAGAAACACATGTGAAGGTTTAAGCCAGACAGCACAAAAGAAAGGAAATGTGACAACATATGCTTTCATGTTTTTTAGCATAAATATGTAAGTGTATAGTTGCATATGAATGTGTCATGCATATATGTATAGAATGTCTTAATTTCATTATTGATTACTGTGCTGATTATTTACTAATTGTATTAGTTTATAAAACATTAGAAAATAATGAAAAAAGCCTGTAACACGGTCCAAAAACCCACAGTGAGGAATTCAAATGTCTTGGATTATCTGACCAACTAAAGATATTCAATGTGCAAAGAGTAAAAAAAATTAAAAAAAAAAACAGAGAAAAGCACTGTCATGACACCGGATATATTTTGAATTGATCAATTTATCACTTAAGCCAGTAGTTCTCCACTTATAGAGAGAGTCCAGCTTTGCATTTCTCAGTTTATGGTGCTGCTGTCAGCTTCCAGGTGACCCACCCTGAGACAGAGTCTCCATTTCCTGTCCGGGTCTTGAGCAGGAATACTTTTTCTGAGAAACCACTGCTCTATAAAAGTGATTCCATGTGATTTCTAGCAAAACTGGTTTGCTTGAATAAGCACAATACTGTGGCACAAAACTGCCAAAATGTAAGAGGAGTATTTGTGTGTGTGTGTGTGTCCAATCAGAACTCATGTGCACAGTTTTACCCTCCAAATAAAATCTATTCTCAAGAAAATGATATCACTGGTACAGGTGATGTAATGTGAAAACAATTCCCCACTCTAAAATACACCCCTCATTTCCCACCATGCTTGCTGGACTGAGTAGTTTAAGTTTGATATTTTATGTTTCAAAATCAAATGTTACTTTTTGTTAGAATGTATGTCTCTTCAGCCTGGTGCTGATTTATAGATTTAACCACTAGTACTGTGGCTGTTACATTTCTTGAGAGCAGCTGTATTTTCAGTATTTTTTTGTGTGCTTACCTCTTATGTTGAATAAGGGGCTCACATCACTGGGAGCTGCTTCCTGGCTCTTATTCTATCAGTGATTCTGTCCTCAATATTATATTTTATCATCCACAGTCATCTTACGACCTCTGGAAATGATCTCATGGGCCCCCTGGGGGTCCAGAGCCCAGGTTGAGAACCACTGAATTAAGCAATTAATTGTATCAGCTCAGGTTTGCATGTGTCATAATGCACGTATATGTTCTAATTTAGTCAGTTTTTCCCTTTATCCTTTCCTTGCTCCATACAGTGTGTGTGTATAGATGTGCACACATGTGTAACTGTATATGCATGTGTGTGTTTTTACATAAATACAACCTGTTTACATGTAAGTGTACAGACATTTGTGTATGAATGAATGAATGGTCATGTTTTGTGTTTGCATGTCTATGTTTCATGTCAGTACAGTTCATTTGAATTGAACTGAAAATCAGACATATTTGTAGGTGCATGAATGTGTGTTGCATGTGTATAAGTATGTGTGCGTGTGTGTGTTGTGTATCCTCCCTCTCACATTGGCTGATGGGTACCAGACGTATCCATGCTGAGGCGCTGCCTGGCGCCTGCTCCCAGGCCGTCTATATGGAAACAGTTAGGAACTGTTACGTCAGCAGGCTACGGCACTCTTTCTCTCTCTCTGCTTTTCCACTCGCACACATGTGCACTCGCATCCAAAGTGCACTTTTTTTCACACAACATGCCCACTTTCTTCTTCTTCTGCTCTCTCTGTTGCTCCTTTTCTCACACTTTTATCTCAAACACACACTCATTACACACGTTTACTGCCCGAAAGTTGCGTCAGCAGCACAGCATTCCACACTTTTCCACGCGTCACCAAGGATGACTGACTCCAAACAGCATTTCTTGCCCTTTTTTTTCCATGGAAAACTCTTGTCCTTATATAACCCTGGAGTCTGGCAGCCTGCTCGTCCTACTATTCCTCTCTGTCTGTCTCCCTCTCTCTAACCTCTCTCTCATCCCTATCCATCTCTCACGCAAGCGGGCAAAAACTCGAGCTCTGTGGGCCGGGAGGCCAGGCAGTCTGTGGTAGTTCCCCTCTCCTCTGTGCCAGGCCAACGAGAGCCCTGGTACAAACACATGTGTCCAATATTCTACTTCCTGCTGCTGCTGCCCTCGTGCATTCATGAGTCCGTCTTCATTTTGACATGAAATTACGACTCACCGCAGTGAAATGAGCTAAATAAATGAACGTAGGGAGATCATTAGTGCATTTTCTGCAGCAGCAGGCGAGAGTTTATGAATGTGTGTGAGGCCTGTGGTGAGGAGGGATCCCTGTCTGGCTCTGAGGCTCAGCAGGCCTCAGGTAATCCAGCTTAATGCAGTTAGCGTTGTCATGACCACCTGTGTATTAAACACCGCAACGTTACAGCAAGACGAGAGGGGGTGTCTAGACTAGCAAATCACTGGAAAACAAAGAAAGGCGGCAAGGGGCACATTGTGCTGTCTGGAGTGTTTGATATGAACAACAATAGAAGCTGCACTGTAAAAATACTATTTGTTTTAACTTAAGTGAAAACTGTGTCTGTGCTGCCTTGAAATTTTAAATTGACTAAATCTGTTGAGATTATTTTCTAATGATTCAAAGCATACTCAAATAAACTTGAGAAAACATGTTCAGTAAACTTAAGATATTAAGTTAAAACAACAGCTCTATACTAAAAAAGATGGTTTCCTTTTACATTTTCTCATTTTGAAGAGTCAGTTCTTCATTTCACACAAAGAGCTACTGCTGCTCCTGTTGGAGATACTTTGTTCCAGCATTGTCAGAGAGACAACATGTGAAACATCTCTGTTTTATCACACTTTATGAGTTCAATACCAACATTCATCATGGCTTGCAGTTTTCTTTCTTATGAAAAAACAGTCATAACTTAAAGTAAAGACAAACAGCAAGTGTTCATCATGTGTGCTTTCTTCAATCTATAAAAAATGTTTCAGCAGAGTTTAACAATGCATCCTGAAAAATCAGCAAATATGCTGATCATGTTTCTTTATAAATTTTAATTTAATGAGTTGATTGAACTCTACACAATACAGTCATTCAACTCATCAAGTCAAAAGACGTGTTTATAAGTTCTGAAAATAAATACTACACTGTAAATCATTTTAAGCTGGTTCAACATAAAAATGTAAGTTCCCCTGCTGCCTTAAAAATAAGAGTTAATTGGGTGGTTGTTTAGCTCAGTTGGTAGAGCATCTGCTCATGTATGGAAGCTGTCAGTCTTCTGCAGCGGACCGCTGGTTCGACTCCCACCTGCAGCCCTTTGCTGCATGTCATCCCGTCTCTCTTCACCCACTTTCCTGTCTACTCTTCGGCTGTTCTATCTAATAAAGGCATTTTTAAAAAAGCCCAAAAAAAAAAAAATAAAAAAAAAATATATATATATATATATATTTGTATATATATATATATATATTAAAAAAAAAATGAGTTAACTGAACATGGGTTGTTCATTAGTTCAAAGTCATCCAGTGAGTTTTCAAAATATTAAACAAATTAAGTTAAATGAACTTGAGACAACGTTCAAGTTCAGTAAGCTTGAGGTTATTAAAATAAATATATCAATGTTAAGTTAAAGGAGAAATCTGTAATATATTTACTGTAATAAATCACTATCATGTGTCATCAGAAATTAAGGAAACATTAAGTTAAGTTGGTAAGTTGAAATACGCATTCTCTGACAACAACGCTACAGCTGTGGTGTTCTTTGAAATTTCCATTCTGAACCAGAACTTCTGTTACTGTTTGCCTGTTTCATGGTAACAAGAGTTTAAATTAATGCTGAATGTTTACCGAATGAGTTAGTGTCTGTTTATGAGCCATAAGAAATCATTAATAATCTTTTAGAAGGAGCAGATGTTTATAACGGTTAAATTGAACAGTATGTTAATGGAGTCTGGAAGGCCGTGTCAGTTTACAATGTTGTGCTCGTCTTGTGCCTCTGAAGCGTTCCTGCAGCCTGCCTGAGCTTCCTTGAGTCTGATGAGGGGAGGGCGGGAGGAACAACTTGCTTCAACTAGAGATCATGTATTTAGTAGGGATTTAATATGTTCAATATACAACTCGCTATTTGGACTGTAGTACTCAATCTTGTTACATATTGCTCCTTTCACAGGAAGATTAGTCAATTAAATTCTTGAATTTGGTTTTACAGTGTAGAAATGTCAAGTTTAATTAACTTGAATAAATTAAACTTGAATATTTATTCCTCTAAATTCCTGTATGATTTTTTATAAGGTGTCATAGGGACAATCAGGGATCCACCTGGTTCATTTTAATAAAATACAGACACAGGTTCAATATAATTTCCATCAATGGAGGTGATGAATAGGGTTTGATTTGTGCTCAGAGAGGCACCAGGAAGCAGACGCACACTCGTTGTGATTACTCAGGCAGGTGTTGTGTAACTGACTGCTGCCACCTACTGCTGGCTCCCAGTCAAACTCCGGCTTTGTCCCCTGACAGGAAGGTGAGAAGCGATCAATACTTTTGTTCCATGAGTCGAGCCAGCAGCAAGATTGAATGTGCATCAGTCTGTCAGTCATCGGGTTTCGCTTAGCTTCTGTTTTCAGCGATGAAACTAAATGAATGGACGGAGAGAAAAAGCGTGTGTATATTCATTTCCTGCCTGCATGTAACAGCGAGGCAGCCCCTCTTCACTGTCACTGACTGTGTGTGTGTGTTCAAAGTGCTGACTAAAGCAGCTGCTGGTGCTGACATCTGTCTCTGTCTTTCTAATGGTGGAACAAACTGCAACTCTCTCTCTCTCTCTCCCAGCATCAGCCCCATCAGCACTCTCTGCCCAGGTCCAAACCCCATCAATGCGTCAACACACACACACACACACACACACACACACACACACATACACACACACACACACACACACACACACACACACACACACACACACACACACACAGTTCCTGCTAGTCGGCAACACAGCAGTCAGTGCATATCCCATATCTCAGCGTCTGCACCTCCAAAAACCACATCCCGGACGGACCACCAGTGAAGAAGTTGGAGCTTCAGGTGGATGTGGCACTGCTGACACAAGGTCAGACAGACACTGCCTCATCCAGTGTGAAAACTAGACTGCTATAATCACAGGTTTGGCTCTGACACATACGTTTGTGTTAATAATTTCCCTCCAGGTTCTGAACCAACCATTTAAACACCAAACCACCACTGTAACCGTCCCTTTTTGGTGTCGGCCTGCTGGGAAAGCTTAGACTACTGTCTTGTACCTTGTTTAGTACTTTCCTTGTCTTAATGAAGATCATTTATTGGAATCAGTTGTCACCTATTTAAAACATATTTTTCTGGTGGCACTGACGTTGACTGTGAAGGTATTCCTGAATGAATAACACTACATCAGGGGTAAAACTTTGCTTACAACAAGATAAAAGCAATTCTTTTCATCTCTCAGTAATGAAACTTGTCAGCTTTGATCACATTCCCATAAAGGTGCAAATATTTGTATATTTAATAAAACTCCTTACACCTTTGTGAATTTTCCTCTCCTCTTTCAATAAATAAATAAACAATAAATTAAAAATTGGTCATCTACATGTGGCTTTGTCTTTTTTTAATGAATATAAGTCAACAACAAAAATTTTATCAGTTCATATCATAAAACCTAATAATGATTCGATACAGTGATAACAAAAGATCAAATAAGCCTCTAATAAAGGTGGAGTAAGCAATTATTTGCTTGCTCCACCTTAGTGTGTGTTATGAAGCACCATGTCAATTTGGTGGCCATGTAGCATCCACAACCTAATTTTTAAAACAGTGCTTCTGTGGTGACGAGAGTCTTGGTCAACCAGTTTTCATTTATCTGTTAGTTGCAGGAAGAAAAACATGTCAAACTCCTGAAGCGGTTGAGGAGCGAGTTTGTGGTGAGTTAATCATCCATTGTCTTGATAAGTCCCAGAGCATTTGGAAGTTATTTATTCTAATGTTTTTAACAAGATGAACAATGACGAGAAAGTGTTGACATAGATTAACCTAATGTTCGCTCTCTTTGCTAGATGTTCTAACACATTCAGAATCATTACTGCCTTTGCTGTTATATAATTATGCTGTTATATTTGCTATTATATTAAGTATTTAACAGGGCCTGAACTGATGACTCCAGTCGCCTAAGAAAATCTTTAGTCAGGGGCAGCCATAACTGTGACAGTTATATTTTTTTGAGAGAATTAAGCAAATTTAAATAATATAAAAAGGATGTCAACACATTAAAAAACTGAATGTACTGAGCACAGCAGATACAAAATATTAAAGGGTTTTTTTTCTGTTGTGTCATGAATCTTTTGAATTATAGACACAAAACTTAAGTGACACAAAGTAAAAATCCATTTCCACTGTAAACACTTGTCTGTAATTAGGTCTGGAGGACTGGTCTAACAAGCACAAAGACATGATGACTTGTATGTTGCTAAAACAAAGAGTGAATCTCACACACACAGCAGACTGCTTGCTGCTGACACACAGTGTCTGTGGCTGCTGCTCTGTTATCATTTCTCCTCTCTCTGCCCATGACCTCAGAGCCACATGCAAGCTATTTCTGTTGAGTTGCTTCTGGCTGAAAATGACTTCATGTCTGATTTGCTTGAAACAGAAGGGGGGGGGGGCATATCACTGTGTGCATGGAAAATCTAATGCATTAAAACAGGATGCTTTGACTGTTCTGCACAGACGACTGTCGTTGGTTTGGGTTTGATGCACCGGAGGCAAGATGGTGCAAGTGCTGCACCTCTTTTCCTGCTTCCCTTTTGAAAATTCCTCATGGTTCCTCTCAGAACCTTTGGTCTACCAATCCTCCTGGTTTCACTTCTCTCATTTTCTTCAACCTGTTACATCTCCTCTTTCTATTTCACCCACAAGAGCCCCATCTTTTGCACTGCTCTCTTAGAAATGAAGCTGCTAACTAGAACCATAAAGGGTTCTTCGGCTTAAAAGAACCCTTTTTGGTCCTTTGCTAAAGGTTCTACTTAGAATCTGTTCAGAGGGTTCTACCTAGAACCCAACATAAAAGGTTACACCTTGAACCATCTGTGAAAGGTTCCACCCAGAACTCCCTATGGGAGGTTTTGCAGAGAACCCTTCTATGGTGTAATGGTTCCACACAAAACCCTGTCTGGGGGTTCTATCCAGAACTTTTCTTCCCTCTAAGGGTGCTAAAAAGAACCCCCACTGAGTTCTACCAGGAACCTTTTTTATACTCTGGGTGGGTTCTGGATGACGAACCCTGGTAGAAACCCCTTGGTGGGTTCTCCTGCTTCATGGTTCTAGGTGGAACCATTACACTATAGAAGGGTTCTCTGTAGACCAAGAACCCTTTTATATTACAAAATTTTTTATCTAGAATCCATTCAGGTGGTTCTGCCAAGAAACCTTTTTATTCCGAGGTTTTTTATCTAGAACTTACCTAGGGGGTTCTACCTAGAACTCTTTTATATTCAAAGAGTTTTATCTATAACCCACCCACGGGATTCTGCCAAGAAACTTTTTATATTCTAAGGGTTTCTTAGAACCTACCCAAGGGGTTCTACCAAGAACCCTTTTATATTATGGTACAAAGAACCCTTGACGAAAGAGTTCTTGAAGTATCTCAACAATCCTTGAAGAACTACTTTTTCCAAAAAGGGTTTTTAACAAGCAAATTGTTCTGAGTAGAACTCAGCTTATCAGGAAGAACCCTTGTGGAACCTTTATTTCTAAGAGTGTACGCACTGAATTTGCTCTCCATCTCTAGTTTCCTCCACCTCTTGTCCTTCTTCTCTCTAGGATGGGGCGCTGGAGCCAGGTAGGCCTGCAGACATGAGTAATGTGGCTGAGACTGACTCATACGCCAAGACATCAGCCGTCAGTGTGGAGCCAGCAATGACACAAGCACATGAACAAACACACACACACACACACACCACACACACACATTTACAGTATATAGTGAATCGACACACACGCAGACAGACTTGGTGGTGCCGACAATATGAAACCCAGTCATGCAAGGAGCCATTATCATCACCTTATATTATGTGATCATTATTGAGAAACTGAAAATGAATCCATGAGTGATGAGATCAGACTGCTGACAGTAAACATGTCTATGACACAAACACACACACACACACATAAAAAGGTAAATGCACTTTAACAAGCAAATTACTTAAATAATAATTAATTGTGTGTTCATTATCGTAATTATCTCACACTTACTCGGGTAACGTGTGGAGCCTGAGCTTTGTTTTCATGTTGTTCCCTAAATATTCATGTTTTTGGAAAATACTGTAAGATTTTGGAATAAAACTCTTCCAATCAAAACACAGATTTAGTTTTATGTGGACATAAAAATTGTCCTTTTAAAGCTCCAAAACAAATGTTACATCTAGTTACTGTGTAATTTATGTAAACACACCAACACACATGCGCACACGCTCCTCATTGCATCTATTAAACATTTATTATTCATGCAAGAGTAATGTGAGGTGTCTCCGTTTTAATGCCTCCTAATGGCTTTTTGAGTTACCGCTGCCAGCAATGAATAAATCATATCAGTCATGGAGCAGCCAATACCTCACTCAGCCTGGCACTGAGCTGATCTGTCGGTATGCAGTGTGTGGTGCGTGTGTGGTGTGTGTGGTGTGTGGGTTTTCAAAGAATCTCTTACTGAAAGTTAAAAGATTTAGACAAAGAAAAATCTTGAGATCTGTGTTCTTTCTTTTTGCTTGACGACACAACAAACAAGTAACGTGTGAATATGAGGAGGAGATGGAATTTTTACAGACTTGCTAAAATGTTGTAGAAGGAAACACACAGGTGTAAACAGGGTTGGGGAGAGTTACTTAAAAATTTATTATTCTGGTCACAATTACTAATAACTTTTTAGAAAATGTAGGCATAACCTAATCCAAGTATCACAATATTAAAGTAACAGAACTTGATCGCTTACTGCTACTTTTGGATCAGCACCAAATATGGTAAAATTGTTTAGTCCTAACATCATGTTTTACATTCTTTATTAAGTTTATTGATTGTTTCCTTTGGTGTGCATAAATGCAAAAGCAGAATAACAGCAATAATCATCTTCTTTTAAATGTACTTTGTTAAGTAGCTATTCACACTCAAACTTCCATAAAAATATTCTATTTGGATTTTGTTTTTACCCACACACCATCCTGGTCACCAGCATCACCACCTACAGTCCCAAAACATTTTTTATAACAGTAGATGGAGGGTTAGCTTCTAACTGGATTTCTGAGAAGCTGACATTAGCGGTTGGTCCCACCTGTGACATTAACATTAAATGTTTCTGTAAATTAGATGTTGAGTCCTTCGATGTTGACAGCATTTGGTGCCCTTTTCTGATTTAAAGCTATAATATTAACTATTTCTGCATCAAAACATCAATAATGTTAGACTTATGTTATATATTTTGTTGAATTGTGTAGTTTACTTTATCCCATTTGTTTCCAACAATGGTTAAATCTGTATTTGTCCAAGGCTTTCACTTCCTGGCCTCACTATATAGTGAAACTGCAAGACTGTGTGTGTGTCATTACAACAAAACCAAATCAGGGCAGATATTTTGACGCCGTCTTCAAGGAGCTACAGCGGGTGGACACAATAAAGGAAAAGCCACAGCTATACAGTGTAATCCTGCTCACTGCAATGGCCATGCAGCAATACAACCTTCATGAGACTTATAACATGTAGGAAATGTAGGAAAAGCAGCACAGGTGTAATTCATAACAGTGGGAATGACGTGATGATTTCATGTAGGTGTCCCAGTTATACAGCCAATGTTACGGTTTTTAGGCACGTCTGTGCTTTCACTGCTCTGTATGCAATGAAAAAGGCCTACTGGAAAACAATGCAACAATACTGTAAGGTGTAATGTTTTACTCTCCTCGTGCCTCTTGTACATACGACACAGTTTAAAATATACAATCCATAATCAACAATTCTAATCTAAATTTGGACATAATAAGCTGCATGGTAGATCTACACTGGATGAGCTGACGCTGAGCTCTCTCATACACTGCAGCGCCTGGGATGATGATGGAATGGGAACATATCGACCCCTGAATGGCTCAGTATTGACGGGTGGATGGATTTCAGGAAGTGACCTTGGCTAACTCAGACGAGCACCTGACCAGAGCCCGGCTCGTTTTCCCACATTGCGCATCTCTGGCACCAGCTGAAAACACACTGAGGCTCATACCCTTGTGTGGGGTAAACATAGTTCACCGGACTGATCATAGGTCAGTGTGGTCAGGCTGAAATGCTGTCATGAATTTGGTAATGGGAGTGCGTCATAAACGGTGCGGGTCAAACAGAGTTAATGGAGCCGGCGGAGGAGATTTAAAAGAGACTGTAACTGCTAATGTAACAACGACTCTGTTCAAGTGTCTCGGTAATCTCTGACGGCGAGCCAACGTGAACAATACTGAAGCAGCTAAATGAAATCATGCATTTTATTGTCAAAATTCAGTGAAAGGGGGCAACTAGAACAGAACCCAGAACACTTTGTCAACAGTTTTCATAAGGACTATCTCTTAGCTCTGATGAAAACTGTTAGCACTCAGGTCTGGGATACAATTTCCCCTGAGCAACATTGTACTTTAGTGGGGGCAGAAACACACATCACAAAACTTGAGCAAATTAAATCAAAACTGTCTACATGACTATAGATTTTATTTGAGGTAAAAAGAAAAGAAAATCTGGTGTCAAAAGCAATCTATTCTTGACCAAAACTAGCTGATCAAAGTTGTGGGGCTATAAAAATGAAGACAGCGTTGTTGTCAAAATCACTTAAACTGAGACCATGTCAAGACCAAGACTGGAGTGTATTGAGACTGAAACAAGACTTTTAAGGGTTGAAGTCGATGTCGAGTACTACAAAAATACATGAAGATAAATGCAGATATTTTAATAATTATCCTGAGTTTGATCATTTTAAGCCTTTTAACTTTTGAGGATCTGTACACACAAAACAAACATTGTGTTTGTTTTTTATTTGAATGAACTAATTACTGTTTCTTGAGTAATATTATTTACATAAGCCAAAAAAGAAATTTGATGTAGCCAATTAAATTGATTTTGTGGTGAACTGTCCCTTTAAGCACCGGACCAGTATCAGGAAAGAAAAAGTGTGATTGGTATATCTCTAACAGAGACTCTCTCCATTTTGTCCCTGAGTGGAAGACATCGTCTGCCACAGATCCTGACCTTGCTGATTCCTCCAGTATTTACAACATAACTGTGTTTAGGACTTTAAAACTGCAGTGTGGTGTCTGCGCAGGCCTGTCAACAAATATCCCACACCGCCCCCATGTGGCTCTTAAGAGCATTACATCAGGTCTGAACTTTCCACCAGCCTCCTGTCAATCATCACTGTAACTCCGCCTCTCAGTGAAACAATTGGACGCCAGTGGGGCGCTGGAGTGACAACAAGCCAATCATGTGGTTCTGCCTCCTGTTAACAGGGCTCCCATTCTGAATGCCCTCTCCGTCACCTGTGTGCTCCTGTTATTTATAGAAGCCTGAGGATGCAGAGAGAAGAGGGGAAGGGGAAGGGAAGAAGGAGGAACCAGGGAGGCGAGGGTGAAACAGAAAAAGAAGGAAGAGAGGAGTGATGAGACTTGATGATGGTCATACGTCTTGCTCTAATGGTCTCCCAGAGAGAGAGGCAGACAGGAAAAAGGGGACGCCCGGCATTTTTGTAGAGCAGAGTACTCATTGATGCCATCTTTGCAAACTGCATCTGTCTGATTGATGGTTTTCTTAAAGAGGAAAATGGGTGTAAAGAGAAGAGGGAATGGAAGAATGGAAAGAGCTATTTACAGAATCATAGAGTGAATGGTCAAGGGTTGATGTTAAGGCAGGGGCACATGATGAATTATAGAATTAAATATGTTCCTGTATCAGACTAGAAGCCCCAAATGGAGAAAAAAAAAAGGCAAACCAGAAAGACCAATGTGTGGTCACTGAATCAGATTTTGCATTTTCTAATTTGCAGATGCATTGTTTGTTCAACCACATCCAACACTTCAACATTTTACATTTACAGTGATAACAGATAATCAACTATCTTCATCAACAATTTCAGCACTATTTCTCTGTATCCAGAGTGGCTGATATGAGGTAGCATAATAATAGCAGGACCAGAGAGCCAACCAGCTGATCAAATGTCATCTTGCCTCACTGAATGAAGCAGGTCATCACTTAACTTAAATTTATGTAGGCTACACAGCAACATTACCAGCAGTGGCTAAACAAATGGCTAAATAGCTAACTGTTAGCTAACATCTTAACGTTATAACAGAATTGCAAAAGGTCTCCCACACACTGTCTAACATGCAACATAACATTTATTTGTGATGTTTCAGTACTAGACCTTCATCGGGCAAACGTTTGCCCCCTTTTTGCAACTCTTTGGTCTTCTCACCCGTCTGTTACGCGCCTGTCCCATCTAAGAGATGTACAAAGTGTTTGTTTGTTCCAACGTTACAACCATAACAAAGTCCTCATCTGAGGTGTCAATTTCATGTAGGCTGAACAGAAGCATTAACAGTGGCTAAACATGTTAAATGTTAAAACATTAGCTAACGTTAACATTAGTATTAGACATTTGACATAGCTTTTCAGCGCTTGAAACTCCCTCAGCTGACTCAAACAAGCAAATACTGAACTGATGTTCACCCTGGTCCTGCTCTTCCTTTTGTCGCTGAGCACTTAGGATCGGTACCTGAGTGAAGCTGGGTACTTACTGTCAAACTCAGCCCCGTTTTACTGTTTTTCCACTAACTGGCAACTTCTAAAAGTGCTGTTGCTGACGACAACAAAAGATGCCATGTGACACCAACACTGTTATACAACTGCCTCACAAACCTTGTTAGAAGCAGGAACCGAACGTCACACATCCAACACAGAGATAAACAAAACATTCATTTTGGACCCATCAATTATTTATTTATTTATTTATTTATTTTGGAAAGTGATACTTTTATTCTATACCTTTCTAAAAGCTTTGTGGATTAATTGTTTTTTGTTTGTTTGTTTTATTTTTTATTGTTATAAAACATTTGCTTATATAAAAATTCTCTCAAAAATAAATTATCTCAAAAACCTTTTAAGTGGGTGAGGACATAAAAAACAGTTTCTTTGGCCTCTGCCCGGTAGGTGTCTAAGAACAAGCAGAGCGTTGTAGCTGATAGTATATAATAAGTTAGCAGTGATACATTGCTCATTACTGTGACTGCCCTGCCTGCACAGGTTCACAGCGAGGGGTCAGTGCACATGAATGCCTCCCTGTTGAGAATTATGGCGTCTGATGACATTTGTCTGGGTTTTGTTTGGAGGGTTCTTTCTATTCTATATGTTATAATGATGAAAACTGCAGGGGGCTCACTAAAGGCAAAGACGTGGACAGATTAACTAGTGGGCCCTGGTTCCCCTGTTGACCCTTGACCTACAGTATCACCCACTGTGCATTATGTATGTACACTGTGTCACTTCTGATTCCCATCAAGTACAGTGGCACACAGCAGACTGGACATGGCAGCTTCACTTTGAGCCCACAGACCCTGAGACCTTACACTGCTTTATTACTGGAGTTACACTTGCTGGCCCCAAGCTTTCAATGTGTCATTTCAACTTTATTCAGGTAACAGACTAAATAATCAATCTCTAAAAACTAGGTTTTGACAAAGGGTTCTTCTACTAGCCAGGGACAGAAAATTATTGTAGCTGATTATGCAGGACCAGCTTTTGTGGATATTGTACTTTTTTGATGCAAATTCCCTTAAAAAGATGCAGTTAATTGGATGACCAAAACCCACTGACGTGGGGCCTCTGGGGGTCTGTGTGGCCACAGGGCAGTTGCCTGCATTGCATGTGTTTGCAGCACTAAAATCTCAAAGGTGCATTAAGCAGTTCTAGAGAAACACAACTGATTGTTGAGAAAATTTTGTTACACAAGTTGCAAGTTGTTGTCTGTTGACGTTATATACACAGATACATGGGGGGTGAAAGTAAATGTTGATAACTTTTTATTAATTCAGGTGTTGCATATCAAGTCTATTATGCTTCAAGTCAGTGTGCAAAATACCCAGTGACAATCAGGAGTCTCCCCTACCTTGTGCTCCAGTTTTTTTGTTAGAGAAGTAATGAGCAAAGACAACTTTTTATAACTTTAATAAGTGCCTGATATATAATTAATCTTGACATGTGGTTGACCTGAGCGTCCTCAGTGCCCTTCAGATTAGAATGCTTCATGTTTTGTCTTAAGAGTGTCAGCCTGTCTCGTACACAGATATCTTGAACCTTGAATAAAGTTCTAATAGCTTTCAAGACATGAATCAAATATCAGTGTATCGATACTGACCATTTCAAATGCTTTCAATACTCATTTTTTGCAGTATTGATACTCTGATACCAGCCACATCTTCTCGCTCTCTCTTCTCTTTGACAGTGAGCTGACACACACTGCAGTCCTGCCTCCTCCCACTTACTCACAATGATGTCTTTTCTCATCATTCGTCTCCTTGTTACATTATCTTTTAATAAATATCTCAAATTTTATGCCCTAACTGTTGGGTCATTTTTTTCCCTGTGGTATCAAAAATGGTATCAAATATCAATGTTTTTAAAGGTAATGTAACAAAATTAGAAATTCCAGTATGGTGACAACACTAATTTGTACACACTGTATCAAGACCTGCTCTGTCGACGGATAAGGTGTCGTATTAAACTCATATATTCAAGTAAAATCAACTGAGGCTCCTCAAGTTTATTAATTAGTTCATCAAAGTGAAGTCTGACCAGAACTACACATTTTTCCTTATCAGTTGTACTGAAGTCTTACAGATTAAATGTACAATATATACAATTTGAGATTGTATTTTTAACTGAGTGTAACCATGATATCGAAGCAGAAAAGAAATCCACTTATTTTCAAGTTGTAAGGTAACATTAGCTTTTCTAAACTACACAAAGTTTGGATTACAGACCATTTGCAGCAGCGTCACCAATGGAAGGAGAGGGCCTTGGACAACTAATGGCTATAGAAACACCATTACAATATTTTTCTGTATTCATGTTTATAAATAAATGTTTTTTCAGACTTATTAATAAATACGGGCATAGGAAGCTTTTAAAATGCATTTTGCGAGTGATAAATAATTGTTTAAAGATTTTTTTTTCCAGAGATCCCCCAACATTTTGCTGTGAGGCTTTCAAAGGGTCTCATGTGTCAATCAAGGGGGTCTCACACCCCTGAGTCAACCTGTATTTTGCACCATGCTCAAAGGTTATCATGGATTTTTTTTGCTCAGTGACACCAAAAATAAACGCCAACCCCAGCTTTAATTTGGAAAACCCACTGCCTTCACTAAGATCACAAGCGCAACAACTAATGTGCTTTAACACTCAATAGTATGCAGACAGCATGCGAAATCATATCACCATTAAAGTGTTTTAGTGTACAACAGCGTGGACAGTCAAACTCACTACATATCCCATTGCATCCATGTTCACACAGCCCTGCGTGACACGCGTTTTACGCACAGCAGAGACAGAGTGGGTCGGGTCTGTGTTTACTTCCGGACTCAGATTTAGACTTCGCTCAGACAGCAGCAGCTCCAGTGGAGGTTCAGCCTGTCAGCTAGCACGGCAGCCATACAAGGCTTCATGACAGAGGTTACCGGGCTGACCAGCGGCGTCCACACAGACAGACAGACTGCAGAGCGCGGCTCCAGCAGGCAGAGCCTCACTGCTGCTCCGCTCCTCTTCGTGCTCAAAGTCACCCGATGCTGCACTCCCCTCCGCTACCAGCTAACACACTGATCTGACTGTGTTACTGCCACTTCATGATCCGAGCTAGCTGAGGATCAAAACAAGGACAATCGCTCCAAGTTGAAGCGGCGTTTGTGTTTGACCGGCCGGGATCCAGCAGCTGGAAGAGACGCGGGCCCCGGGGACGCGACGGGACTCGGGGGGCCAGGCAGCCAGGGCAGCGAGGGTGGTGGCTGGATAAATAGGGGGTCGCCTCCAGCTCCTGGTGGATTTATCCCCTGCCAGCTAACGTTAGCTAAGCTAGCTCCAAACAGCGCCATGGACTGGTTAATGGGGTGAGTACAGACAGACAGCTAACTTAGCTTTACTCTCTCCCGTGGCAGGTTTACTGCGCAGTGTTTCTGCTGCCGGCACAGTCACTGACACCATTACACAGGTGCACTGTCCTCCTCACAGTTACACTTCAACACATTAGTGTAGCTACAGGCGGGTAGCATGTTGCCTAGCTTAGCTTAGCTTAGCTTAGCCCTACGCTGCTAGCTTGGTAGCAGAGCTGGCAGCGGTCTCCTCCTGCAGCGGTGAACCAGCCTAATGTTACCCAGGGCCAGGCGATGTTTTTGTGCATCTCTGTGGCCTGCAGATATCCAGCCAACCATGGCAGCGCCCAGATTAGGTGTGAGAATATCTGTGTAACTTAGAGGCCAGTTTGCTGCACAGGGAGCTTATTTATAGGAATGATTAACACAGCGTATGGGCTAAGGCTAGCAGCCTGTCAGTGCTGCTAACGCGGCTGTTCACTTTATTTCCTCTGCAAGGTGCGCTGCTGGCCGCCTTTAAACATTATTTCACAATAATGACCTGCTCACTGTACATTATCCCGCATGTTACATGATTACTTACAAAAAATATTCGGCACACAGTTATGTGATACAAGATATTGAGAAAATATTAAGTTTATAATGATTGGTTTTTGCAGTAGTGACCTGCTCACTGTTCATTTCCTGCTTGTTACATGGTTATGTGCAAAAAATAATAATTTGACACCAGATATTAATTTTAAGATGATTTTAATGAATCAACAATGTGTTTGCTGTTCAGAACTGTACTGTAAATGCTGTAGCTGACCTATCAGAATCAAATATTTAATAAAGCCATGTAATAATATCTAATGTGATGCCCATGGGACACCACAGAGGTCCTGGTGTCATTGAGTTCACTGAATGAGAATATAGTTCTGTGAGATGTGTATCATGGAGGACGGCTACATAAACATTAGACAGTTGTTGGGTGATTGCAGTGAGGATTGAAACACAATATGTATTTGTCATGCAAGTCAGATGGGGACAAATATACTGTGCATTGTGAATACACTGCTATACAGTTGCTAATGGTGTTATAAGCTTTGTGTAATTTTTGCCTTGATGTAGCAGGTGACACGTGACAGCCCATTTCCCACTTTATTATCGGTTTAGTCATGAGTTTGAGTGAGAGCTGCTGGTTAGTACTATTGAATGAAATACATCTGTCGAAGGCTTATTTTTGTACATATCTCTTCTCAGAATTGTTCCCCCTGGCAGTAGCTTTACACACAGGCCACTCTATATGCATGCTGACCCTCCTTGTTTATGTACTAGATAAAGGTGGAATGAAGAGTTTCAGTTAGTTTGAAAGAGCGAGTTGTGTTCATCCTTTGTATGATGGGTGTGTATATTGGAAAATAAAAATGGCAAGTCACAGAAAAAAGGAATAATAATATATAAGTTAGTGACAAACAGGATAGATGTTCATATTTTTAATCACTGGCCGCTGTTTTCGTAGAATGTTGAACTAAAAGGTGTAAAAGGAATCAAGATGTTTGTTGAACTGTAACATGTTGGCGAAGGCTCGCAGTATGGAGATAAAACTTTGTGGCCACAGGATGCCACCTATATGCAGTATTCGCTGGCCACAGTGTAATTGTTTGTGGCCACGGGCCATAGTTAATGCCGTTATATATATTTAAATGTTTTAGAGATGGATATTGAGAACCAGTGCTTAACTGGTACCAGTTCCAGACAGGTCAGTCCCAAAATATCAAGAAGATCCTGGACAAACGATACTGCTAATGGTATTTATGCAATTTTACATGAACAGCAAACAGGGCAAAACGCCCAAACGTGTGAGCTTTACTAAATTTGATGAAAATGCAGTTAATACAATAACAAGTTAAACAGTATAACTTGTTACTTAGGCAGAAAAGTAATAATAAAATAACTGTATCTTTTCTAATGTTTTTTATGCCATGTTATAATTTCTTTCACCAAATTATGGCAAGTAGTATCAAGGAGAGTATCAATAAGAATTGGTATTGATAAGCAGTATCTGTCAGCGTCAGTAAAATCCTAGGGATACCCATCTGTAGAATATACTGGTCATTACCTAAATTAATGGTGTTACAAGCTTTGTGTATGTTCTGTCTTCATGTAGCAGGTGACACCTGGCAGGCATTGGATGATGCTGATTTTTCTTTGTCCTCTTTGATTCAATTCATGAGTTTGAGTGAGAGCTGCTGTTTGTTACTGTTGAATGTGATACATCTGTGTCAGTCTGACACCTGCCATACAGCCACAAGTTCAAGGCCACGATCAGGATTAACTTCTGACATCAGTGTAAGTGAGCAGCCCAGTCTGCTATCGTAGAACTCAGATGTGTTATCTTGTATTCACTGATGTATTTGTTATGCAAACTTAAAGGCACTAGATTGTCTGGTCAGAACACAAGTCGTATTTGCCTATAAGTAAAGGAGAGACTCAGTGAAGTTGCAGTCCAAAGTGTGATTACAATCTCTTTTCAATATTTCACCCCTGTCATACTTAATTCCAAAACATATCTGTCCAAACAGGAGAACATGAGGTCTTTGACATATCACAAAAGGTTTGGACTTGCACGGTAAGGTGTGTCGCAGTGAGGTTATTGTTTGTGCTGACTGGTTATCAGGTTGGCTGGCTATAAGGCTGCAGCACTTTGTGAGCAGATCGGGGCTGAGGAAGGGTGGAGGCATGTTGTTAGGGGTGTTTCTTCACTTCGTGACATTTTGGCTGAGAGATAAGGATGTAGTCCCCCCTAGACCCCCAACCAGAATGCCATTATTTACTAACTTTTACCTCTGCCAAGAAGGTTGTATTTTTTGTTCAACTAGACTGTCAGTTAGTCAGCTGGATATCTTAGAAAATACTTGACAGACCTCACTAAATTTTGACAAATAATTAGGTCATGGGGAAAGAAAGATCTGATGAGTTTTGGGTGCAGAAGGCACCACCTCATTGTCACTTGTAAAACTGTTAATATTCTCAGTCATAAGTACCGAACTGTGAGATGTATGAGCGAAAATAATGTATTTAAATTACCCTGAGAAAAGTTTTCATGTGATTTTGGTATTCCATTTAGTTTTTGTATGCATAGCCTATTTTAGAGATTTGGAGTAGATCTCCACAGACAGCGTTCTTGTAGCTTTTATTTTTCTCAAGTTGTTTTCGTCCTCTTGACGCTTGTTTTCCTGGTTTTGGTAACTGGTTCTTGCATTGACTTGTCTCAAGTTGCATCACTTCTCTGAGTTGTTAATGAGATTTATAGGTGTTAACCTCCTCTTCGTTTTTTCCCTTCAGTCACTCACATGAAATAATAAATTTTTTTGCCCCAGCAGTTGGTGCTGTCAGACATAAACTGGTTTGCTTAGTGATCTGTCAGGAATTCAAAAGCAACACCCAGTTACGTCTTGTTGGTGTTAGAGGAGGTGAGGACAGCGAAGAAGAACCACATAGTGGTAAAAGAGAAGGCCACCGCTTGCAGTCAGGATTATCATGGATGTTACTAAATGTAGTTGGTATTAATTCATGTGATTCTCCATCGTAGGAAAGTTGTTAAATCTTTTTATATAAATCTATAAATAGTCCAAGTCATGTGGCATGTAATAAATACTGTCAAAGAAAAATGAGTCATGCTTATATGAACTAAAATAGTTTATTCATGACAAGTGAAGTAGGATATCTACGATATCGGCTGTATATTTGGCCAGAACTGACTGATAACTGATGGCATTTCTGCATGTTTACCCCCATGTTGAAGCTGCACATTGTCTATTGTTTATATATGCAGGTAAGGTGAGTGTATGTGAGCCGATTGCATTGGAAGCAGGCAGGCATTCGTCCAGCGTGCGTCACTGACAGAGTGGAGTCCATGAATGAGTTAACCAAGCGTGTAATCACTCTGAATACAGACCCAGGGTGAAGGACGCCGCAGCCTGGACCGATGGAAGAGGGAGGAAGTAGTGAGGGGAGAAGATGGAGAGAGTGAGAGAGATGGTGGAAGGAAAGAGGGATGGATGAGGTGGTGCAAGCAGCTGATTTGGGGTGAAATGTGCCAATGAAGAGGGGATAAAGGAAGGAAGAAGCGTGATGAATGAAAGAGGCGAGACTGATAAGGGAAAGGCAGGGTGATCGAAAGGGATGGAGGAATGGCAGATGGCATGTTTTTGACTGATGGAGGAAAGGGATATGAATGCTTGTGATGGAATGGTTGATTAGGGAGAAAAATAGAAGAAATTAGCAGGTGGAGGGGAAGGGGTGGAGTAGTTAATGGGAAGGATGAAGCTCCACAGGGAATAAAATGGATGTCTGTGGCAGACGGCCTACTAACATTGGCTAGATTGAAGGAGGAAGCTACAGAGACATTGATAGGTGGACAAATTCACAAGAACATCATTTCTTATCTGTGGTTTCACCAGGAAATAACACCTCTTTGTATTAGTGGGTATATCACCCCTGTGCTTGCCTAAAAATATAAGCCAAAACGTGTTTGCAAACTACATTCTGTGTATCTCTGTGCAGTGTACTTATTTTGGAACAAGAGCATTATTTCAGAGCTGAATGACCTCATCTGTCCGGATTCACAGTCAGACAGGACGTTAAATCAGCGGGGAGATGCACGACGCCTAAATGTGTCTTTTTCCTGCTGGGTGAAATGGGCAGGCTTTGACAGATGTTTAATCCCCTTTGCTTTTGAGTGATGGATTGGTAATGCTGAACGAAGAGCGAGAGAATGGAAACTACAGCAGCTAAGTGGAGTGCCGCTTTAGGCTGGCCAGCCTGAGCAAAGAGTCAGAATTAATGTACACTTAGCTCTCCCTGCATCACCTATGACTCAATAGTATATGCTGTAGACAGCGTATCATTATCCTACATTATTGGAGTGATGCAAGTAATGGTATGAAAGATTCCAGTAATGAAGGGCTTGCTTGAGTCTTCCCAGTTTGTGGAGTTTTAGGGATAATGTTTATTGATTCTTTTGTCAGGTTCTCGCATTTGATACAACTGTCTTTGTTTTGGATGTATTGCATGACTAGTGCTGGGTTCTGATCATCAATACTTTGTCAGTACTGCCCAAAATGTGTCCATAATCTCCTTCAAATAAGGCATCCAAAAACCATTTTTTAGGTAATGACAAATAGGTATAACATTTAGGGCTGTTGCGAAGACCGAACTGTGGTATTAGTGCATCTTTTTGTTTTTCTGGTCATTTTTGATAAATGAAGTATTTGGTGCAGTAACATTAACTATATCGTTATCTGTGAATCTCACCTCACTATCCAGGGGGGCAACTTTATGGTCTGAGTAAGCTAGGTGCTGGGTGCTACTCATAGTCACACAGCTTTGCAAATGAATTCCTGCAGTTACTACTTCTTTTTCACACACAGCGTCTTTATCTTCAAGGCATGTCTATCAAATACATTTATGTACAGCAGCAAAGATTGTCACGGCGAAGATGATCACAGAGCAATCCACCTTCGCCTCAGCCTGTGGTAGTGGCCATATTAGCCATACAGCATGCTAACGGCAGGTTAAGCTACAAAGTAAATGCTTCCCAGTTTGAAGTCAGGGCGCCAGCAGCCGGTATAGATCAGTTCCTGAACTTGAAACCATTATTGGTACTTGTATTGCTTGTCAAACCTTTTGAACCATTGATTTGTTCATTCAACATGCATTGACGTTGTAAAGGCCTAGCCTCATTTAAAAAAAAAAGAAAAAAGAAAAAAACATAGTAGCGGATATAGCGGTTGTTTGCTATCTCCTGTGGTTGACTTGTCAACAGCGTGGTATACAATTGCGGATATTATGACAGCCTGGGCACCGGTATAGAAAATTTTCAAATGACAACAAGTACAGCTCCAGTCAAATGGCATTTCGTTCTGAGAATCATGAGGCCTGTTCTGGAAAATGTGTCCTTTGAATCAGGCACTGCTGCAGTCTGTGTGCACTCATCTCTTCCTCTTCAACCTTTCACATTGAGAGCTGAAGTTGTTAAAAATAAAGAATGAGAGTGAAGACGATGTCAGGTGGTTGGTCTGATGGCAGAGAAGGGGAATTTACAACAAACACTTATAGGCTGTTTAACTTCCTCTACAGGAGGAAACGTCTGTCTCATCATTGTGGCTCACATCCAAAAAAGACGTGAGTTGTGGTGTTTCACAGAAGCTGTTTATTGGTGTGATTGTTCTCACATTGTTCGTGGCAGTGCACTTTCTAACCATTTTGTGGCACATGAACACATTCTGTCATGACTCAAGCAATTAGTTGTTATGTCAATGGGAATATTGTATGAATTTATGTTGAAAAGCATGAAAGGAACATGGCATGGATTATAAAGACTATTTCTTAGTTTAACGACAAACAGTCTTTGAACAGTTTAATCATATTAATAGAGTAGTGACGTGGGCAGGTTCTACCACCCAGTATCCTGTTTTCTAACACATATATGAGCATGAAACTTTACTGTTGAACCATCAAACCATTAGAGGGTAGTTCCTTGGGAAAAAAAACATCAAAGCTGTATGACTTTGCATGTCATTTTTGTAGATAAGCCTGCTACAAGATACCAAGAGCGTTACGGAAGGAAACCTGTGCTGACCATGCTTCACTTCTGTCTCTGTGATGTTTAATTTTCGCAGTGCAGGTCGCAATGCAGGAAGTTCTTTCAATAAGAACTTATATGTGACTGTTCGGGCTAGTGGTGTCTTTCTGTTCACTCAACGTACCAAACACCAGTGGAGAAAAAGTTATTGCCAGGTGCAAAGATGAAACATTTAAAATAATTGAAGACCATAAACATACTCCTTTACCATTATTAAATTATTCAAAATTCTCCCGTGTTTCCATGTTGACATTGTCATAATCTCTCAAATGTGAATTTACAGTTGGGAAAAACACTTTCCTAATCTGTTTCTGACAGGAAGTACAGGACCAGATTCATAGCAACCATATTCCAGTAAAATGGTCCACAGAAATGTCGTCTTTCAAGCAAAGTTAAAAAAAAAATCAATAAGTCAGCCACAAATCTCTATATTTGCATATCAACTGACTGATCTCTACATGTAGACCTGAATCTGAGTATGAGAGCTTTGTGGTAGCATTTTGTGACGATGGTTGTAGTTTCAGTCTGAGTCTGTGTGTTTGAGTAACATCCCCTTTGTGATTTTGACTTGCTCTGTGTGCATGTAGATGTTCCCAATGGGGATTTTTATACACTGCAACCCTGTCCTCATGCAACCCCTCTGCCTTATTTCCATCTCCACACACACCACACACACACACACACACACACACACACACACACACACACACAACACAGACACATAGACACACGTTGATACACGTGCACACACTATTGCACACAGCCTCAGCCCAGGTGGCTGTTTCCGCTGCTCGCTCCGCAGATGAAGTGCTGATAATAGGCTGCGACAGACGAGCAGACATCATCTCAAAGCAGTCACCTGCTTGAGAATAGAAACTAACCGATGCTGTCACCGCCTTGCTTTGTCTAGACTGGGAAGGAGTGTGACTCTGCTGTCTTTACTTCTAACTTTTACAACCATCTGCAGTGTTTCTCTGGTACACTGTTCGGATATTAGGCCTGACCTGAGGGTGATACAGCAGTCAGCTAAGCAGAAGGTCTCAGTGTCCGCCTGGGAAACAAGCCCTTAACTAGCTTGTTACTGTTGCAGTGAAGGAAGCTTCTGTTGGCTCTGCGTCTGTCAGAGGCCACAGTAAGAAACCCGCTCCATTAAGAATCAATTTATTGTGTCTGGCTCTGAAGTTTCTTTACAACTACACGCCCAGCCCAGGCCAAGATGTTTAAGACCACGTAAGCCAGCCAAGCCTATAATGACAGTAATGTGGTGTACTTTTACAAATTCACCTCTGGTTGTGAGTGGCAGTTAGCCCAGTATCTCAACTCACATCGGCTCTCCACAGCACCCAACCCTGAGAGACACAACTCCATGATTCACCATGACTTGTTTTGCAAAAGTGACTTCCTTTGGCTGGTGTTACATGCGTGCATGCAAGTCTACTTTTTTTTTTCTTACAATACCGGCAGCTGGTAAGAAAGACACAAGGACTTCTTTTCTGCAATGTTTATTTGTGGGCAAACTATACATTTACAAGGGTTTGGTGATATATCAAACATTTCCAACCATCATCAGCCCTTCAATCAGTAATTGGTGATATCTTTGGAGGAGAGCATGGTGCAGAGCAGTGGCTGTCACTCTGCAGACCATTACATTAGCAAAATAAAATGACAAATATTGCCCCAAAAATTGGCCCAAAAAAGTGACCGGTGATGGATTGAGCCCATAGCTGATAGACGATATATTCGTCCAACCCTAACATTCACTGCCACTAAACAACTTCACTGTTAAACTTTAATTCCTCTGCTCTGATCATCAACACCTGCCTGTCATGAGCGCGGTCACCGGCACTTTTTTTCCTTCCTCTCTTCTGCTTGTCCACACCCAATTCACAAAACTGCTGGCACTTTAAAATGCATGCAAGATGAAGCCAATGTATAGACAAATGCCACAGTGTAGCGTGAACAAGGTCGTGTGATGTTTGTGATCTACACAAGGGGTTATAATGTTATCTCAGTGTCTCAGAAAAATGTATACGATATGCAAAGTTCAGTTATTGGAATCGGTATCAGGAAGGAAAAATGTATTGGAACATCTCTACAGATAAGTGTTGACAGAAACACGCCTTAATATAGTGCAGCCCAACCCAACATTTTTGACATTCAATCAGCAACAAAAATGAAAAGTTTCAATCCATATTTATTGCAAGGCATTTCTATTGGATTGCAATCAATTGTACAGAGATGAATGTTTCTGTCATCATTGGTTCATGTTTCAGAGTTTTTCAGTTGAAGCCAAGATCAACTCTGGCCTGCTCTAATGCAGTTGGGCCCTGGCCTCCGGCTCAGTGGCACGCCTCGGGCTATTCTACCGTGATGTGCTGCTGTGCTGAGGGATTGGCTGGATGACAAGAAGACTAGATGGTTTGTTTACTCCCCAGAAAGGGCATTTTAGTCACTTTCGACCCTCCAACTCACTCTGTCTTTCACTGCCTTGCTCAGTTTCTCCTTCTCTGTCTCTCTCCCTTTAATTCTCTTCCCCCTCTCCCTCCCTCTCTCGGGATGCTGATGTGCAGAGACGTTTGCGTGCTTGACTGCTGCCTGAGCTGGACTGTTCCGCTGTGGAGAGCAAGGCAGCGTTGAACAGGCCCAGGGCAGCCTCAGCCCTCTCCAAGAAATGTTTAACAACAAAAGCTAGCAGGGGTGTTGGCTGTTTTCGGAGCTGAACATGTAGGAGGATAGCCTATGTGCAGAGTAATATTGTACAAGCTTATCATGTTGTATTTTTGTGCTTTCCTCATGTGTCTTTGAGTGAGGGACAGTGGAAAGCAAAGCAGCACTGTAGGGGCAGAGTTTGAAACAAGTCCACAACTCCCCTCTCTGACATCAACCCGCTTCTTAGATTTTTGCTGGTGATCACTGCTCATCAAGTGTGTTTTTTTGGGGGGGCAACAGTAGCAGACTCCACCTCTATCCAGGCACAACAGAGTGAAAATTGAGCAGTGGGGCCGTCGCCTCTCCGTAAAAGCTCAGCTGTCATAGTTCAGAGGTGTCTGACATCAGGTTTCACAGGAAGATGACACCTACACCAAGTAGTTGATCTAGTAACAACCACAACTAGCAGCTCCAGCAAGAAGCGTTTGCTGTCAATACAGAAAGAACTGCCGTTTGTCTTCCCTTCTGTGTTGTGAAACTTCATATTTAAATCCAGGGTTCTTGGACGCAGTATACAACGCAGTATGAAAAAGTAGGGATTTTAGTCATTTTCAGGTCTGGATGAATATGGGAAAAAGAAAAGAGTATTGTAAAATATTTGTGTTTCCAGACTATTGTCTCTATTATGTTTTCTAAAATAGAAAATTCAAAAATTTAAAAAATAAATTGATCATACTGTACATGCAGAGTATGTCACAGCCTGCCAAACAGCTCTGCACCACGTGCCTTTTAACTGAAAATGTAGCAATATCTTTGAATTGTAGCTTTATATAGCACCACAAATAACTGAACATAAAGCTTGTCTAAACATGGAAGAGTTATGTAGTGATGTACTTATCAGGGAAGTAATACATTTATAGCTGTTTATTGTCATTTTCATGGATACAGTGAATGAACAAGGCTGCATAGATGGCATGAAAATGAGATTATTTATCTTTTTTCAACTCAGTTTCAGTTGTTATTTATAAAAGAGACTCAAAATATAGGGGGAACAATAATATAGCATTATTTGTTAAATATTTTGAGCAAAAATCCTAAATATAAGGACTGGATGGCTGAGGATCCAGAATGGGAAAAGAAAGCTTGACGCAAACTTTGTATAAAGTTTGACATCTCCAACATGGAGAAGGGTTATGGGTACCATAGAGTACCTGGTTAAAATCGTGCATTATTTGGCAACACAATAACATACGCAGTCAGAATGTAACATACATGTTAAAAGTTGAATTTTAAAACCATTTGTTTGCACGTAATAAACATCCAGATATTTGTACTCTGTTGTCAGTGTGGTCTGAAAAATCTACCAAAAAGTCTGGAATTTTAAACTGGAAAATGTGCAGGAAGCCTGTGGGGAAACAACAACAACAACAACTAGTTCAAGGTTATTTGGTTAAAATGTTTGAATGCAAACTAACTGGCCACTGCAGAAAAGGTCTGAGTGAACCTTAAATGAGCCTTCCCGAGGGCTGAAGACACAATACTGTATCATGAAGTGTTTTTAGGACATCAGTGTGCATCATTGAGGGAGATATAAAGGCTCTATTGAATGTCTTTTTGAGGAGGCAAATAGCCTGGGTACAAGAACACACATACACAGACACACTCCTGAGTGAATACCGCTGTACTCTCTGGTTTGTCTCTTGGGACGCCTCTTTCTACTTCTCTGTCTTCTCTTCCCCTTTTTCTCTGAAGCAGGGACACGGAGAGGCCCAGAAACGAACGTGATACCAGAATGACTCGGCAGTTTGCCTTTCACTGAATATGCATAAGTGGATAATTGGAGAATCCAAATGCATGCATGGCTGTATTAAGCACTTTCACGAGCATTTGAGATGGAAACTCTTGCTAGGTGTGGTGTTTTTTGCCCCTTTTCTTTATTTGCGATTATGTTTGAGTGAAGATGATGTTTCAAAAGCTGGAGGACAGTACATGCTCTGCGAGTACAGTGCAACCCAATACTGTGATGGATCAAGAGGCTGCAAATTCAACCCAGCTCAATACCTGAGCTGGCTGGGCTTGTGAAGCTTCTCCGCCCACTCAAATGGGTCCTGACCTGTTCAAAAGCTTGAACAGGCTCTGTTTCACAATGTCAACTGCACAGTTTGCTGACATTTAACCAGCAACTTCCGATGATGAGGTAACCACTTTGGTGCATAATCGACCTCATTTTTATACAACGTGGCTGTATATTTGGAGGTACACTGATCTCTACTCGGGCTGGGTACCGAACTTTGATGCTTCTATGGCACTGACTGAACTGCTTCAGTCCTACTGAGTACTGAAAAAAGCCTTGTCATTCACTACCAAATTTCAGTACCAAAGGAGTCTCATCAGTGTCAATGAGCCAATAAGTAGATGTATACTGATCCATGTTTTTTCAGTTCCAATCTAATATATGAATTGAATTATTACTATTATTGTTATTATTATTATTATTATTATTATTATCATCATTATTAGTTGTAGTAGTACGATTACATGAGGCTAAAACTGAACTTAAATCTGGAAACCTTGTGTAGTTTGTGTAATGTAACTATGTCTAATTGCTGGCTTGTGACATTCACAAGTGCAGCTGATAGACTGAAAGACAGCCTTCATTTGTATAATTTCCCATGATAAATTGCTGAGAGTTTAAGCTTGATATTTTACATTCCGAAATCCAAATTTTCATTAGTGTTTGTGCTGGCTTATTGTGACACCATGAGTGAGGTGGTTAGTACATTTCTTTAGTCCAGCTGTATTATGCAGAAGTAAAAAAAAAAAACAACACTATTCCCGTCTCTACCAATTAGATCTAGTAACACTGGTCATCGGCTGTCTAGTGTTGCATGCCTTTTTTTTTTTACCACCAGCTACTTATCTGCACAGATAACTAATGTTATAATATAAAATAATTAATGTTAGCCAGTGCAGCTAACCTGTTAGCTTGTCTGTTAACCTCATTGTTAACCTGGACACATAAAAGGAGAGTAGACAAGGTGGATGGCTGTCAGACCTGGGCTAGTTGCTCTTTTAGCTCAGAGAAAGTAAGAGGTCTCATTCTTCACAGTGCCACAAACATCACCACAGTCATTTGTTTTTCCTTCCTTCTTCTTTAGATTAGGGAGACTGCCGATTATTATTAATGTTCCTGTTTGACAGTTAGGCTATTTGTTTATAGTACAGTACTGTACAGATACTCCATCAGTTTCTTAGATTTTCCAGGAATTTTTTTCTTTGTGAAATGTATTTATAATCTTGGTATTGGAAGAAAATATCGTTCAGGAACAGGTGCTGAAGTTAAGCTATAGGCCCATGCTTTAGACCCATTTTGTTATCGCTTTCACTTTGAAGATGTTCTGCTCATTTGGACCATACTGTTGTGTTGCTCCTGGCATGGCCTGGGGTGTCAGTGTGTGTATGTGTGTGGGTGTGTGTGGCCTCTATTTCACTTGGCAGGAGAGTGGCACCATGCTGTGACTGTGTTTACTCTTTCGTAATGCTCTGGGCAACCCTGCCCAGTGCACACAACTGGCACTGCCATCAGATGGAGAGACGAGGGAAAAGAAAAAGCTGACAGAGGGCAGGAACAGTCACGACTAATCAGCTGCTCTCTCCCCTTCTATCTCTTGTTATTGGTCAAACAAGGACATTTTCTCTCAAAGCATGTTGTTTAAGTTCAAGCCATCATTGCCACACAGACCCTGGACTTAAAGTGATAGTAGGGATTATTTGAAGTGGGGTTGTATGAGGTACTAATCCAGAGTCGGTGTATTAGCTTCAGTCAATGCCAGTCAGTATGCCCCTAGTTAGGAGAAGCAGAGAGGGACACTAGCATTGTGGACAAGGTCTGCAGTAAAAGGTATTTTGCCACTTAAGAAAGGTACACCTATTCCCATCAGAGAAGGCTGTATGACTGCAAAGTACAGTGATAAAAATATTTGAAATAGAGCATAAACTTAAACTGATGAGTTCTAGCTGGACCTTTTTAAAGTGGCTAAAATACATTTTTCTGTTGACCTTGTTTACAGCAGTTCATTGCTTAGCTTCCGTGCCAGCACTCCTCTCTGTTTCTCCAAACTGGGTGCTTGCTGACCACCAACTACTAATATACTGACAATCAATAAATACCTCAAACAACCCCACATCAAATAATGTGAACTATCCCTTTAACTGGTTCATCCAGTAGCAAGACTGGCCTCCACAGGCCCAGGAGCAGCTACTGTTCTGTCAGAGAGTATCATAGTCATGGAGCGCTGCCAGCTAGAGCTGTCTTAAGATCAGCTAAAATAAGTTGAACCCCCTGCAGCAGGATTTAGGGTTGTTGTTTCCGTCCACCCACAAGGGACACCCTGCAGAACATTTGGCTGCATTTATTTCAGGACTGGTTGCAGTCTTTCACGCTCAGTTCTGGCTATAAATTACATTTAATGATATGTTTGTTCTTTGGGTAGAAGCACATTTGATCTATCTAAACGATCTAACTTGCTTTTCCTAAGGAATCAGACAAGATTGAGCTTTCTGCATAATTATCTTTCATCATAAGACGGCAGTGTCTGATCATTTTGATGTAAATGCGGTGGTAATACCAAATAAAGTGTCACACATAATCCTCATCAGTACACATGCCTCATTGCCCTACAGAGTTTCAGTGTGTTGTGTCTGACATATTGATTGGCTCCACAGTTTTGGGTTAATGAGCAAAACTCGTGCTGCTGATACAACTACAACTCGATGCAACTTGAGTCCGGCTGGTGATTATCTAACTACCGTCACTTATGTACCATTACTGGCACTGCAGCTTTTATTCTGACATCTCCCAGCCTGGACTTTCCCATGTTTAAATATGGCAAAGATTTTTCTTCCATAAATTGCAGTGTGCTGCTCTGATTAATTATTGCCAAGTGACTAAACTAAATAGACTGGTCTCTTCTTAAAGGGACAGTTCCCAGAATCAAAAATAAACATTTTCCTCTTACCTGTAGTGCCATTTATCCATCTAAATAGTTTTGGTGTGAGTTGGTAAATTTTATTGGCTGTAAAGACTTTTTTTCCTTATCGAGGGTCTAAAGGACAGGGAGTGTTGCAAATTGTACCGAATGTAAAGCCCCCTGAGGCTGGGATTAGTGATACTGGGCTATATAAATAAATTTTGACTTGACTTCAGAGATGTCTGCCTTTTCTCCAATATAATTGGACTGGATGACACTCGGCTTATGGTGCTCAAAGCACCAAAAAAAATGCATTTGAAAAACTCAACAGAAATGTTCTTCTCCAGAAATCATGATCTGGTTACTCAAGATAATCCACAGACCTTGTTTTTCATGTAGAGAGAAAGTAGTTTCAACAGGCCAGAGGAAAAATATTTTTGATTTTGGCATTTGCTGTCCCTTTAAAGACACAGACTTAGCTTGTTTGTCTAAGGCCTTGCTATACTTCATAAAAGTTTAATCATTTTGTCTGACTTTCGGGGAGGCATCTTTTCTTACAGGCGTGGTGTGGTGCCTCCATTAGAATACTTACCCTGACATGAAAATGTTATCTGCATCAAAACCTTATTGCATCATGTCTGATTTTCTACCAAAGTTCAAAAAATCTGATAAGAAGTTTTTTTTAGTCGTCCAGCTAATTAACAGTCGAACGGGACCAACAACATAACCTCCATGATTGAGGCAATTGGATGGATTGAGATATAAAATGCAGAGACAAAAATTGCCAGATGCGGTACTGGAACAGTGCAAATTGAAAAAAAAAAAAATTAAAAGAAAAAGAAAGAGGGTACAGAGGAAGAGGGCAGCTGATAAGGAGGAGAGCAGCAGGAGAATATAGAAAATGCGGGTAAAGAGTGAGGGAAGGAGGGAAACGATAGTGGCGTAGAGGCGATAGGTGAGATATGGAGATAAATGGGAAGCGGCAACGTGGGTCAGAGAGCTAGATTAGAAACAGCAGAGGTCTGCAATAGAGGACAGAGAGAGAGATTTAACAGCAGGGGCCCGGACCGCCGGCGACAAAGAGAGAAATGGAGTTTGGAGCCGTGTGCAGGTCAGAGAGGGAGGGAAAGCCAACAGAAAGGGTGCAGGATAGAGAAATAAAATTGTATTGGGTTCCTTCTCTGGATTCATTGGTTTGATTCCCAACAGGTTAAAACCAAGATGTTGAGTGTTTTTCCATCAGAACAGAAGTAGGTCCTCATTCAACCCGTGAGATAAGAGACCTAATTTGTCTTGGAGCAGGAAGCCTTTAATTCCGGGTGGTTTTATTTATTTTTCACAGAGATGTGGTCAGCACCCTTGGGCGAGGCTTCAGCTGAGCTGCTAAATCAGTGCAGAGCTGGTGGGCTGCTAGCGTCGGTGTAAGCTTGCTAGGTTTGTCCTTGGTGGCTGAGGCTAGGCCGCTAGGCTGGTCTGAACTGTAATTGGATTAGAGATCTCTGTGTTGCATCAGGCTAGGCAAGTCGAGTATACACACACTGACACGCTTTAAAAGCACACATGCCTCAGGGAGCCAAGTTCATCTCGGTACTCGAGGCTGGACTCCTCCTCCACCCTTCAAACTTTCCTCTTTCCTCAGCATCCCGATATTTTCTTTATCTCCCTTTAATCAACAACCCACCCCTTCCCCCCCGGCTGATCTGTAAATGTGTAGGTGTGTGTGCAGTCATGCATTTTAGTGTATGAGCATGTTAGTGTTTGCGTGCTTGTGTATGGATCAGCCATGTGCTATGGATACCCTCTCTAAATGGGATTACAGGAGTTGCAGCAGAGCCCATGCTCAGAACACCCAGGAGAATAAAAGAGGGAAAATGAGAGGAAGAATAATGTGAATGTGATGGATGTGAACATGAAGACATACTTACCTGCTGTACTTGGAGAGAGGAGAGAGGGAGCTGCTCTTGACCTTTTCTCAAATCTGAACTTCCTGTGTAGCAGCTTGAGACAGGAAGAAGAAGGTGATGTCGTAGGTGTTGTGCATCCTGATTGGCCTTGTTTGCCCCTCTTAACCTTTTTGTGTGCGATGACTTAATCTGGGAAGAGTTTCCTTCACTTCACCAGCTGGGAAGAAATGGAGCTCTGTTCTGATGATAAGATGTACTGATTTCTTTGAACTCTGGTAGATGTTAACAGGGCACAGTGAGTCTCTTATCTATCCATTTATTATTACATTATCTTATTATTATATATTTATTGTCTTTATGGCTCATTCATGTGATTTATGCCTTATGGAGGAGTCATGTTTCCTTAGCGGATTTTAGTAGCTTATCTGATGCTCCTATTTTAAAGAGGCTTGTAAAAACCACACACAGTGTTTATTCAAGCAGAGGTACAAATTCTTGTGTAAAAAAAAAAAAAGAAAAGAAGAAGACTTCTTTACTCAACTTCACAAGTAAAAGTGAAAAATAACTAGCTCGTAAATGTACTCGAGTGAACCTCACATCATATTAACATAATTCGAAGTCAACCATTTTAACTTCAGATAAAAATAAATAATGAGAATAATGAACATTAATTTTGCTCCGGTATAAACCTGGTTGATATAGCCAAGAAATCTATCATGATAGTGAAGTTTCGTATTGGTCAAGATCAATAATTATTTATCATGTAGATGTGACTGACGACATGTTGTGTACTCTGAAGCGTGGAAGCGGTTAAGTGAAAAGTTATTCCTGCACAGTTTTCAAACAACTATGTTCTGATAGTGGTCCATCCATTCATACATTTGGTTGCAGTTATTTGGCGTAGGGCCATGGTGGCAGCAGGCTGAACATGACATCCTCCTTCTCCTTCTCCACCTTAGCTGGCTAATTGTGGCGCAAAGGGAGAGTGGTTCTACTCCAAGATCCCTCCAAATGTCCGAGCCACTCACCCTTTGACAGTTGTCCGACTTAAAAAATAAAAAAAATAAAAAATTGCGAGTCTGTTGAGCTGTCCTGCCTTTTTTACTCACAGTTTCCTCTCCGTCTGCACTCATTTTGTCACTTCACTCTGTTTCTCTCATGTTGACAGGCTAATCGAAACACACACACACACACCTGTTAAATAATTGGCTGTTCACATTACACTTGTACCTCCTGGGGATATGATTGGCTGTTTATGAGTCAGAGAGGGAGCTTGTGTAGGGTTTGTCTGTTAAATGATTGGCTGTTTTATGTCACTCATAGCTCTATTATCCAGGGATATGACTGGCTGTTTATGGGCCTGGATGCATTACAGTTGTACTTCTCACTATCAGTGAGGTGGCTGCAGTGCCACACAATAATAATGCACAACAGTTCAAGTGTAAGGGAAACAAAATAAAAAAGAAAAATGGGCTTCCCTGTCAAGGGAAGAAATGGTGAACTAAAAGGTGTCCGGTGTTACTGGTGACTGTAAGCCATGAGCAGGGTGTGGTGAGGTGTGTTGGACAGGTTTAAACAAGAGGCTCACTCAGTGAACAGAAAGCTGAAGAAAGAGAAGAGAGCAAAGTTCAGCAGCTCAGAGGAAGATGTAGAAGAGGAAGGGGATTTCCCTTGTCTCAGTGTTCCTACTTTATATCTTTCAATGTGTGTGTGTTTGTACATGCATATGTGTGTTAACACTCATACAGCACATGTGGATGTGGTTGAGAGGAAAATTAAACAGCAGCGAGGCAGTTCAGTAAGATTAGAGGGAGACAAGCGATAGAACCGGCTTAATAGCTGACAGGCCAGCACCAGCAGCCATATGTTTCATATGTGTCCACTGACAACCCCACCGTATGGCTCTGATCTGCACATATGGCCTGTACATCTCCACAACTTCCTGCCACCATGACAGCCAAGTGAGGGTGGGAGGGAACAGCATGTGGGTAGAGATAGAGGGAGCGAGGAGGGTGTAGCTCTGATTTGGGATGATGTTAAAACAAGGTGTGTCCTTGTGTTAAGGAGTTAATCTAAATTTAATTGTTGCTAAACACCAAAATCCACACCCAGCCGATATCATTCAGTGCAGTGGTTTCAAACCTGTTCAACCTAACAGCAGTTTAGACTTGCAAATGTATTAGATGTGTTAAATTAATTTACACAGTTTTACAATGCCAGTATTTAGGCTATTGTTTTATGGCATCAAGTTAGATTTTTTTGTCTGTTTGATTATTTAAAATCCAAGTCCAAGTTTTCACAGGTGTTTACAGCATGTTTGCATCTCCACTGAACTAATGATCACCTCCACTAACAGCTGAAGAAATTGAAACTGAAGACCGTGACCACACTTAATGATTACTTTGATTATTCACTAATCAGCAAGTTATTTGTTAGATAGATTAATAAATTATCTAGTCAGCAAAATGTGAAAAGTAGTTTACTTTTTCTAGAGTCCATCAGATGGCTCAGATTTCTTTTTTTGTCTAATCAACAGTCCAAAACCCAAAGACAATGACATAAACCAGAGAAAAGCAGCTACTCTTCACATGTCAGAAGCTAAAACCAGGAGCATGTGGGCATTTTTGTTTGAAAAATGAATAACTGATTATCTAAACAGGTTAAAGCTTGCATATCCACCAAGATTTTAGTGACAAAATATAGATTTTAGGTTGTATAGGTGTTATGTTGTGTGTATGGATTGCATTGCATTTCATACCTTAAAACATACACAAAAAACAGCTGAAGAATAAAAATAGCTGTAACACTCAGTGACTGAAGATAATCCAATGTTAAAATTGCAGCAGCTATTACTTTCTTTGCTTGGAGAATATATATCAACATCTCTACATGGAACACAGGCTACTCCGTGCACCGTCCACTGCAGCCTGCTGCTCAACACTAATTCCTGAGTTTGTGAGTGTGTCTCAAGCCAGCTCTGAGCTCTGTGAGGTGCTTCACATCTAAAAAAGGATGTGCAGGAGAAGGGAGATGTTTTCCAGGGGAGAGTTTGACTTGGAATGAAGGCAAAGGGATAACGGAGAGGGAGCTGCTGCTCGGGGTCGTCTGATTTCCGCTGCTGGGTTAGGGTCACTGTAAGGAAGCTGCTGACTGGGACTCCCAGAAGTGAGACAGAACAGCTCAAGGCGGGTCACAACACAAAAACACCCGATGCACAACAGAGGATTTGACCCCTATAAGGTTTCTGATATCCCCTTGAGGAAGTGTGTGTGTGTGTGTGTGTGTGTGTGTGTGTGTGTGTGTGTGTGTGTGTGTGTGTGTGTGTGTGTGTGTGTGTGTGTGTGTGTGTGTGTGTGTGTGTGTGTGTGTGTGTGTGTGTGTGTGTGTAAACACGGATAAGTCTGACGGGCTGAAGGCTTACAGAGGGACACGCTGGGGAATATGCTCTGTCCTTGTGCTGTCCTATTCATACACACACAGTCCACTGTTCTTCATTATAACACAGTCAATGTCTGGTGTGATGTCATGACACCGGCCTTTTCTCCAGTGTTGTGTGCTCTCAGCCGTAGACCTGCTGAACGTGACCTTTCTGAAAGCCTTTTTAATCACCGGTGGTCTCTGAGCTGCGTGGCTCAACACTGCGCCAACGGACTGGTAGCATTAGGAGCTAGGTTCAAAGCTAGCTGCGCTTAAGACTGGCTGTGAACTCAGAGTATTATGAGAGGTCCAGGCGTGGGAGAGAGGCCAGCAGCTCACTTTGCCACAGTTTAATCCAGGAAGCCATGGGAAGGAAGGAAGGACTTCTCTCCATCGCGTCCAACTCTGTCAATGACCTATCACAAATTATAAAGTGAGAGGAACATTGTATCTTTCAGTTTCAACACTATCTTCAGATAATTGTTTGACCGCAAAAAGTGACGTGGTAAGTGCTGCTAGAAAGGACACACAAGTGAATTAGCAAGCTAAGTATTCCTGTACAGTCCTGTTTGAGCGTCTTCAACTCCTCCTGGACCTCTTTGACTGTGTGGAGAATGGCGTAGGCCTTTTCGTTGTGGGTCATCTTTTCCAAACCCCTGCAGATCTTGTCTCCTGTGTAAATGCTCGACAAGGCCTGCACCTCATCATCGATCCATCTGTCTTACACTTTCTTCTGTGACTCCATCTTGAGCACAATGGAACAAAAAACATTCTCGAAGCACAATCAACCAAAAACAGTCAGCTTGTGACTTTTGAACATGGTGGGTGAAATAAAGTGCTGTGAGCACTCGACCAATCAGAAATGTTGAGCACTTTAGGCCCCACACCTTAAGTTCCTGAACCTTTGGAAAGTACTACCCCCTGAGCAGGGACTTTTTGGCGGGTAGTTCAATTACCCCGGAACTAAATTTAGACCCTGGTTCCCGTGGTTGAAATGCACAGAGTTCCTTAAAAGGTTCCTAGTTCCTGGGGAAAGTTCCCACAGCCAAAATGCACCTTAATTGAGTCTTGGACTTTCTCACAGCAGCCATATTGATATAAAATAGTAGGGTAAACACAGGTGTTACCAATGATACTAACTGGGCCAGCATGCACAATAGAAGCACGCTGGGTCTGTTTGACCTGAATGGAACCTTAATAAGTATCATTGGTAACACCTGTGTTTTTACCCTACTATTTCATGTCAAAATGGCTGCTGGGAGAAAGATCTATTGAGAATGTTTTTTAAATGTCAAACTCATCACAGTAGCATGTTATTAGAGGGGCTGGGTATAGAACCTGAGTAGTATTTTAGTACAGGCTGAGTTGTTTCTGTAGTATTTAGGATCGAAAACTGTTAAATATTGAAAGTTAGCATTGAATTAGAGCCAGACAGACACATCAATCAGTTTCAGTGCTCTGAAGAATACTGACTGATATACTGATCAGAATTTTTTACTCCCTATTATCAGTATCAGCATTGGTCCCAAAAGTCTAGTATCTAGTAGTGATGCTTTGTCAGATTGATAGGCTTGTTTACTTCATATTTGATGTGATGTTTTTTGATCGAAATTAGTACATTTTAGGCTATATTAATTTAAGGAAGGTTTTTTATTCAACACTGATGCATTATATTTAGTCATTTTTTTCATTTATTTGACATATTTTATTGAATGAGAAAAAAGGTTACATAATGTTTATATCTCCTAAATTTAGGTATCAGAAAAAAACATTTTGGTATTGGTACTGAAACGCAGAAACTATATCGGCATTGATCAAATGGTTCTCAGCCCTAATTAATGGCTTTATGCTACCAGATATAAGAGCTGGTCTGGTCTGCCTTCCCCTTCTTTCCAGTTTCATCCTTTCCCTTCAGTTTTATCTTCCTGGCCTTGTTTTCTGGGAGCTGTCTGCCCCGTACTCCCAGCAGAGGTTTTCTACCCACAGTAGCTGCCTCGCATTGGAAGCCAGAGTGGGCTGAGTCATATATCAGGGGGAGTGTGCGGAGCAGAGCAGGCTACTAAAGATTAGAGGTGAGAGGAGTGTGCAGCTGATTTATTACTGGCTGTTATCTGGTTAAATGAGGCTAAGTGAGCTGGCCATCTCAGGGAGGTGAGATGGAAGAGATTAGCCTACATAAAGGGCGATGGAGGGAGAAGATTTGTGAAGTGAGCGGTGACTCCTGACCTCCTGTCTTTTGCATACCGTTTCTCTTTATCTTCTCGCTCGTCCCTCCTCTGCTTCTCTGTCCTTCTCTTCATCCTTGACTTCTCCCTTGCAAGCTCATGTTGCCTATGCAAAGCAGTGCTGCTTACGTTGAGGCTTTTTGAGATGTGGCCAACAATGTTCTCTGTGTTGTCTAATTATTATGCAACAAGTTAGAGCTTGTCATTGTCACCGACAGTGCTGCTTGTTCTGTGCACAGCATTGCAGCCCTGAGCTTTGCTTGGTCATATTCACATAACTAATATATCACATGTCACAACATATCTATTTTTAAAAGTCCAGCTGAAACAGCTTTGTAATTTCCTTCTGAAGTGTGGGAGGGGAGGGATTCAGTGCTGAGAGGAACTTCATTCGAATATGAATGTGAACAAAAGTTCGGATTCATATTTGAGCTACAAGGAATAGGTGCAGCTCTGTCAATCAACTATTAATCAGAAACTGTATACCCAATTAATTGTTTTTGTCAGCTTTTAGCCTCTCAGACATGAACATTTTTGCTCTTTTTTGCAGTCTCTGATGGTAAACAGAATATCTTTGGACTGTTGATTGTGGGGTTGGGCGATGTTTGCCAAACTGGTGTAGATGTCCACAGTGAAAAAGTCACCTAGGGACGATGTCATTGTTGTTTTTTTCTTTTTTCTTTGGGGGTGGGGGGTCTGTTACATAACATAAAAGTCCACTTGCTAATCAGCTCTCTACTGTAGTCACCACTGCTTCCTGCTGCTTTCACCAGTGTAACTGAGCGTTCTGTTCGCCTAACTGGGCAGGTTTGATAAGAAAATAATAAACAGGACACGGAGACGAAATGTTGACGTAGTGACTAGCAGCAACAGCTTGTGTTTTTTTTCTGTCTCCCACAAGTCAAAAACTGAGTGAAACCGCTCCCTTACAGCAATTTTGAGGGGACACACTGCCTAAAACAAAGAAAACTTTTTAATCTCAGTGTCACAATGGTAGAGGGCTCAGTTTTACAACCTGTACAGTGTGTGACGACCCCTTTCTGTTAAACCCTTGATTGGCTAAGAAAAAACAAACAAAAAACCCCTGATATTTTATCGATAAAATGACAAATTGATTGGGCCTAATCATAGATATATAAATACCTCTGACTGATCTTTATTTTGCATTAGTAATAGTTATCAGTGAAAGTGTTCATCCTATTGTTTTTCTTTTAGTTATGCTCATTTTTAGTCCCCAGTAAGCATCAAGTTTTAAAAACACTAGAACCTACATTTCCAGAATGCATCTTTCATTGGACTTTCACTGCCTGATAAATGTCTTTCAAAAACCATGCCCCTGTTCGTAACAAAGGCTTTCTGTTATAAATTTGTAATGTAATGTAGGTGGAATGCCCCTTTAACCATTCAACACAAAGTCATTGTGACCTCCCTGACTCTACTTCAAAAGCCAGGATTTGACCAGAGCGACAGATAGAAATAGTAAAGGTCTATCTATGGCTCTGGATGAGGTTATATGTGTACAAGCTGTGGTGGGCTGGATATCCACACTCTCTGTGAGCTGTTTCTATCCTCAGTCATTTGGTCGATGTGTCAGTTTGCACGTTTGTTTCGTGTGAGAGTGAAACAGAACAAGAAGGAGTGAGAGACATTCCCCACATCCGTTTCCTCTCATAGAGGAACAGTAGGTCAGGGGTTTTTGTCCGCTCTGCAGAGTTCATGTGTTGCACAGGGCCAGAGAGGAGGGGAGGGAGTAGAAGTGTGGTGCACGCAGATGGGACATTTCTCATAATCACTGGGGATCTCATGCAACCTCAGTGAGGTGGCGGAGACTCTTTCATGTTACGGAAATTTTAGCCTTGTTGCATTAAGTGAGGTTTAGTGCAGCGTGATGCTTCCGGAGTGAAGGAAGCTAACAAGTCATGAGTCTTGGTTTGATGTCTGTCTCTTTGTGGTCTCTGTCCTTCCCCCTTGTTATGTTCTCCTTAACGCTATAACGGTTATCTGTGCTTATGTTTGCTTGTTCGGCCTGGGTGTGTGTCCTCATCTACACCTGTATCCGTGCCTCTGTTTGCATATGGCCTCGTGTCTGTGTGTGTGTTACTCCTTTATCTCCCTCCCTGCCCCACCCTGTACTGTATCGAGGTCTCCTTTCCTCTTCATTGTTCTGCTTCTCCGCCCGGCCAGGGAGTCTGGAGCAGGAGCTCGCAGGAAGTCTTCGTCACTCGTTGCTTTCAGGGGCAAAGCAAACAGTGAGATGCACAAACACAGGAAGTGCTGCTTTCCTCATGCAGGCTCCAGCTGGGCGTCTGTCACTCTACTGGCTTTATCAGAAAGCGGCAACGTGAGCGCGGTCTCTAACCGCACGTGTCTTTCGGCCTCCTCCATCTCACTTAGCCTAGTCGGCAGGTCCCCTCCACTGTCAGTGAGAACCACTCTGGCTCTGCAGCTGCACTGCATGCCTGAATACTGGTTAATTAGCCTTTGTGTCCTCTGCCATATCTTATATTAGTTAATTCGACAGTGTAGCTAAGTGGCCTCTGAGGCATTGCTGTGATGTCACACTATGTACTGATTTAAAAAAAAAATTACCAGGAAATGCACAAAACATTTCAGAAGCTTTTGACAGTGATCATGATTTAAATGACCATTGTGTGTAGCATTTAGCATTGAATTTGCAGATTGCAAACATGTTGGAGAACCTACAGTGGCAGGGAAGCTCATGTAATATATGATAGGGTTGGGTCAACAGGTTTGATATCAAGTCAAATATTGGATGAGTAATATTACCACTAGGTGTTGCACGTAACTCAGCTGCGCATAAGTGGGACATAATTAGAGCCCGTGAACAAAACCAGTTTTTGTAAGTTTACCACAACACATTCCTGAAAGTTTCACAAAAGACTAATTTGCCAATAAATCCCTGTAAATCCTACACACTCGTTCTTTAAGGTTGATTTTTCCTCTTATTTTTCCTTATCCTGCCTATATCCAGAGACTTTAATAACACAACATAAATTCTTCATTGTGTTCTTTCTCTGAATTTGCTCGGAGCAGCTGACCTCGCCATATTGCCTCCTCCTGCCTGATATTGCAGAGGGACCTTCACTGAAGCTGGGATATTAGAGTTATCTCTGAGTGCATCTCTAACAGCTGAAAGGTGAGCAGCTGTGGTCAGAGGTGGATAGAGGTCACTGGTCTCTTCAAAGACTGCACAAAGACTGGATAATGTACACTTCCACACACGCCACTGCACATACCAGCTGTTACATAACCACTGGCAGCTGTAGAGTGCACACTTAAGCAGTGCGTGTGTTTTTGTGTGTGAATGCATGGAAGTAAGGAACTGTTTCCAGGGTGGTGATTAGCTACCTAGCTAAGACCTTTTCTAGCATCAGCTCAGAGCTGCAGGGACATGCTCCATGTGCTCATCACAGGCCTCCTGTGGCGTATTCACACAACCACAAGTCTGGAGATTTGAATACATTAAAAGGAACGTCAGAGCACATTTTCCTATTTTCCGGATTTGGATCTAAGTCATTCGCAGCCTGCTTCTGTCAAGCTCAGCTCACAGCTCAGTGTTTGGTAATGCGGATCAGGGTGGGTCACGGTAACACTGCTGTACAAATAGTTCAGAAACTGATCCAAAAGGTGTTTGTCGCATGTTTTTTTCTGGATGTCTTTTTATGGATATGACTGCAGAAAGGTACATTTAGGATGCTTTGGTTACAGTGACTGTGAAGCTTTCGAAGTGTTTGATAATAAACAGCCACGCATTTGTAGTTTTGAGCTTACAGATTGATGTGATCCATTGCTTTGTTTTTCTGTAACTTAGATGCTTTAATAATATCACAGTTACTCAATGCTTACTCGATTATCAAAATAGTTGGCAGCTTATGTTCTTTCAATCAACCAAATGATTAATCTTTTATCTAATTGTTGCAACTGTAGATTAAATAACTAACTTCCATGCAATCTCTTTGCATCCTCAAGGTCATTTGCTGATTCTCAGTGTGAACAATTTGAGTAAAAAACATACACTTCCCACAGGCTTTGAAAATTGCTTGAAAGTCTGTGTATTTGTTGGAAATACACAGTTAATAAAACTACTAAAAATATTAATGACACCAAATTTGTTAATATACCTCAACTGTGTGAAGCTCTGCTGGTGATGTGCATTGATTTGGGTAAATTTATAACAATGAGTAAAACAAATCAGACCTCTGTGAAAGTACCAGATAAGACCTTTAAAGCTATGATTTGTGATTATTTACAATGAAGGATAGGCTCTATTTTGATGAAGCTAATGTGGATCCTAACAAATGAAATGACCTTGAATGTTACTGAAATGTCCTTGAACTTATTGGTAAGCTCCTGATGTGTTTTTGAACCTTGTGATAAACATTTTAAAAGGTAAGCTTCATAACAAGGACCTGTATTTCCTTTCCTCACCTTTTCAGTCTCTCTGTGGTTAGTTATTATGTGGCTATCCCAGATGCTCCCTAGCTGTTCTGGTTTGACCAGCTTGCCAGGCTCTCTCATCTGACTCTGGGCTGCTAACATCACAGCCTTAGCCCAGGACCTTTCAGTCCTCTTCGTCTGCAGTTATCTATGTGGTGCAAATCTCAAAACTCACCCAACAATACTGGCTCGACTTCAGGAAGAATTGATGGGTTGCTGTGAAAAGAATTTGGATGTTTGTGGTTTCTTTTTACCACAAGAGGGCAGCACATGTCCACTTCATATGACCAGCCCAGTGGACAGAAGCGTGCTACTGGGCAAAAAATGCTTACCTGTCAGCAGTTAGGTAACTTTGTTTGGTCAGTTGTATTGATTTTCGCAGGTCACATGTGTCCAAGAGATGGTTGTGTGTGCTCAGCTCTGTGTGAGTGGTGATACAGGAAATAATTTAAAACAAAAAGGAAAAGAGATGCAGAAGACATAAAGAGAAATGTAGATAAAAGTAGAATGAATTTGGAAGAAGAGAAATAGAAGAATAAGAGAGGGGAAAAGAGAGAGAGAGAGCCAATGAGCATGAAATCAGATCTTGTTGCATAATCATGGCTTGCAGGCCTTCCCAGTGTGCAATGGGGCTCTGTCGGCTCTTTCCAGTCCAGTATCACATGACCGTATGAAGCGGTTGCAGTATTAAACCAGCAATACCAGTCCGCCACCAGCCAGAGGCAGATGCAGAGATCAATAGTGCTGTTATTCTCTGTGCTTAGGAGCACTCTTTTATGCATTTATTTTTTGTTGAGGATTTTCAAGTGAAGGTTAAGGGGTAATTAGTTTTTCTCCTAGAACCCAGGTCTGAATATTTTGATATTCAAATCATGATTTATCATTGGTTGTGTGCTGCAGTCATTCAATGCTAAAGACACACTGATGGTTTATGTCTTTATCCTCTCTTCTTAAGTTTTTAATGGTTGGGAAACCTCTCCCCAGGATTTATTTTTCTTCACTGAAGGTATGCTTTGAAGAAAAGGCCCAGAAGCTTTTCAATGTGTTCTTAAAATCTTGCATTTTCTCCACAAAGGATCCTACGGGTGCTCAGAGAGCCAACAACTCGCCCTAGTGGTTTTGTTACCACCGCAGGCCTCGCTTCTCCTCGTCTCCCTCCATTCATCACATGCCCTCAAGTCTTTCACATACCAGCAATACCAGATGTCACTTTGGCATCAGCGCTGCTTTCCTTCTCCTTCCTCCCCTTGTCTTTTTTCTGTCTTCTTTTTTTAAATCTTCTATCCTCACCTCCTCCCTTCCACCATGGGTGCAAAGCCTTTGTTCACATGCCAGCAATACCAGACTGCATACCAGTCAACAGGACATCAGTGGCTGGCTGCATACACCTCTGCCTGCAGGTCCTCTGCCCTGCCTGCTGCCTGTCTCTCATCACTGCTCCTCGGCCATCAGCACAGCTCACTTAGCTCCACTGAGAAAGAATGAGAGAGCGGAGGAGATGCTCGGCTGATCTTGAGCAGTGCATTATTTCTGGTGAACAGTAGATGGCATCATAGTTCCACCAATCTCAGCAGTTCCCCATGTCAGAATACAAGGATACAAGGCGATTTATTTATCATTTACAGCAAGGGTGTATAATGAGATTTTGATGTAGTTCCCTCTTTGACTGATTGATAGGAATTGGTTAAACAGATAAATAAAAAGATAGAACAAACTAGTTTATATGGAGGAGTGCTGAGGATGAATTAAGCAGTCTCATAGCCTGAAGGGAGAAGCTGCTCTGTAGTCTGATGGTATGGCAGCAGATACTTCTGTATCTACTGCCTGGTGGCAGCAGGGTGATCGGACTGAGGCTGGGGTGGATATTGTCTCGTAGCATCCTCTGGGCTCTGTGCACCTCACCACTCGTTTTAATGACCTGCTGTAGAGTTTTTCTGCCCTGGGCCGTGCACATCCCATGTCAGTTTGTGATGTTTCCAGTCAGGATGCTTTCAGTCACTTCCTCTGTAGAAATTAGTAAGAACACGGCACAGGAGTTTTACCTTCTTAAGTTTTCCTTCCAGTTCGGTATGTGGGCCCTTACAACAAAACAGTCTGCAGACTGGTTCAAACAATGAATGATTTTCTGTTTTTAGGTTGTTACATTTGATTTGAGAGGCAGATAGTCTAACAACAATCAGAATTACATAAGAAAAACAGACAAATTTAGACTCATTTTCACACATTAAAGTCTAGTGTTTCAAAGTCCCCTCTGCACTGCCAGGAATGAAAGTATGGTGGGGAAATAATGAACCATTTCATATATTTAATTATTTTGCTGAACTAAAAGTAGTCAAACCTTAATATATTAAAGTTTAAAAATACTCTAATCAGACTGTAAAATGTCCACTAGAGTTGCAATAATTTATTAATTAGTTGTCAACTGTTAAATTAATTGCAAACAAGTTTGAGTATTTTTTAAGGAAGAAAGTTCTCTGATTTCAGCTTCTTAAATGTGGATATTTTCTGGTTTCTTTACTCCTTTATGACTTCATACTGAATATCTTTGGGTTGTGGACAGAAGACATCATCTTGGGCTTTAGGAAATTCAATATCAATGTTTTTCACTATTTTCTGACATTTGATAGACCAAAAAATTAAAAAACTAATCAAGAAAATGATCATTAGTTGCAGCCCTAATGGCCACCTTGCTGTTGTTTTTTAAATGTAAACTCCCTCCAGGCTCCTTAAATGCTGATCAGATTATTTTCTTGATCAGATTGAATCAAAATTAATATTTTTTTCAATTATTCTTTTTTTCCTATAAAATGTCAGAAAATGGTGAAAATTATCCACTACAGTTGTCCATAGTCTTTCTTATCAACAGTCAAAAATATAGGCCTATACTTATTCAGTTTACAACCATAGAAGGCTAAAAAATCCAGCAACTATCCACATTTGAGAGGCCGAAGTGAATTTGACTTAAATGATTGGCTAATCCATACATTGACTGATCGTTCTGGCTCTAAAGGACATGACTTCAGTGTCTTCAGTGATGGCTACCAGTATACTGTCCTCATAACTGTGGAAAAAAAAAATTAAAAAGTGGCACTTTGTCTTTTACAAATTAGATGGTTTTCCAAAGCTGTCTGGTGCTGAGCTTCACATTCTCAAAATGCTTGAGCAGTGATCGCGCACGGGTAAGGTTGCATTTCATTTCCTGGAATTTGAATTAAACCAAGGCTGTCTAGATATAGAAAGATAATACTGATTGGGTGCAGAGCCCAGAAATACCCAGACATAACATTTGCCTTTGGGGGGGCACATCCTGGAGACATTTGAGAGAATGTCAACATCATGTTTTTTCACACTCAATTCTCATGAACTTCTGCATACTGGGAGACCAGTATCAGATTATTTAAAGCTACCTCAGGTTTGTGGTGAAAGATGGTCAGACAGAGACGACCAACAACCTACAGGGGACTGAATGGACAGACTCACTGAGTTCACTATAAAAGGTAGGGCACAGTCATGTCCCCTCAACATAGGCCAGGCTGTATGTGAGGGACGGGTCACACAGACAGGCTGACTGACCCCTGGCGTCACCCAGCCTAGCCGTATATATAGGCCCTTTCATACTGCTCCCCTTGGCCTGGCTCCAGCACACATATACCTCTGACTGTGCTCAGTGTGTGTGTGTGTGTGTTTGTTTGTGTGTGCTGCTGAAACATATTTAGGTGTGTGTGTGAGAGTGAGAGAAACAGTATGTTCTTGGTACTTGGCAGAGAGAGCCTATGTATATTAAATTGCGTAATGCACACATGGTTTCATAAGATTCATCTTTTTTTGGCAAGTGTGTGAGTGTGTGCTCTCTGTCAGTATCACCTCTGTGCTGGGGAGCTTGGCGCATGCAGGGACATGGTCTCCTCTCATGCATGCACTCAAGTTGCTGGAGCCACAGTAGAGAGTGTGTGTGTCCATTTGTGCACTGCGGTCCGGCGTTTGACTCTGTGCAATGTATTCCTGGAAAGCCTGTGTGTAGGAGTGCAGGGGCCAGGGCTATTCCACAGCCGCACCGCAGCCAGCAACAACGACTGTTTTCTGGAAGCTTCCCTGTCACAGGGAGCGAGGCAGAGAAAAGAGTTTATAAGCATTTTATTTAATCCTAAATATAAACACCTGCGAGAAAATGTGCAGCTTCCTGCTTAGACGGGAAAGAGAGGGCATCATCATGCATTGACTGGCATCTTTAGCTGCATTAGTATGCATGGACACGCACTTAAAAGTTTACATCATTCTTGCACAACATGGAATGCAGGGAGGGATTGAGCTGGATGGACATAAGGGAAGAGGAGAAAAAGAGAGGCTCACGATGCCAGGGAACAGAGGCTTGAATAGAATTAAGGACTGCAAAAGAAGCAAGAAATTAGCTTAATGAAGGGCCTGCAAAAGGAGCAATAAAATCAAGGGGCAGTTAAGGTGCAGGCGGTGAATAAGTGCAGGAAGGAGGAATGGATTGAGACTGAATAGGAAGGGAGGGTTGTTTTGAACAGCATCAATAAAGCTCAGGCTAATTATGCCTTTGTGGTCTGCAGTGTTCACCCTCTTTTCCTTCCACCATCCGCCCTTTTTTGACTATTCTCTGTCCCCTCCAGAGTCTTCTTATCTTCTGTTAAGCCTCTTCCTCCCCTCCTCTCCTCCTCCCCAGTGGCTGTTGTGTAACTCTGCAGTGACTGACTGAGCAGCAGCAGCAGCGGTGCGATTGATCAGCAGTTCTGGTGCCAGGCTGCTCTTACTGTAATAAACGAGCTTTGAGCCATTGAAACCGACCCTGAGTGCTTTTGCTGGAGTAGAGGAATCACACACACACACACCCCCCTACACGCACACACAGACACTGCACCACACTCCCATGATGTAATGCTGAATAACCCTGAATGCTCTTAAACTTACTGCTTTCCTGGATTCATCATTTTCTAATTTTCCTTGCATTAATCCCTCCAGACCCACACACACAAAAGTTAATGAAACATTTTATTTTTATTATTAGAGGCTTTTTTAGTGGACATGGCTCTCAGGATTCTTTGAACTGGATGCTTGCTCTCAATGAGCTGGACTTGTCCTTTAATTAATCTCTGTCATTTAATCATGGAGATGATTAATAGTTTTGAAGCTGTCAGTGCAAAATAGTTCCTTTAAAGGCTCATATATGCATAACATGAGATACAAATACAGACCGAGCCTTCTGTCCATACTATCTGTTCATTTCATCCATATTAGTGCACATTTCTGAAAACTAGCAGATATGGACGAAACGGAGCAGTACGACCGAAAGTCACGTAGCAGTGTGGTTAATGCTTAAGCCAGACAGGACCGCAAGACACGATGAAGAAGTTTTAAAAATCTGAAAGTATTGGAAATGACATTCAGCGTCAATTAGTTAGTGAAAAGAATTCTCCTTACACATGTTGCAATGTTTTTAATGGCGCACAAACCACCGCTGTCCACAAAGCTGCCACTTTTGCTTCTTTCTCAAGACCTACATTATTACAGCCTCCTTCAGCGTTACCACGTTTCTTGTTGTCAGAAACATTTGACTCTTCTTTAACTCTGAGTGGTGCCTTCTAGAGGATGTATTGCTTAACAGCCATGCTGAAGTCGAGGAAGCGTGGATGTATATGAGCAGTGACGGTTACATGGTTTTAAACAGACTCTATTTTCATACGAAAAGGAGACATAAATGAGCCTTTATTCTTCATTTTTTGTCTTGTAATCACTTCCAGATGGCTTCATAAAAGTTCTAAAAACTTATTTTTTGGGTTGTCTTGACAAGATCAGGCTACTAAAACACAGTGCATGTAACCATAAACACTACTCTGGATGGGAAATCTAGTTTTGGACCCTTGTTGGACGTCTTCCTCCCCTTCTCAATGCGTCCTCAACTGGCTGCAAGAAAAGCACATCTGGTCTTTCCATTTTTTCACTCTTTGTGGTCTGGCCCTCCGCTCTACATATTCCCACTCTCCCTTTCTCCTCATCCATCCATCTCCATCTTTTCTTTTCTCCTCTGAACCAACTTTTTTTTGTTTTTTTATCCATCACAAATCCAAACTTGACAAAACAAGAGCTTTCGACTGATCTTAGCTGTATCTAGTGTACACACATCCAGCAGCAGAGGCAGCGGGCTTGCTGCCCTGAGGGCACGCATACACACTTGAGGCCATGGCCGGGTGCAGCGAAAAATATCACACTTTGTCATTGTAAAGCCATTCCAGTGTCACCTCTGCGTCTGCTCAAAGTCACTGCATGTCATTTCCTCCACATTTTAACATTCCTGCATTTCATTGTCAATTCTCACTGTTTGTCACAGAGGATGCTGAAAATGCTGCATAGCACGGATATTACTCACTTGTAGCCAGCCTGCGTGATTATGGTCCATTGTTACTGGTCACTCGGTCATTGTCCTCACAGCGGCACCTGGTGTGAGGTCAAGAGTTTGTCGGTGCAGTAGTGGCAGATGCGAATAAAGCTCCAGTTTTATCGTCATTACAAGGCAAACAACTAACTGTACAATCATTTGTACTCATCAAATGTGTAAAAGTCAATATTTCTTTCTTTTTTAACCCACATCCTCTTATGATCTACGCTAATTTAATTCTGTGATATGTGCTATTAATAGACCTGTTCCACAGCAGCCATTTTGGCATGAAATAGTACCCAGTCAGCATTTTTCCATGTAATTTTAAAAAACGACCAAAGTCACTGGTGAGAAAAATTGGTTCCAAAGTGAAGTGAGTTTTTTTACATGCCATTTTAAGATTGAATGTTCACTTTTAAACCATATTTCACCGAGATTTGGAACACTGACGTATTTCATACTTGACAGTGTGCAAATACTAACCTATTGTCACTCAGCTGAAAGCCAGTTGTTTTTTTTTTCTGCCACACACAGGATCCCAACCCCCATTGCTTCAGTGATATTTTAGCTCACTCATCCATCACATGTTACTATTTACTTAAACTATTTTGTCACTCGCAGTATTTCATCCTGGTTCATATTGTCCAGAGGAGTTGAAGCTGCAACCAGTACGTCTAAGTGCATGGGCATAGGCTACAGCAATAACTGAAATTTCTTTATTTTAAATTAAGAATTTGTTCTTGTTCTATGATCTTATGATGTCCTGGAACTGAGCATTTTTTCCACTGAAAAGACAACTAGGGTCGCTGGTAGAAAAAAAACAAACAAACAAACCACATTGCACCAGGATTTGTAATAGTGACATTTTTCATCCTCTACAATGTGCACATAAAATCCTAACTTTGGAGTCTAATTAAGAAACAATATTGAAATTTCTCAGTTGAAAGCCAGAAGCCAGTCTTAAGCCCTAATTTTCATGTTGAAAGTCCTATGTTTAATCTGTTCAGCCACCATGTCTTTCTGTTCAACTCAGCATCTCTGTTGTTCTTTATATTATGTACCGGTGCATATACCTTTGGAATAGAAAGTACATTGGCATGCATATTAAGCTACAGCAAAAACTGCTGTTATTTTACATTAAGAACTTCTCCCATTATGATGTCCTGGAAACTTTTGTTAGCAGCACACAGCCTGTCTCATTCTGTATTCATGACATTTTATATGAAACATTAAATGCATTGAAATTACATCTTCAAATAGACCACATTTCAGTGACCAGTGAAATATGCCCTCACACCAACCAATATTGTCTCTTTCAACCTACATTGAACAAATTACCAAAATGATGTGCTGCAAAATTTGTGTTTTGCAGCACGTTGATGATGTAATAGCATTGCAGCTGGTTAAAAAGAGGTCTTCAGACCATTATATATTGACCGATTCTCAATGAGAAATAAAAATTAAAATCCCACTTGGTGCTCACTGGGTAAACACAGGTGTTACCAATGATATTAATTAAGGCTTCATTCCATTCAGGTCAAACAGAGTCAGGGTGCTGTTATTGTGCGCGTTTGACTCACTGGAAAGACTGTTGCACCAAATTGGGGACCTTAATTAGTATCATTGGTAACATCTGTGTTTACCCCACTGTTCCACATCATTATGAAATATTTACTTTACTGTAATTCACTTTCTGGGTTCAAGCATAGTTACCATTTTCCAGGAAATGTAAAGTGAGTATGTGTGTGCGCATTAGGAAGACACAAACACTTTGGATTTAAATGGCATTAATGGCTCTTCCGCCCTATTCTTAGCCTCAAATCTGTCTCACCCTCCAGGCGTTGACAGGAGCTGTGTCGGGCTGGTGGAGTCTGCTTTGTGTTGAGCATATGCAGGAATATGAATGTGTAAATATAGCTCCTCAGATAGGAAAACGCTACTGAAACACGAGAACCTCCTCAGGACCGTGAATGGCTCGCATCGATAACCAATGTCTTTTTTAATGTTTTTATCTTGTATTTTAGTTCAGTTTTATGTCGCCGAACCGACCCGGACGATGGGCTGCAGATGTTAACACTGAAAGAAACCCTTCAAGTTACATCTGGGTGGGTTTTTTTTTTTGGAAAGGGGGAGTAAAAACGTGGTGTTTTGCGTCAGCGCGGCCGCGTGGACACAAAGCCCTCCACCAGACTCCGTGTTAATATCACTGGATTTTATTTTTCCTCAACTTACATCGACCCTGGACCGCACGCGTGTAACATATAGGAGCTCTTTTTGTCTTTATCGAAACGCCTCGCAGTCTGAGGACTCGTTAACCCTGCCCCACGGAAACTACAGCGAGAGGGGGGAGGAGAGGGAGGAGAGGGAGGTCTGGGAAGAAAAGCTAGAAGAGAAAGGTGTTGGAGGAGTGAGAGAGAGAGAGAGAGGACTGCAACTCCGTATTGTTCCGCGTTTGTTTGTTCTGCGGACGAGAGAGATTCACGGCGGCGTTTGTTTCTTTCGGGGCGCGACAGAAAAGCTGAAACGCCGTCAATTCTGGATTTCTTTATCCGCTTCCTGTCGTCCAGGATGAGGTTTAAAAGAAACGGCTCCTATACGCTAAATAGGTAAGAGGCTGCTGCAACTTACTAATGTGTTATCCGTATGGAGAGGTGGAGGAGCTGGAGGAGGAGGGAGGGGAGCAGAGCAGCAGCAGCAGCACGTTTTGTTGGATGCTGTTCGCTCATAAATCAGTTCACCTTCTCTGATGTTTTCATAGAGGCTCTGGTGCTCATACTGACTTTATAGTATCTTTTTTGAACTTAATAGTATTTATTTAATACTCTTCAATAATGCTAAAGAAGACCTACATTTTTATTGTTTTTATTGTCTTTATTGTGACGGATATAAAGCAGGGATGTAACAATACCAAAAACTGATGGCACAATAATACCACGATAAAAAGTCCACAATACAATATTTATCAAAAAAAAAAAAAATGACAACTTGAAAAAAAAAAAGTCCTTTATTAAGTAGTAGAGCAGTGTACAGATTTTTTTTGTTTATCCTTTTCCTTTTAACTTTAACTTAACCTTTTAACTTCTGGTTTACTTCTTTTAATAAAATAAAAGTAGCCAGCCCCAACCTAAGCATGTGCAAAACTTGTCATGAAATGGAAATTAATGTATGAATTATGTATGTACAATTGTAAAAACAGTGAAGCAGTCAGTAGCAGTCCATTAATAAAATAACATTATAAAATACAATAAAATTAACCATGTAATATTCCAGTATATATTGTCACAGTCTGGTATGGTATTGAGACATTTTTTCCTTGTGATATCGCTATATTTGATGTTAGAACATCTCCGATATATCGGTCAACCAATATTTTCAGGCCAATATTGTCCTATCATGGCTATATAGGTATCTATATCGGTATCAGCAAATATATTGGCCAAATTCACCTATATGAAAACTTTCTTTCTGTTTTTTTTTTTTTTTTAACAAAACATAATGCAGATTGTTTATTTGTTTGCTTTACAGGCAGCATTCTCTGTATATGTGATCCTTTTTCTTAATCCAGGTTTAATATATACGTTTATTTGGCCCTATTTGTGTTTTTTACTAGTTAAAACAAGTATTAGTATTTATTAATTATATATTATTCAAAGATAATGATACATTTTGTTTTTTCGGTGCCCTTATGTCATGTTGGACAGTAAAGTTTATTGTGAAACTGTAAATTATCCTGCCTCCATTACATACCTTTGTCAGAAATGTTAACCACTTTTGAGTGATGATTGCAAGAAATGTGTGTTTATGTAGATCGATGTATATTCTGTATAAAGTATATCAGCATCAGCCCAAAAAATCCAGTATCCGTCAGGCCCTAGTCTTAATGCTGCATCTGATGTAAAATCTCAGTGAAACTTGAATTTGCAGTTATTTATAATAGAAAATCTACGGTATGTTGCCTCTTTTTTTCAGTTTTGATTGACGCAAGTAAAATACCCTCTGGACACATAATCATGCCTCATCAGATATTGGTAATATGTCAGTTCTTTTCTTTTTCTATTGAAATTTATTTAATTAATAAATAATATACAAACACAACAGTATGGAGACTTTAAAATGTAACTTTAAAAAAGACAGTTAGACAAAATAGCAGAAACATAAATAAAAGCATAGGCCTGTGTAAGGTCAGTTTCTTTCAGTGGTCTCCCAGTTTCACCAAGGTGGCACCCACGTGTAGTCCGCACAGTAAAGCTGGACTGGAGAAACCTGTCTGTCTCGCTTGAAGGGGGGTGTGGGCTCTCTCTTTTGTTTCCTCTACTGCATTTAAGGAAAAGAGCAAAATGATCTCCTCTCTCCTTCCCCTCCACACAAATACCCCCTCTTGCCGCCCCATCACCTAGCAACTTTTTAAGTGTATGTGTGTAGCAGTGTGAATGATGTGCACTACTGCCCCTTTTCCCCCTCTAACCCACTTTGCTTCAGCATGATTGCAACGGCCTCTATTCATACTCTGGCGTTTCTAAACCCAGTCACGAGTTGGGTTTCCCCTGCCCAGTGGTTCCGTCCCCCCCGCCCCCATTGTGTTATCTCTCCAAGTCACAAGTTTATAAGAAAAATTCTCTCTTTGTCTCTCTGCCATCCGCCAGACCAAGTCACACAGCTTCTCTTGAATTCAGTCAGAGCTCAGCGGATGTCTCGCTTTTATTGTTTGTCTGGATTTTATGATAAGCCCCAAAAGTTTGAGGAAGCACACATAAACACACAAAGGCGACACACAACAAGAACTGGCTCATATTGTTGAAAGTGACAGTTAATTTAACGTCAGTTTCACTTCTTACACTTTTTCCTCTGGCACTCCTTTTCCTCTTCGCCTTGTAATAAGGCATCTGGCCTTCCGTTGTACTTGACACACACAAAACCCACATCCTGGCTTTTAGGTACCGAAACACAAAAGGAGCTAATGAGTGCCAAACACCCACTTTCATCACATGGGCGAAAAGAACGATGTTATCGCTGTGTACCCCCTCCTCCCTTCCTCGCCTTTTCTGTTTTCACTTAGGAAGTGTGTGCAAGAAGAGTGTTTCCCCTCCTCTGTTGGGATCATTGTGTGAGCGATGGTGTCACGTGTTGCAAGTGTGCATTCACATCTGTGTGTGTGCAGGTGAGAGGGATGAGGTAATTAAAACGGTGAAAGAGGAGGCCTGTTAGCTGCAGCTCCTGGTGACAGGCCTCCCGGAGGGGGGAGGAGGAGGAGGAGAGGAGGAGGAGGAGAGGAGAGATGAGGATGAGGATGAGGATGAGGATGAGGAGGAGGAGGAGGAGGAGGATGGAGGGATGACGTCATGGGATGTAAAAATGCTTCGCCGGGCTGCTGCAGTTCGTCTTTGTCATCTTTTATCTCAGATAGGAGAAAGAAGTAGCAGAGGGAGGATGTGTAGTGTTGTCTGAAGTTTGTGTGCAAATATCTACCAGCTCTGGCTACTGTTAAATCCATCTCACTGTTCAGGCTCTTTGATAAGTCGATGACAGAATAAGAGCAGAACCGTCCCCTTGTGGTCGTCTTCTGAAGGTGACTGTCGCCTTTGCCTCCATCGTCTCTCAGTCTTTGTCTTGCAGGCTGCAGTCGGCCTATTTGACATTGAGCATCAGCATTCAGCGTTGCCTTCGTCACGGCTGGTTAATACTGTGTTTGGTGTGTGACGAGTTCGGCGCTGACTGCAGCCTTCGTTTACAGCATCACGCACTCTGCTACCTGAGCACTGCAGTCCTTGCCGGTGTTTCTGTCTGTGTGTTATGAGTGAGTAGCAGAGGGCAAAAGAAAGTGATTGCTCTTATCAGACAACGCAGGGGAAGAAGAGAGAAAGAGATGTAATGAGGAGGCCCATGATTCACTCTGTGTCCTTCACCTTATTTGCCCACACCATAACAACAGTCCTCTGCAGCGATTGGCTCACTTCCTGGGGGCTTGTCTCCGCACTAGCCCCTCCCATCCCATACTGCTGCATCATTTGTGTGAATGAAGAGTTACTGTATACGTGCACGACGCGGTGTACGTTCTTTGCTGTGTGTTCACTTGTCAATCCTTATTGTTGACTTCAGAGTTGACAATTAGCCATCTGCTTTCTAACTCTGTCACATACCACCTCATGTGCACAAGCATGAAGAGGCTGTCAGCTTTATGCACTGATTAACTTCCCTGAGAGGTTTGACAGGATTTGACGTCGACTGAGATTTAGCAAACAGAGCATGTGTTTGGTCTGGGTGAAGAAGGGATTGTTTAGCTCTTGTTTAGGATGTATACAGATGACTGAGATTTCTGCCTCCCTAGGATTCTGCCCCCCCCGCCCTCGTCTCTCGCTGTGTCTCTCTGCGTCCATCTCTCTCCCCTGCAGTCCACCCTGTGCTGTCCAGCAGTCAGCAGTTTGTTTATGGGACTCTGTTTGCCAAGCTAATCTTCCCGCCTTTCAAGTGGGAGCCAGCAAGTGAACGAGAGAGGCAGGGAGGGAGGGAGAGACGGAGAGAGAGCAGGAGAGTGTGAAAGTGAGGCAGCCAGTTGCAGTAGTTGGAAAGGAGAGAGAAAGAGAAACATGCTCAGAGAAGTGTGTCTGCTTTTGTGAATGATTTTTTTCTTCTTGTTTTGAAAGTGTATTTCTTCGTGTTTGTTTGGCTGACTCCCTGCGTGCATCTGTCCGTGCGTCCGTCCGTCCTGCATGACCTGCGTTAAAGCCAGAGGCCGCTTCAGTAGCTGCATGATTACACAAGGTGCTATGCTGCCGGAGCTGCTGCACCTGTAGCCGAGTTTTGCAGGAGAGGAGCAGAGACGGGGGAGGTGACAGGCAGGAGGAAGGGTGCTGCCGGTCGGAGCCTTGTCACCCCGGCTCTGCTTCACCATCGCCGACTGGATGGGGGTTCTGGTGTGCTGCGACTGCTTCTTCTATCGGTAGTTAACCAAGTTACTCTTCCTCTTTTTCGTGACCTTTCCTTCCTCTTTGCTGTTTTTGTTGGTGGTTGTTGTTGGCATTTTTAGCATTCTTCAACTTACATTTTCAGACCTTCATCAACTTCTCCTTTTGACCCCCCACCCCCACCCCCTCCGTCTCCTTCCCATTCACCCTCTCTGTTATGCTGCTGCGGTTTTGTAGGAGACATTTGAGGACAGTGCTGCTGTAGCAGGCAGAGATTCTGCTGTAGTCAGACACATGGCGTATTCTTGATTTGTGGGAGGAGAGGAGGAGGGAAGGAGGGAGTTGAGGACAGAGGGGACAGTGATGGCACATAGCCAGTCCCTATAGCTGTCTGAACGGGAGGAGTGCTAGACTTTGCTGGTTAAAGGGTTTGCTAAGAAGACGTTAGTTGGAATAAAATGGCACAAGGCCAGAAGTCAGCTAGCCAGTCAGTCAGGCTGGCCCAACTTTTTCCCTCTCATCTTCCTGTGTGCCCCTTTGGCTGTGCAGCACTGTTTGTTTGGACACCGTGTTCCTTTACAAGGGGGCATGGATGTCAGTTTTCCTTTTTTTCTCTGTTTTTGTTGTTTGCGGAGCACTGACTTCACAGACTTTGCTCTTTTTTTCTGGTTGTTAACACCTGAATTTCCCTGCAGATAGACTTGGAAGAGCTATCATGTGTTGGAGAGATCTTACTGTGCTGTTAATTTTACACTTTCCCTCTTTTCTGTAGTGCTGTTTATGCATCTAAATTGTTTTGTTGTGAGTGAGTTGTCTGCCTTTTCTCAGATATAATGGAAATAAATGGCACAAGGTCTGTGGTTTATCTTGAGTAACCAGATCATGATATCTGGAAAAAGAAACGGGTGTTGAATTTTTCAAATGTATTTTTTGATGCTTGAGCACCACAAACCATGTGCCATTTGTTTTTATTCCATTTGAGAGAAGGCAGGCATGTTTACAGTCAATATCTCCAAAACTTAGCAACTCAGACCAAAACAATCTAGACAGATAAATAGCACTGCAAGCCAGAGGAAAATTATGTATTTATGATTTTGCTGTGAACTGTACCTTTAATTCGTACCAACTTACTGGCACTCTTAAAGCTGGTTATTGTGCTTGAGAGAACGGCTAGATGATTTAGGTTAGGCTCTCTGGCAGTCGGATCTGGTTCCCCTCTCTTGTGGTTGTGGGGTTAGCCAGCCTGAGCTTGCCTTTAACTGCTGTATAAAATCTAAATATAACTCTCTGGTTCTCTAAGGAGCGTTTTGATGGTGAGGGTAAAATTGTAGCTTTAACACAGACACACACAGCACAGCTGGATTAGATTAGGCCTCACTGTGATTCAGAACTTTGTTTACACTTCTCTGCTGCTCTTAGTATGAATAACTGCCTGCCGTATGTGTGTGTGCGTCATGTATCTGTGAGGCTGCACATGTGTTATATACTGTAGGACTTGGTTAAATACACACAGAAGCCTTGTGAAGGCAGCACTTGTGCCAGGAGTACTTATGTTCTTCTCCCCCTGCCGGTCATGATCAAGGCAGGGGTGGGACCTGGACAACGTGCTGATGTCTCATGGGCTCATTAAGCCAAAATGGGCCGTCACTTCTATTTTTAGCATTTCCTCTCCCTTGGCGTCTCAACCAATCAGGCAGCTTGGCGATGATGTTATATGGCTTGATTGATGTGTGTTTTTTGGAGGCACACCCATCCAAACAGGTCCTCGTTGACCTCGGTCCGGGCCAGCCCTCTGTCCCTGGGCTCCAGTGTTTCAGCTTTCAACAGTAGCATTGTGTTGGAGTAGAAACTACCTGCTAGCACTCAGTCCAATGCTGTCAACTCTAATGTTAATCATCCTGTTTTAGAGTGAAGCGATTGAAGAGTCTCCCTTCGTATGACATCAAGTGAAATAAGTTGGGAATGACATTCATTTTTCAGCCTTTGTATGTATTTATTTATTTATTTATTATTGTCTGTTTTTGTACAGTCAGGACATTTTATGCAAACTTAGCCAAGTACTTCTAAGAGTCAAGAAATTCAGCCTGAAGTTGCATAAATATAATAAGAATGATAAGAATGACTTTGATTTGACTCATTTTAAAAGATGTATACGACAAATCAGTAAGATTATTAGAAGCATTTTTCTCATCACATGCATGCAGATGTGCTATTTTGCACTCTTCAAGATCAATAACACTCTCATATCTGTCCGTTCAGTTTGAAGGTGGTGTTAGCAGCCTGTTAGCTCAGCTTAGGATGAAGACTGGACACACGAAGAAACAGCTAACAAAAAACCTGACATGCTATATATCTCTGTTTCATATGTACAAAATACAAAAAAGTGTAAAAACGACCCATTGTTTTACGAGGGGATGTTATTTGCCAGCCTATTTCTATGCCTGGCACGATTGCTTCCTGGAGTCTCTACTGGCTGCCTGGCTCCCTCACAGTGACGACAAGACACCAGGATGTTACCGGGCAAAGAAAGCAGTCCAGCAGTTTAAACAAAAAAAAAAAAAATAAAATTCCTACCTACAAGTATTGATAACTTTTGACCTTGACGAGACTCTTTGGCAATGGAGATGGGCATAGTATTGTAGAACTTGTTTAATCTCATGTCTCAGGCCTTGTGACACCATTCAAAGTTATCTTAGGATCCCCTCACTGTGATCTCCACATATGTACATTGTCACGTGTGAATGCATTCTCTTTCACACACAAACTCTCTGGATCAATTTTCCAGGGCCTCCTGACAGTCCTGAGGCAACAACCGCAGTTGGAGTTGAATCTTGGGTCAAGTTCTTATTCAGCTTTAGTCGGTTTTGTGCCTATTCTACAATAATGCCAAAGGTTTAAGTTGTGGCCACCATTTATCCATACACAATGGCAGTATGAAACAAAAAATCCAATTTTATTCTCATTTATAAGTTTAATGTTTTACATATGATGTATTGTTGTTGACATGTTGCCGGAAAGCAGGCACATTCAAACCTGCAGGCTCCGTCACATGACAAAAGCTTGTGTTTGCTCTTAGCGGATCAGTCGGTAGATATTATGTGTGGTGGTGTGGAACAATACTTCTGAGTGTATCATCACACTGCGTGTGTTGTATCAGCAGAGCAGGCCGTACTGTTTTCCATGTGTCTCTCATTAGGCTATCTTTGGCAGGCCCGGCTGCTTCCACAGAGCTGAGACGTGCAGCTCCACAAGGACACCATTCTCCACCAACAAAACCCGCGCTCCTTCCCCTCAGCCCAGCAGACTCCCTCCTCGCATGGCTGCCCGTCACTCGGATGGTGTTGAGTTGAATGAAAGCTGAAAAATCCTCCAGTCTTTGATGAAAGTTTAGTTAAAGATTTGGACTGCTCTAGCTATGATTAGTGAGTAGAAATCTTGTGAAATCGTCAACTATGAAAAGTTTTGCCTGAATGGCATTAAAGTGGCTGTTGCACTCTATAACCGAGCTGCTTTGTCATTATGGCTTCAGAAAGATGTTGAGACATGACACTTAACTAAACTGCAATTGACTTAATTTTTAACAAAGGTTTGATGGTCTGTTGAAAATCAGTTTCCAAGAAAGAACTCTTGGAAAAATTTCGATCTACTAAATTTTGCTTTTGTACAGTCCCACTTGTGTTAATTATGCACTACTCCACCAAAACTCCACCTAAACAAATGGGGCATGCAGTCCAGAATCAATCAGTAGGTTTCAGTTGAGCTTGACACCTTTCCTTATTTAAGAGGCAACAAACAACATATTCTGCCATTTAGCATGAAAAAAATGACTTATGATGAATCAGTTATTAAATTGTTAAATAGTTAAATTCTTTTTCACCACTTGCCCAGTCAGGCAAATGAGTAGCCAGATTTGCTAGCCTGACGTGGTGCTTTACTTGCCTCCTCCTCCTTATTGTTGAACCCCACTATTTTAATTTCCATTGAAAAAAACAATCAAAATCATTACGGTGTGGATATTTGTTGGGGTCTGTACCAAAGAATCATTTTTCCTTACATCTGGAGAACAAGATTTGTAAGCCAGTGCTTCCCTGCAGCACTACAGTACATTATAATACTGTTTTCTCACACATTTGTCCTAAAACATTGCTGCTGTTATTTTGATGTTGCACTTGGCCATATTGTGATTTTGATAGTTTCAATTAATTCTGCTGCCATACTCCCCATTACTTATCATTAAGTTAGTAGTTGCACTCAGATGAGCACAGAAAAACTTTTGGATTTCCTCTTTCAGCTTCAAAGAATTTCCTCTGATATTGGGCAGTTTCTTCGTTGAATGAGTTTTCCACCCCTTCTCTTTTTCTTCTGCAGATAATCTTAATGGAGAAGAGATAAACCTTGACCGAGGTGTCTGAGTTTACTCGATCCTGTCGTGTGTCACATTAGACTCATGGAGGCATGTTGGCTGCTTGGTGGTGCAGATAAGAGAGTCTGTCAGTCTTGACTTGACTGACTGTCCTTCTCTGTTTTCACCTGCCCTCCAGTCAGTGCGGAGGGCAGACCTCACACACGGGGCCGGTTGCATAACACAGACACAGTGTTTGTGTGTGTGTGCGTTTTCAGGAGCAGCCTTGTCCTGCTGGCTCAGGAGAAGAAGAAAGAGATGGCCTTGCACTAACCTCACCTCCACATTTAGATCCACCTAGTCAGCACACACACACACGCACTCATGCACACACTTGAAGGCACTAGGCCTCCTCACAGCTCCTTTGTTACTGAAATAACTTAATTCAGCTTTTCATCAGACAAGACGGAATATAGGCTAATATTCATGACTGTTTTAATTGGTGTATACTCACCTGTTTCCTTTAGCATATACTGAGCCATTTTTATCTGCAACCCAGATTGCAAAGCAGAATGCAAGGTTTTGCAAATCCTTTTTGACCTAAATGGATAAAGTACAAAGACAAGCTATTTAATGTTAAAACTGAAAACCTTTATTGTTGTTTGTTTGTGTATACATATTAATATACTCATTGTCTGAATGTGATGCATTCTGTTTTTATTTATGTTTTACACAGCACCCCAACTTCTGTAGAATCAGTGTTGTACAGAGGGCACGGAGGCCACCATGTAGCACTGCCATGTTCTATGGTAGCCCAGAGTGGTCAATGGAAAACACTGGCTCTAGAGAAGGTGTTTTATGCTTTTCACGACATTCACAGCCACCAGAATAATGATAGTCATAGTAGTGATAATAATAATTATTATAATAAAGTATTTCACAGAAAGGGGAGGGAAAGAAAAGAAAAAAGCAAGGGATCAAATAGGGATACACAAAGCGCTAGTAAAGCAATCTCATGATAGTGGTCAAATTTAAGGTAAAAGATATATAAAATACTAAAAGACTGATGGCCATGGCAAAACAAATAATAATAAATGGAACAAAAAAATAAATTGAAAAACTTAGTTTCTCCTACACACTTTTATCAATGCTTGATGCTGCTAATCCTACACATTGGTCAAGTTCAAGTCTGAAACTAAAAGGCGTTAATCAGACAAACATTAGGCTCCATGCAGCATAGCAGAGTAAAAGTTGTCTGTGTGTGGCAGCAGGTGCCCTGTAGGCATGGAAAAACTCATTACAGCTGCTTGGTGGCCCAATTGGCAACTGGATAATGGCTTCATTGTGTTTGGCTCAGTTTGCAGGTTGTTCAGGTGGCAGGAAAAGAGTTAGACAGAATTCACTACCAAAACAAAGAGCCTGGAGGCTTAATATGGGCTGTAAAGGTGGCTGGGACATTGGTGGTAGCAGCAGCAGCAGCAAGCAGCATCAGCTCATGGCTTCTCTGTGCTGCCTCTGGGAACAAGAGACTCATTTGAAGAGAGGCAGGAAGTGCCTGGGCGCCTCACTTCCTGTTTATCGAGTTTGTCCCAAGCGAGAGAGAGAGGGAGGGAGGGGTGGTCTGGTGCAGCCTAATTGAACAGAGAAGGTGGTGGCGAGTAGGCGAGCCTTTCTTATTCGCTCTTCGTCTTAAACTAAAAAACACACACACACACACTTGCCTGCATAGCTGTGTAATTGCCTCTGTGCTGCAGTGCCTTTGGCAGCTGTGCCCCCTCATTTGTTTCAATTATCTACCATCTGACATGGCGCTGTTACCAAGGATAGCCCGGAGAGGAAGACGAGAGAAAACAAGACAAGGAAAGTTTTAAGTGCCCTCCAGAAATGCAATTTTATTATGCACAGACTGTCATATTTCACACCTTAAAAGCACAGCTGGATCCCACCTACGTCATGTTCAGATTCGTGAGTCACACACACACTCCGCTCCCTCCTTGTGAGACTATATTGAATCAGAGAGTAGCTGTGGCAAAGAGGCTGCTCTGGAGTGAGCAGGGAAGCTGCAGAGTGCTGACTCCAGCATGTTCTGAGGTGACGTTCCTAACATTTGTTATGTTCACTTACAGAATGGAGGCTGCGTGCCAAACAAAGGACTAACCTTAAATACCCTTTTGTATCGCAGGGGCTCCTCTGATTTCTGACAGCATGTTACAAGCTTTAGTTGCAGTATTTCTTTTGTTTTTCACTTTTGTGTTGCTGACAGATGTGCACACTGCACTAACACCCCCCCCCCCCCCCCCCCCTTAGGAGAGATGATGTCACTGCATAAACTCATCTTCCCAGGTGGGAGCCAGTTACTCCTCCAAGTCCAGCCAATCAGAGACTTGTTTACACCTGAGTCCCCAGGTGAAGAGAGGGACACACACACACACACACACACACATGTTCAACTTCATAGTGTTAAGAGCCACTGATCATCTGTCCTGCTCATAAAAGGATCAGATGATATTGTTCCTACCACAGCTCATCCTTTACCGTAGGATGTGATGCATCTGTGGAGGGCGGGGGAAAATGTGAGCATCAGCGTTTGTCATGCCGTGGTGAGGTCACACACATCCCTGCTCTCACTGCTCCAAGGACATCTATTGATTTGACCTCTCTTGTGTCTCCTCTCTATCCATCTCTCTTTTATTTTCCCATTCTGACACCGGCAGCAGCTGCCTCCGCCCACTTCCTTCCCTCGCTCTTTGATGCACCATCTGTAGATGACGGGCATGCTTTTTGTTTAGTAACAAATGTCGTGAGGATGTCAAAAAAGGGGGAGAAAGTTGTTCTATATGCACATATAAGGATTGTTTCCCTTGTATGACCTTGTATGATTGTTTTTACATGTGTTTGTGCATCTTGTCCCTCTCAGCAGACTGACGGAGGATGTGCTCTGATATTTCCCCCATGCCAGTCCCTCTGACAAAGGGCAGGGCTCCGCTGTGGTTTCACTGTCATCTCAGCAATGCCCTCAAGGCGCAAAACATGCTTGGCTTTGTCCAGGAACTTCCATAACATTCGCTGCCTTCTCTCTTTTGTCTCCAAGCTCTTCCCTAATGCGCCCCTTCCTCTCTTCTGTTGTGGCCAGGACACAAAAACACGTGACAGTGTCGCCGCATCCTACTGAACAACACTGCTCTGACTCCTTTGCCCTCTGCCAAACACGTACACACACTGTCTGTTTTTCTCCTTGATTAGCCCAGAGAGACTGATACTTACTGACATCCCTACATGATCTGCTGTCATGGCTAATTACTGCAAAACAAGTCTTTGGGTGGAACACATCGTCAGTCTTAAAAAAAACAAAACAAAATTTAATCTCAGCCCACAGCTCGTGTGTGCCGTCAGTGCTCTGTGTTATGGGACTTGCTGTGGGCTTACCAGTGCTACCTCTTCTTTTTGAGCTGCTGTTGTTTGGTAGCAGTGTTGTTGTTGTTGTTATGGATGGATGTGGAGGTGTTGCTTCACACCGCATACACACAGTCACGTTAACTTAGGTGCTCTAAACACCTCTAAGCTGATTAGAGGTTAAAATGCACACTCCAGAGCTTCCTACTGACTCGGTTTGGTTTGTTAATCTGTCAGCCTCCTTCATTCCCATGCTTTTCTTCACATCTTTGCCCAATCCTGGGTGTGACCACTTCCTTCGTCTCCATCCACTCCCACTGTTAATCAACCTCACACAATGGACCAGAGTTTCCTCTGCTATCAGATGGCGGCGAGATCTCGTCTAGTCATCAGGGGAATGTGAATTTTGTTTTCTTTCTTTTTTGTTTGTCCTCTCAGGGTTTTTGGATAAACTAACACCCTTGAGGTTTATAGTGTCCAAAGCTTATTTTTTTATGAACTTTTTAACCTGTTATGTCCTAATTTTACTTGTTGTAGTCACATCCCTGAGTCATCACTACTTGAAGACAGCAAAATAGATTATGGACTGATGTTTATAAATTGGGTAAAATGTAACAATGCCAAAAACTCAAGGTACAATAATAGTAAATATTAAAAAGTCTCTGATACAATGTGTATATATATATATATGAAACAATATTTACATATATTAAAAACACAAAGATTTGGTAGCCATCTCTACTTAATAAATAACATGTACTAAATAAATGACACTGTTGAAATTGAGAAGTTGAAACTTGTTTTTTTCACAATTGAAATTACATTTTTGTTATTACAGAGAAAGAAAAGTACAGAAAAACTGGGTACCGGTGCCATATCTGTTCTAATGTGAGTGGTACCCAACCCGAGTAGCCAGGCATCTGCTAAACATTGCCATGAATTGTCTTTGGCTATGAATGTTTGAATTATTGCAGGTAGAATTGCAAAATGTAAACAATGCAGTCACATGTAAACATGTAGCCGGTAGCAGTCCTTCAAAAAAGATAAAATGATTAATCATCTAATATCACTGTAGATATTGTCACAGTCCACTACAGTATTGAGACATTTTTTTATTGCAATATTCAATTTATTGTGACATCCTTGGTATTTGATTGTAGTTTTTAAGCGAGCACCTTGTGAACTGTGGTGCTCAGACAGAATCTGTAAGCAGCACTAATGAATTTTTAAAATGCACCACTGTAAGAGTGTGTGTGTGGCCTGGGAGGCACTGGCTCTGCTCTTTTCTGAAAATGTCCTTGTTCTCTGTGTTTGACCGTGCGGTTGTTGTGATAAGCAGAGCAGCAGATGCAAGTTTTTTTTTTTGTTGTTTTTTTTTTTTTATCGGCAACCAACCAGACACTCAGAGACCCTCTGCTGCTGTGACGACTCCAGCGATGTTCTCTCGAGATAACTCTGCAAAACACGCTGGAGCTGATGGATACATAATGTTCGCACATTTGTGGAGTACACTGTCAATGAGAGATGGTAGAACAGAAGATTCAAAGGAAATCTGACAATGGAGGAAGGTTTACACAGGAGAGGATAATAAATCTCATGAATAAATTTCATTGTGACAAACCAATCAACATTGGTGGTTTGTTTGGTAAGAAAACAGAGTTTCTTTGTTGTTTAGGTACATTTAGCTAAAACTAATGCTGTCTGATACAACAGTCCAGCAAGAAATCCTACCTTCATGAAGGTTATAATGGTCAGTATTTGGTAAAGCTCCTAGAGAGCTGTTTATTCCACTGTATGATTACTTTGAAGGATATAGGCTAGTTTGTAGTGCTGTTGAACTGTACTGCATTATGCAGTGAGGTGCTTCTGCTATTTAGCCTATCCTTGTATAATTGGAGTGAACCAATTTGTATCAGATTTTCATCAGCTGTGGTGATTGTTTAGAAGTGAAGATAACGCCCATTATCCCATGCCACTTTGCAACATCATTAAACTATGTATTTTGTTATTGTTAAGGTAATGTGAGAGAACCCCCACGAGCAGCAGACCTTACATATTGTGCATTTAAAATAAAAGTGTAAAGCAGATATACAAACATCAAACATTTTGTAGAACATTATTAAAATTTCACTGAGAATCCAGCAGCCTGAGGTTGTAGAAGCCTGTGAACAATCATAGTTCTGTACAACTTGTTTACTCTTCATCAGTAGCTCCATCAAGTTCATGGCCTTGCCATTTAGCTCCGTGTTCTCAGGGTTAAAGAGCAAACCGACCATGGGACAGGGCGAAACAACAGATCATGCACCATCACTGCTGTTCACTCACATGCCAGGCATCTGATGGAGTTGTTCTCTCTGCTGATGCCAGAAATGGAGACCTTTCACCTGGGAAAGGGGTCCCCCAAACCTTCACCTTTCATCTCTCATCTGTCTGATATTGTTTGTTCGTCACGGGCCGAGAGCATGCAGACTCACTGCACAAGTTGCATAATATACCTCAAAACAGACTGGTGTGTGTTCAGAAGTGGACTAATGTGATTCGACTTGTGCTCTTTAGGCAGCGTGTTGATCTTATCAGTCTAATGTTTAACATTTCTGCTGAGGAGATGGCTTCTTTGATTTAGATCCAGCTTCAGGGTGATGCTGTGCCATACCTGTCTTAATGTAATAAATATTTTTAACATTTTTCACATAGTTGCCTCATTTCATTGCACACGCTCCATTTGAAGCAGACAGTGATGATATGTAGAATATGTCGACGCAGTCACTCAAGCAGAGATGAAATACGTCTGCTCTACATCGATCAGTCCCTCCCCACTGTGGTGCAGTTTGGTTTGAAAGGCCATCAGCGATAATTACTCAAGTAAAGGAACATTCTGTACATTCTGGGTCTTTTCTGGGAAGAGCTATGTACACACATCCACATTCCCCTAGAAAGCACATTGGAAATCTGTGACTAAATGCCCTCACTTAGGAGTTAATGAGCTGGATCGAGGCAGGCATGCACAGCCTTGGAGCAGAAAACAGAAAGCCACCCAAACTGTGTGCATGAACCCCACACACCCTCCTCTTCTTATGTCTGCATCATTTGCTTTAAGGACCCACCAACAGTCCCTATACACTGCTGTCTTTATGTTCTGTCACATCTTTCCAAGAGTCCCTGTAGACTTTGCTTAACTGTCCTCTCACTTATTTTGTAGTAGTGTCAGATGATGTCTGATTTTGAGGTGTTTTCTGCTTTTGTGTCATTTACTCTCTTTTTATGTAGGGTTGTATGAGGTACTTATCCATAGTATGTGTATACCTATAGTAGATGGCGGTCAGAATGCCCCAAGTTTAAGAGGCACAGAGGCGTGTTAGCCCTGAAGCTATGCAATGTACTGCTGTGGACTGGGTCAGCAACAAAAGGTATTTTAGCCATGCAAAAAGGTCCACCTAAAAAAATCAATGTTGGCTGAAGGATATGCTCTACTATTTTCACTGCTTTACTTTGCAATCAGAGAGCCTTTTTTCGATTGGAAATCACCGATATGTAAGCCAGATACCACTCTTTCCAAACCAACCAAATGCCACAGACGAAATCAGTCATTTTTCCTCTCAGAACCTTCACTGACTGTCAGTAGGTACCTGCTACAACCCCACATTAAATTAAACTGTCCCGTTAACTGAGGTCTTCTTCCCTCAGACAAGCCAAGAAATCCATGCTGGCTTTATTTTTGTTTTTCTTCTTCAGACCATGAAAAGGGAGCTCTGTTCACCATCATACTCCACATATACATCCTGTGCAAACATGGGCGCTACCCCAGGCCCTTTTCCCGCCACCTCCTCTTCACTTCCTCCTTCCATCCCTGTATTCCATGACGGTCTTTCTCCTATATCCAGCCCCCTCCACCTTATTCTCTACTCACACACAGACTGCCTCTTGTGCTCCTGTGCAAACAGTAGCATATATTTGACCGCAGCTCTCCTTGCACCTCTTTTTTTACGTCACAAACTCCCGTCTTCTTGCCCCCAAAACCTCACCTCTCCTCGCTCAGTAGTTTCACTCAATAATTGGTTTTACTGTTCCCTCATGTATATTTTCATTCTTTGTGCTTTGCCCTCTCTTATGTTCTTCATATTACTCAACCACACCAGTAGTGGAAAGTAACTCATTAAGTTTTACAGTCTTCAAAGGATGCTGGCGTCTGTAGCGTCAGCACAGTGTTGGTTCGGTTTCAAGTGTCAGACACACATACACACAGAGCATCCACACCCTTATAATAAAACCTGGAATGGAAAAGTCAGTCTAGCTGTAAGGTTATGTAAGTTTCAAACAATGTCTGCAGTGAGAGGCCTTTTCCGAGGGTGGATAATGTTTGTAGCCCTCTCTCAGCTTTCGTCTTACTCAAATGCAAAAAAGAGCTCTAAACTTCTCTCCAGAGTCACTGTGCTGCTCTTTAAGTTCCAGAAAGGTTTGTATTTGACATTGCTTACCTGATGTGCAAACTGTGTACAACTACATTTTGTGCCAGCAGATGGCAGTGTTGCTCTCACACCTTAGTTGCCTCTGTGTGTGTGTGTACAAAACAAGGAATGTTCCTTCTCACAAGCCAAATCCACCCTGTGCACTGTTCTGTTACACTGGAGCTGTAATCTGTAGGTAATGTTTTGGTTTGGTTCAGAAATGTTCAGAATTTTATCTGCAGTTGGGATATCAGCAAGTTTAGTGTGTATGTGCGCGCATGTATCCTTGCCTCACTGCCAAGGTTATCATAGTCTTCCCAGGAAAAGCCACATTCTTTTCCTTTTTAGAGGTTTATTAGAGTTCTGGGAAGATGTGTAACCTTGGGGAACCTTTTTTGTTTCCTCCAGCAATGCACGAGGCAAAACACATGCATAACTCATGATAACATGAACACTTTTTAGCCAACATTGATGAGGAGTCGTTAAAACGCTCTGAAAAAACCCACTGCCTGCTGATAAAGATTGTGTGATACAATCAAAAGTTACAGACTCAATGGTCCATGTGGTGAGATTGTTTTCTACAATTTGATTTCTAAAATCAAGAATGAAATCTAAACCTCAACCATGTTGGCAGTTTATAAAAGGTTGTCACTTGGGCTTTGAATGAGGACTGGCCAGTTCATTGAAATACTGTTTTATCGAAATCACAATATGGCCAAGTACAACATTCAAATTGCAGAAGCCGCAATTTTTTGATAAAGGAAAAATATGTGACAAAACAACATTATAATGAAGTATTGTAGTGCAGCAGAGATTTCCTGGCCTACAATTCTGTTTGTTTTGCACAGACCCCAACAAATGATTTTAATTTTTCTTATTTAGTGAAAATTAAAATGATGCAAAAATGATAATTCCCACTAATTTCAAAATATATAATTATACCAAAACAATCTCTCTCTCTGAGAGAGTTAGTTGTCAACTATTAAATTAATTGCCTACTATTTTCATAACCAGTAAATTTGTTTGAGTCTTTTTATTTAAAGAAAAAAGTCACAAGTTCTCTGATTCTAGCTTCTTAAATATGAATACTTTCTGCTTTCATTACACACATCGTACAGTAAACTGAATATATTTGGGTTGTGGACAAATCACGTAGACATGTGAAGACACCACTCGGTGTGTTGGTAAACACTGATCGATATTTTTCCCCCCATTTCATTTTTGCACCATTTTCTGATGAGAAAATAATTGACAGATTAATTGAAAATGATAATGTTCTTTAGTTGCAGCTCTAAATTACTTGAACAATTAATTGATTTATGAATGAAATAGTTTGCTTTTGTTTTTGTTTTTTTGTCAATTAGGTTGTCACATAATCACTGCAGCTCTAGTTCTCTCTCTTACTCCCTCAGTGATGGGTCCCCTCACTCCTGTTACAAGGCACAAGTCATTAAAAGTGCACAGTGCAGCCACTTTCCCACACTGTCTCTCTGTACCTCAGTCCATTTTTTTTATGTGATCAATCTCATGACACTGATGGAGTGACTCTGTCACAAACCTGCAGCCATTAGCAAGATGGAAAGCCTCATTGTTACCCTTTACCTGCATGCCTGAGGACAAAGTCACATTCTGGCCTTGCTGCGATCACCTGTGATGCAGCAGCAGATCGCAAGTTGTTCTTCAGGTCAGCCACCTCACCTGTCCGTCCTCCATCTCGTCTGTAACCTTGCCTCCTCAGTCTGTTTTGTTGCCCAGTCTAATGTTAGCTGACCTTGCACCTGAGCCTTGGGGGTTAAAGGTCTGTATGTATGTGTGTGTGTGTGTGTGTGTGTGTGTGTGCATATGTGTGTGCGCTCTTACACTTGACAGACAGGTGCTTGGCTGCCCAGGTGCTGAATTATGAGATGGATAGAGACTCTCCCCTGCTTAGGAATGTAGGGAGGAGGAGGAGTACAGCGGGCGTGCTGTGACAACCTCCCACACTGAACCAAACTCTTTCACTTCTCTCATCCAGACTTCTGTTTTTATACTCTATTTCACTCTCCGTTTTCTGTTCTGTTCTTCACTTCCCAGGTCCTCCATTGCCCTCTCTTCACCCCCTCACCAAACTACCTTCTCCCCCTTTCTCATTTCCTTCCTCCTCATCTGTTGCCTTCTCCTTTTTCATCCCTCGCTCCTCTTCATATTCCATTCTGGCCCATTCCTGCTGATATGATAGAGGTTAATCTAAGCAGTATCCATGGAGATGGTAATTTATAAACGTCTGGACACGAGTCTGGTATTTCTCATCTCCTGTCTTCCATCTTGCTAAAGCCCTCTCTTCCTTCAGTCATAAACCAGTCAGAACATGGCCTCCTGTCTTTCAAACATACTTGGCCACTTGTTTCTTCTTTGCAAACTTTCCTTTTTGAACTTGCTCCAGTGCCAGAACATTTGCAGAAAGAGTTTAATGTTGCAAAATCCAAACTAACCTGACTTCTAATTGGATTAAGAGTGCCAGCGGTAATTAGGCAATGGAGTAATTTTCCCTTTGTGCCATTGCTGCTGTTACATGGAGCATGAAGTTGAACCCTAATATGTTTGCTCATGAAGTGCACACGTCAACCTCCCAAACAAGAAATGCCAAGTCAATCCAAACCTGAGAGCTATGCTTCTCAGATCTCATGCTCTTGACCTCCTTTAGCTCATTCTTCATGTTGCTCTTCTCTCCTTTGTTTAGCCAGGCTGTGTGCAGAGAGCGATGGCATGTCTTTGCATGCAGCCCTTCCCCTACAGGAATGCAGAGCAAAGGAGAGATGAAGCCAGGGAGGAAAAGAGTGCACATGCAAAGAAAGAAAGAAAACTTCAAGACCATAAACAGGCTCCTTATGGGTGCTGGAAATTCTTGAAACTACTTGAATTTAAATGTGACTTTGTTTTCAAGAACTGCTTGAAACTGTAACTGCATTACTTTCATAATAAAACACTGGAGTCAGTCAGGGAGCCCAATTGCTTTTGCTTTTCCTTCAAAATGAAGACGACTCTACTCGAGCTTCTCTTGCCATTCTGCACGTGTGGGTGCACTTTGTGTAATCTGTTAGTCTATGCTGATGTGTGCTCTCTGTGGTAACACTGATTTGGTTGCTAACAGACAAGCTGTTTCAATGATTGTTGGCTTGAAAACAAAAAAAAGTTTTTAAAAAGAAATAAAATTGAAGTTATTTGTCTAGTAATTGTTCGATTTGTTTTATATTGGCTTAGCCATGTTGTACAGGATGCCAAGTCTCCTTGGTGACAAATTTTGAAACATGAAACTTTGTTGTGTTTTAATTTGTCACCCTTCTGTAGAATTCTATCTTGAAACATGTTGTTTTGTTGTTTTTTTTTGTTTTTTTTGTGGCACAATAACATCCATTTAATGCAATGGAGAAATTAAATAGGGCATAATCATTTTGAGTGTGTATGTTTATATAAGTATGTAATTTCCCACAGCTGTAAAGTGCTGGAAAAACTTAAAAATGCAAACTTGGTGTTCAAACCCTGCTTAAAGGTGGACAGGAGAGACTAGGGCAAGAAAAAACTGGTGAATCCAGTCCACCTTTGTTAGACTTTATACATAAATATACTGTCTAAAAAGCACCTTGTATCATCTGTCAACAACAACGACAAAAAAAAAGGCAGCTGTGATAATAGCATTGTCGCTTACTGCACAGTGTGCAGGACAGGAGTACCTAGTTTGAGACTACCTATTCTGGTCCAGGTTTTGTCTGCACTTGCACAGACATCTACACTCCACAGACACTTCATACGGGCTACTCATGCTCAGTATTTCATTCAGTGCAGAGTGAATGAATTTTGTAGAAATGGAAGGTAAAGAGTTGAAGTTGGATCTGGGACCTAGATTAGCTGATTTGATTTTCGTAGCATCTGCTTATTCATTTTTTTATAAGGAGAAGGTTCAGGCAGTATTTGCATATTTGTAGCTGTGGCAGCAGATACAAAACTCTTTTGTCTAATTTTGGAGGTTGGTTTTACACGGTGGGTCGCTGGGTTCAGTGTGCCGAGTGTCTCCTGGCCCTGCTGACCTCTATCCGGGCCTATAGAAAAACGCCCTGGCACTAAAGACCTTCAGTCTGTGCTGTTTTCACTGGCTAAGACCTTACCTAAACATACTACACCACTCCCACACACCCCGAACGCGTCGCCAAATGAAGGTCTTACAGAGCAACTTGGAACTGCTCTGATTTTTATTTATTCATTTTTGAGTTTTAACACAGTTGGGTGCCTGACCTGTCCGTCATTTGGATCCCAGCTGTGATTGGCTGGAGACCTGTAGTGGTAGGGCTGGGACTGAGCTGTTGCCAGGCCCCAAGGCGCATCTGCTGCGGTTGTGACTCATCTACTGCTGGCCTCGAATCACTGTTTTCTTTGTCTCAAATAGGTGGAATGTCCGCTGACTTTCAGACTCAACCTGTTGGGCCAGCCATCCATCTCTCTCAGCAGTGAAGAGAGCGCTGCAGGCCAACACTTTCTGTCCTAAATGTCCTGCACATTTGGACCACTATTTAATGTTTTAATGTGGGTTTTTGTTGAGCTTTAACAGTCCAGTGTCTCTTTCATATATCGGCGGCTGCTTATTGTTCTTGAGTTCTTAACATACCAGTGTGACATATTTCTTTCAACATAGGACCGCCTCCTAACTGATGTTATGACGTCAAGACTGTAATGATTGGAATTACTTGCATTTTTCTCTACTGCAGTCTTTATTTTCCTCGTGTTATCTGTTGCTCTTATCGGTCATTGCTATAGTTGTTGTCATTGTAATTTCTTCAGTCAACAGATTAAGGCTCAACAGTCACAAAGCCAGTGACGTCACATTGTTTCCATAAACTGTCTTCATTTCTTTTCCTCCCCTCTTTTTAATTAGTAATGTGTTTTCTAATTAAATTTACTGTCTGTATCTCCAGGGTGGATGTCTTTTGATGAGGTTAGCACTCTTGAAGCAGCTTGTTATGTTGTTCTAGACGTACATAGTTTTGTATTTTAAAGTCTGCGTAAGCCAATAATAAAAGTGTTCGGAGCTTGTCATACCACAGAAGATGTGTGTAACCACTCAGCCAAATTTAAGTGATTGAAAAAATAGCCAAGTATGTAAAATTAGGTTTCCCAATTGTGAAAAAATAAGCTCTACGGTCTTAAAATGTCAAACACCACTTAGGCATGAAAAATGGATGCTCTGACTAGCAGCTTTATTGGACTTGTACAGACATGTTTGAGCCACCAGAGCCAGAGGACGGTGACCTGCCAGAGAATCAACTCATTCCTCTCAATCTACAACAGGATAGTTATCTTTTTTTCTTCAGTGTTGGATTGTTGGACTGAGTCTTTTCATCACTTGCGCTGCTAAATGCTGATGCACTCTAGCTTATATAATGTTAGGGGACATATGGATCTCAGGTCTGCCCGAAAAATTCTGCGCACAGAAACGGTTTTAACTCCACAATTCAGTGCTACATACTGTAGTTCTCAGTCTTTTGACATGTTTTCGCTCATCATTTTCGAACATGTATAATGTGTTTTGAAGAAAACGTATGAACTTTAATGTGAAAATAGTTTTTTTGAACATCACAACTTCTTATGTAGTTGAAAAGATCTGTAATTCTCCCCTCAAGTTCTTATGTAACCCTTTCAGTTTTTGATTTAACCCCAAACACACGTGCCAAACAAATGAGTATGTAATCAGACGTCGGCTGTTTTAGCTCGTATTTGTGCCGCTCACTCATAACATCACACATTTTTGCTTCCTGAGAACGGCTGGGTATATGTTGGTGCTTCGCAGCAACATCTGGTTTGGTGAGGGCAGGTGGCAGATGAGTGATGCCATGTCTTGTCTGCATAGAGGAAGGGAAGGTGACGTTAGCAGAGAAGAAAGAGTAAACCTCTGTCTGCCAGATGATGGAATGTGGCCGTTGGTTTCCATCCACGTCACGCATTGCGTAATAGGGTCCGACACCATCTCTGTCTCAGCCTGCTCTGTCACAACCTGCAGTTCACATAACACGACAAACTGCTGGTGTGACTACATACTTTCTGTTTAACCAAAGAAAAAGCCACTTTGAGTTAAAAGGCACCTACTCTTTGACTTGTTCATGTGTGATTCATTAAAGCACTTTGTCCACAGTAACTCAGTGGTGAGTGTAGAGGCCCAGGCCAGGCTCCAGTGATCTTGAATGGATGTCTTCTATTTTCAGTGACCGCACGGATCCAATAGTTAGGAGCAAATTAATGGAAAGTTCCCTGAGCATGGGATTTCCATTACAGCAACAAACTATTTTCTCTGGGGCGGTCATAAGTAGCACATGAGCACTTCATGTATCAACTCTAACAACAATTTTGTACTCCTAATATATCACATAGCTCTTTATATACAGTAAGTAAGTTATACCATGCTATATATAGACTTGGATGTTATTTGATACTAGTCCCAGTATGTTACCCGAGCAGAGGCACCAAAATTATTTTTTTATACTTTAAGGGTAGAATAAGTTGTAAGTGATTTGAGTTCCCAGGATGCCAAATAGGGACATTTTGGTTGGTAAAGCATCTGTAAGCAGTTCTAATTCTAAACAGAGGGTGAAGTTCTCAAATATTAGATGTCTGAATACAAGCAGCTGTGCAAGAACTTTGTCAAAATAGTCTAAAAGTTCCTTTAAAAAAACGTATTGACTCTTTCCACTCAGCTCTGTGTAACACAACATCCCCCACCACAAATCATTCTCACACCTGGTTACAGGTCCCAGTATCCACTCACCAGCTCAGTCACTGATTAAGCTGTTCATTTATTTGTGTGTACCCACACACACACACACACACACACACTTCCCCCTCCTCTCCCTCTCTGTGCACTGTTCTCTGTATTCTTTATGGGCCTGGCCAGGCGGGCTGATGCTATATTTAGCACCAGGAGAAAAGTCAGTGCCCTGTTCTGGTCTCTCTCCTCTCAACTCTGCTCCTCACCCCTGCTACCACAGCAGGAGCCGCTCACTGGGCCCCTGCATCACCCAACTCCACCCACCAAACCAAAGCAGGAAGGCAGTCAGTCATGTAGGATGAGGGTGCAGAGCGGTGCCTGTCGGACCCCCTGTCTCTTTGATTCATTCAGATCACATAGAGGCTTTAAAACATAAACAAGTGGCCCCTCAGAGAGGGTCCAACTGTCCGCAGTAAACATGCTCCACTGACACTCACACTTTTGCACACACGAAATACACCTGTATGAGCACAGTCCTCACAGACAACACCCTCACAAAGTCTTTTATCCTCCTCACTCAGCTACTTGCACCCACCCGCATTTGAAGAGTGCACATAGCTCCATAGATCCCACAGATTAGTGCGTCTTTGTGTGAGTGTCCATGCTGTAGCAGCCAGCTGGTCCAGTATTCCTCACATCTGCAGCTCCGCCGTGGCCCCACGAGTTTTGTCTGAGGAGAAAGAGAGGAAAAACAGACTGGTTGAAGAGAAGGGGAGACAATGAGAAGGAGAGGCACATAAAAACGAACCCAGAAAGGGAGGAGAAATGTGTGAAGAGAGCAATAGAGGAGAGAATAAGAGAGGACGTTTGTTGGGAGGCAGTAATTAAAGGGAAGAAGGGCGAGGGAATGATAGTTCCGTAACACCAGTTGTAATCTTCTCATGGACCGCATGACTCCCAGTATTCACTGTTCATTTCCTCTTGTTCATTTTGTACTATGTGTTGTTGGCTCAGCTCTCTGTGTTGACAATTTAATTAGAATTTACATTGTATTCATGCTTCAAATCATGTCCATAATATGAAACTTCCAAAACTGGTGTTACAGAGAGTTCTCTCAGTTGAAGACTTGTCCCTGAGACATGCACAGAATTCTCTTGATATTCTTATGAATCTGCCTTTGGCTCTCAAACAGGCTTTGTTTGATTCCCTCAGTGGTTCCTCAGCATTGACATGTTTGAACAGGCCTGACTGCTGCCAGCCTGGACTATCCAGGTGAAGTTCAGAATCAACAGGAGGAATGTCGTCCCACAGTCCCTGCATGCACGGCGCACTTAACCCAGCACCAGTTCTCACACTAAAAGAAGTGACGCACTGTGACAATACACATTTTTAGTCAGCCTTTTGTGCCAGACATAAAAGTCTTTTTTGAGTTGTAGCATGTGTTCAGCTTTCTTTTATTTTACCTGCTTTTTCCATTTATGATTTTTCACATTGTTTGTAATAATGTTGTTTTAACGGCTAATCCGACATCTGGCCGATTTTCAAAAGAAAATTAGTTGGCAACTATTTTGATGATTGAATAATCGTTTCTACATTTGCTGGTTTGAGCTTCTTAAATGTGAGGATTTGTTACTTTTCTTTGACGTTTATGACAATAAATTAAGTGCCTTTGGGTTTTGGACTGTTGGTTGGATAAAAGTAATTTGAAGATGTCACTTTGGGCTCTGAGAAAATGTAATAAGCATTTTTCACATTTTTTTTTGGCATTTTATAGACTAAATGATTAATTTGTTAAAATAATCAGCAGCTCAATTGATCAATTGCAAAACACAGGTAATTGCAGCCCTAAAAATAAGCCTTTTAGCAAACACTGGCACATTACAGGGATTTGACCATTGTGTCTTGTCCCTGTTGTAAATTAACATAGTTTGAAAAAATAACTTTAACTGGAGATCCACTTACTAGCTTTTTCTCAACCTTTCAAGCACATTTCACTGTCCTCATTCGTAGATGTTTTCGCTCAGTTTGATGATGTGCATTTATAGTGACAAAATACAGAAGACTATGAATATATGGGTTATGTACAGAAAAGAAGAACATTCTGCCTCATCATATGCCCAGCTGCCTCCCCCATGAACAAAAGAAACCCACTCAGAGCTTTATTGCTGGGGCATTCATGGTAGGGGCTTGTAAACTCATACATTATAAATAATGTATTTCTAGTTTTTCTCTGGTTTGCAAAGCATATTTACTTTTCTGTCATGTGTTGCAATTGAAAAGGTCATGCTACTTATGCGAACCTGTGCTGTTACAGTAGGCACATATAATGTAGCAACACCTTTTTATTTAACTGTAATCCACAGTTATTAGCTGGCCACCTGTTGCTACATTGTAACTACACTTCAGGGAGATGCATGCACCACGTCCACATGGGCAGACGTTTGACGTCACCACAGCCCGCCCACCGAACCCCTGTTCCCTTCGCTGATTGGACGAGAGGCTACAGAGGAGGTGGGCCCTCTGTACAGTCCTCAGAAAGTTTTTCTTTCTCGCTGTGTAGAGGAGTTTCATACGTATCAAACCCTGGAGTGATTCGGACTGTAAATTTGTAGTGGAGATATTCAGACAGCAGAGCTTCATGTTTTAAACTATGGTCGGAGATTATTGCTCCTTTTCTGGAGATAAGACGGACATGCACTCTCAGAGGAACTCAAAAAACGGACTAAGTTGCAAAATGGTGCTTCAGGCAGTCGGAAAAGTACTAAGGTAAAAATGTATTGGTTACTTTAACTTGACAAAGTGGTGTCTGCTGATAACCTCAGAGTCGATTCTGAACTGTAAGAAGAAGCTTCGACGGCACCGAGAGAGCCTTAAAGTCCGAGTAAATAATATTTAACTCTTGTTAATATGTCGCATTCTGCTGCTTTTTCAGCGCCTCGTTGACTTAATGTGTGTGGTTTTAGCTTGGAGTCATTTTTCCGTCGTTGTTTTTCATTTGTAGCAGTTTTATTACAATGTTACAGACGTCCAGAAACTTAAACAGCGCACATTAGTTGAGAACGTGAAGCTGCGGTGTGTTCAAGTCCCGCATTTTATCTAAAACAACACGAAAAAAAAAAATCGTGTTGTCTCCTCTTAGCAGTAATTACACGAGTATCAGGACCCTCTGGTTCCGGGGTCACAGCAGTTTACCAGCCGGGGGTGATAGGGGGACGTGAATGCCTCATTTCTCTTCCTGCAGCTCTCACTAACAAGACTCAACAAGAGCAAGAGAAATGTGATACTGCCTCCTCATCTGCTCTGATGAATTATTTAAGACGCCTGTTAACGTTTTAGAATAGACGACTTAAGGAGGAAATTATTTTAAATCACGAGCACACAAACTTTTTATTTTTAATATAACTGATAAAAGAGCACATTATGGCCAGAGTATAGCAAGAGTTTTAATCCTAATTAAATCCAATCTATGAATATCCAGTTTCCACCATAGCCTACATTAGAGCGGCAATGATTAGTCGCACAATTGATCAGTTGTCAACAACTCGACTGTTCAATGAGCATTGGGGCACAGTCATCAACATTTTTCACCATTGCCTGACATTTTATGGATCAAACAACTAATCAATTAATCGAGAAAATGATCCAGAGATTAAATGATTTTGACAAGTAATCATTAGTTACAGCTCTAGCCTACATTATAACCTGAAAATTAAAGGAAATACACATAAAAAAGACATAATTTAGAATGCAAAGCAGGCCTAAATGCACCTGATTGTCTTTGATCTTGTTTATTGGTTGTTGTCTCTTACTGGAAAGCATTTTGACCTATATTTAAGGTTATAATGTGCTGTTTAAAATCAATTATTTTAGCAGGCATCTAGAGATCACAATATGACCGAGAAGACGCAAGACTCAAAGAATGCATGACCCAAATAGGAGTGTGAACAGCGTGTTTGTGTTTCATGCGAAGTGACACAACCCCGTCGTGATTAATCCCTGTGGAGAATGCAATTCAAGAAAAAATACCCATGTCTCAGTGGTTAATGTTAAACCAGTTCAGATATGTGTATTTACACTGTCTGTGTCATGTGAAGAAAACATGCAGTCATTATGAGTGTGTTCCTCCAGGGGACAGAGCATCATGTTAATGCTTTTGTTGAAGTTTCCTCTTACCTTTCAAGTCTGGGGACAGGTGTGTTTCAGCCCAAAGGGCACATGCCTTGAAACCTATTGTCGTCATTGAAGATGTGGAGAGTGATAGTGAAGAGAAAATCCACCATCTTAGGATCTCTTAACAGATTATAAGCAGGATGTAATGGACGCAGCTGAGGGGTGTTATTCTACAGTATTTTGTTATGTCTGTTGCAAGACCTGTGACAGGTAGAGACACGTTCTGCTGCTCCTATTTTACTGGGAACTCAACAGCCTTAAGAAATCGGCTTGTTACCAATGAAATACACCTTTAATTTATTTGCCTGGGAGGGACAAAAGGGGACTTTCCATAAATTTGACATCTTGAGGAAAAACTGAACTAAAAACACTTTATCAAAGTTAACAAGGATGCATAGTTTGGAGTTTTATGAGGGGGTGGGGAGGCACCGTAGACCTGTTTATAGCTCCACTTTTAACCAGTTTCCTCCTCCAGTGAATGGTTCAGTGCCCTTGGCTTGAATGCAGGTATGAATACTAGACTGGCAAAGATGGCTAAGATAGCTTTTACGGCCCAGTCCCTGAGAGTGTGAATGTGTAGCCTTGTGTAATCTTGACACCTTTTTTCAGAATTTCTGCTTGAACACACACACACTCACACTCACACACACCACACTCACACACACACACACACACACAGTTCTTCTTTGATTTACAGTTCGATTCATTCATTCAGATGGACTGATTGGATTGCCTAGAGTGTAGAGAAATCTCATTCAGCTTTTCACTCATGTCCTCCACATCAGTCGCTTCATATTGTGCCAAATCAATGTTGGAGCTAACCTTCCAAGAAGGTTACATTTGCCAAATACTTAACCAGTGGCTCGGCCTTATCTCAACCCAAACTCCCCCTTTCCTGTCACACATGTGCGTTGTGATGTTGATGAGGCTCCATTATAGTGCTGGCAGGGGGTCCTTACATACTCTGCAGGCCCAAGAGTCAGTGAATGGGATTTAGCACAGGATGACAAGGGGAAGAGGAGGTAGAGCCAGATCTGTGCTGGGGTAGGGTCAGTAGTTGAATTGGTTCTGTGTGTGTGTGTGCACATGTTTAGGCCTGCACCCTGGCTACAATCCTCATTTACTGATTTACAGTGCTGCTGACACCCCCGGTGATGCTGCTGATTAAGTGGTGGCAGCTGTGCCTTCTTTGTTTTTGGTTTCCGTCTTATCTCTTTACCCCAGAACTAAAACTTAACACATATTTTTTGCACTAGGGTCCCTTTAAAACTACACAGAAACTTCAGTGAACAGTATACTCTATAGACTTTAACCACTGCGAGGCCGAACCTCTGGTTTAGTCCATCCTTAACTCTGTCTCTTTTTAGCCCCATAATGGCTGCTGTGGTTTAGCTTTGGTGTGCTCAGACTGCCTGCTCTCCTCTGTCTGTGGTTTTTCGGGGAAAAGAGCCATTGGGTCTATTCAATTTGAATCCTGAAATAGATCGGGAGGCCAGGCTTGCAGAAAACCGATCCTCCTGACTGAAGCTACTCTTTTTACAAAATGGCAGAGTTCATTCACTCAGTTCTTGTCTTATCTGCTGAGATTGGAGCGATATCCTGTTGCTATTGATGGTTTATTGCAGTTTTTTAAAACCTTGAACAGGGGATTTGTCAGTGAGTTTACAAAGGAGGGAGCAACTTCCTGATTGATTCTTACTGTGACCTATCAGGTGTGTGCTTGAAGGTCACATCAGTAAGAAGTGTTTGATTTTCCTGGGTTGAAGACCTTTGATTGTTGTCTGCAGTGTTTGTTATCTCTCATTTCCTTATCATAAACACAGAGCCCATTTTCCAGTAAATTGTATTGGGGACATGTGGTGACAAGATAGGCCATATCTTTTCACCTTTGGTGCACCTCTTCTTGTTCCAGGGAGATTATGGTTTTCCCATAATCTCCTGGTCTTGTAGTTTAGATATCTGATTCGGTTTATTTCCGCTGAAAATGCCTCTTTCACTGCATTTGTCTCGGAGTGTCAGTTTGCTGAACTCAAAGCAAATCTCTCTGATCACCACAGCAGCAGGCAACTTTAGAGAAGATGGTAGACTTCTTCTTTGTTGGATGTTTGCACGTGCTGTTCACCGTCACAGATCACATTAACTGCATCCATATGCCAATAGTTAGATTCCTCTGCTGTCCAGAAGGCCAATTCAAGCAACAGTTGTGCAATATCGGGTTTGGCAGGAGCAGCAGGTTGGAGGGGAATGCCATTGCATGGGTTTTGTTGTACGGGTTTCAGTTAAAATTGTATTCAATCAGAGAGCGAAACAATCAAAACATAAGCTCCAAAGCCTCAGTTGTGGCATGAGCATGAGATTGGGCCTACCCAGTTACTTTTTTAAAAAGGCCAGATTTGAACAAGGTAAAATGCCAAGGCGCTATATCTGACCTATAGTTACTTAAATGTGTAAAACAATTCACCCTTTTTTAACAAAGTGTGTGTGTGTGTGTTGTGTGTGTGTGTGTGTGTGGGGGGCATAGATGGAAGGGGGAGATCTTTAGTACCAAATTGTAGTATTTTAGAGAAAGCACTTAAACTAATTCTGCAGCATAGTTCTGTAATGTGGCCCCGAGTGATTCCAGGATTAATTGGAGCCAGATTCTAGTAATGAGACATGCTCATGGTGTACCTGCCAGAGGGCTGCTCCTCTTTACACAAAGTTTATTTTGTTCAAACGAATTGTGTTGAGCATTTGGCAGGCACACAGTAAGCTAGCTAACATATAGGAGCTGATACATGTGCCAGCGTGAGGCCAAAGAGATGTACAGTATGTTTGACACAATTAAATCAAGACTGAACGGACACACACGTGCTCACACAAACACACTTTCTCTCAGACCAGACAGGACTCACTTCTTGTGGACTTTCTCGAGGTCTCTGCTGGGATCAGACTCGTGACGCAGCTGTCGTGACCAGCTGGGGTCGGCCGTGAAAAGGGGGGAGGCTATAGCCAGAGATTGGGGTGTGTGTGTGTGTGTGTGTGTTAATGTGTGTTAATGTGTTCATGGAGTCACAGGTGTGTATGTGTGCAACATGGTGTGTCAGTTAAGCATTGGTGGTAGTGTACAGAAGGAAAGGTAGTGAGTGAAGGCAGCCGGCGAGGATGGGGGAGGCAGTGTTGCTGGGAAAAGTGAAAGGGATAAGAGGGAGAGTGGCTAACAGACAAAGTTGAACAGCTGTCGAGTCAGCTCTGCAGCACTAACCTCCCTGACACCCAACTATACAGCCCTATTTCCTTATTGTACTGCAGATAAACACCAGCATGTCTGTCTTCCTGCTTCACACCCTCCACCTCTTCTTGAAAAGTTCAAAAGACGTCAGCTTTGCGGCACGTGATTTGTCTCATGGCTCTTTGTAGACTCCACTGAGCCTGACCAGGTTTTCTGGTATCACAGACCGGTTCCCATTGGTGCCAGGCAGGCCATGGCTGTTCCCCCAGCCTGGAGACATGTGCCTGGCCTTGGCCTCAGTTCCCCTCCACTCCTGCCTTCTGGCCTGCCCTGATCTAGCGAGGAGAAAGAAGCATCTGCTGCCTTTTATGGCAAAGACTGGCCTGGGAGAACTTTACCAAGAACAGACAAAGCTCTGTGTGTGTGTGTGTGTAGTGAAGACAGACTATGTACGTATGAGGGGAGGAGTGTTGGCATTGAGGAAGTTTTCTTTATCCTAAAATAAACTAATGGCTCCAGAATTTCACCTCCCCTTACCACACAAATGTTCGCAAGAAGCGGAGGAGGCGTTTTTATGGAAAATGATGAAATTACACAGGGAGAGAGGCAGGAAATAGCTCAGTGAAACAGAATGTTTTCAAAAGGAAAGGGGGGGGGGGCTGAAAGAACCGAGTTGAACCTTTTGCGGGAGCCGAACAGCTTTTCTGAGGGGCTTAGTAAGGCCTTTGAAAAGTTGTGGGAGCTGACGGTATCTGTGGATGAAGCTCCATCCTCTCGTAAAGCTCTTTCACATGACGGAACATGTAGCTCACGGTGCAAAACCACACGGACCACATGAATCCGTCTGTACCCTCATGAGCAGGAAGAAGGGGGAGAAGGAAGCAGACAGAGATAAGGAGAAAAGAAACCAAATGATAAAACATACGTGGGCAGGAGCCTTAAGTAAAAAAAAAAAGGAACAGTAATAGAGTGCAGCAGGAATGAGTCCTAAAACCCTGAAATTAGTTAACATTTTAGCACATCTGTTCCCCTTGTCTCAAAGTCGATGGATTTTTTTGAATGTGTTATAGGTTAGATGCCTGAAATAAAGTCTGGTGTTAACACAAGACTTTCCCATTTTGTTCTATGACAAAGTGCATCAGTAATTACCCCACTTGAGGATTTGGAAGATTTCATGTCTTAAAAAAGCTGTTGCTAACAAGTGGCTAAATGAGATTACAGAGGTTGTTGGGTACATCACGCCATTTTGATTTTTTTTTTTTTTTTAAGTTAAGGTCACTTAGTGGTAGTGATTTTAACTCATTCAACATTGGTGTAGTTTAGGGGTGTCACATTTCAATATTAAATCGAAAACTGATCAAAATGAGCATTCAGTTTCAACAATTGAAATCAAAGGCAACAATTCAACAATTCTGTGTTTTTTCTCTCCATTCCTGCCTTTTGTGATAGTCAGCACATGTTTAAAGGATAAAAGCAACTTCACAGATGCCACAGTGTTACTTAACAGCTGTTGTATCACACTTTGATACCATATAGACTATCTTTTTAAAGAATAATTTGAAAATGTAAATGACAGTTGTCAGAGCATAAAACCAATGATCTGTTGATCTTTACAAATCAAAACTCAATAGTCTAATAATGGCATTGTGATCGATGTAAAACAATGGTTTAAATTGAAAAATTGAAAGTCAAATTGAATTGTGGATTTGGAGAATCGTTCATAGTGTAGTTCATTAATGGCCTAACGTTAGCTTTTTACTTCAGGGGATTGCATGTACCCTTCAAAAATCTAAAAAATAGATTATCTTGCTGAACAAGATGTGGCAGTATCATTAACCTCTGTTTGCCACACAGCTTATTTTCTGCAATAATCCAATGAAAGAATACCATTGGCTTTTTGTCTTGAGAACCAGTGTCTTGCTAACTTCTGGGTTCGGCCCACAAAAATGGTCATCCCTGCAGCAATCTATTAAAATGTGAGTCTGAGTAGAGGTGGCTGAGTGAGGTAAATGGGAAGCAGGGTAATAATTGGGGATAGAAAGATGAAGGGAAAGGGCAGAAAGAGATGAAAGGAGAGGGCAAAGATGAAACTTCAAGACCTGAGGCTTCTAACTCTGAACAATAGGCTGGTTAGACAGGTGGGCCTGTAGCCACGATGAGGAACGGACAGAAAGAAATGCCTACGAGCCTCAAGAAAAACAAGATATTGCAACAGGAGAGGAGAGGTGAGGTGAAACAGAAAGTGGCCACTCATCAATAATTAGCCAGCAGTGTAATCTGTGGTGTCCTTGGTTTTTAAATGAGGCCAAAACAAGCTCAAGAGTTGCCTGATAGGAAGACCTGAATACCTTGATGAATCATTACCCAATAAATGAGAACCCAGCAGTGTCGTGTGTGCGCAATAAGTGTTGCTCCTTCGGGTCTTAACGGTTTCACAGGAGGCCCAAAGGCAGTTTACAGCTAAACATTTCTCCTGACAGCTAAATTAGATGACAGAAGACATGTAAGGGGGGGGGGGGCTTAAACATTTACAAAGCAGAGGACTTCAGGCTCTGTGTGCATCCACATGTTGACATGCCTTCCCTTGTTTGCTAAGGTGGAAAGCAGGCTGACACTTCCTGGAGAGGGGAATTAATACTGTGAAGGGCTTTTGAATACTGTGCTCTGGCCAAGAGGCCTCGTGCTCCACAGTCCTGTCATGTTTTGTAAGTGTTTATTAGTTCCCATGGATATCAGCTGGGCCTGAGTCGATCTACCTTCTCTCCTCATTCCTATCTCCCCCTCTGCTCTCACTCCCCTCCTTCTGTTCTTAGTCCTTTCTCTCTGAATCTATTTCTAATACCTCCATATTAGTGGACGGTGAACGAAACCCCACCAGTCACTGCGTCTGTCCTGTAAAGTCCAGCTTAAGTCACAGCAGAGCCCAAGTGAAAGTGAGAAGGGTTTGGCTGCTGCTGGAAAATAGTGTTTATGATCCTTCGTCATTACTGCTGTTAGCCGGGGCTGCCGTATTTCGGGAATGGGAGAAGGTCTGGGAGTGATACTGGGAAGGAGAAGTGAGAGCTGAGAACACATGCTGGATCAGTGTGTTTAGACAGAGGGTGTGGGGAGAGAGGAGGGATGAGTACTGGAGATAGAGGAGGGGGTGAGCGCAAGAAAGACAGGCGGAAATGAGGGTCAACATAAGCGCAATAAATTCAGGAAGCAAACTGAAACTCCCCTGTCCTTAAGCAAACCCAAACAACAGTAGCAGAGCCAGGAAGGAGCGAAATAAAGATGTAGGGAAAAGTTGGGAACAGAAATAGAGCCATTACAGGATGAAGGAAGCCTTGAACAGAATACTGATCAAGTTGGCTGTTGTTAGCTCTAGCTTTCAATGTCATGAAGAAGGAAGACAATTGGGCGGTTGATTACATCAGTCTGTATATGGTAACGACCGTCTTGGACAACTCTACCTGTTTATTTGTCTCACTCATGTATCAGCCTTTCAACCTTTGACCCCAGAGTGCACTGCCTCTGCTGATACAGACGGGGAGCATGGGTCTGGGGGGGGGGGGGGTTACAGCCCTGGAAGTGCAGGTAGAGTGTGATATGACATCCCCATGCTAAAACTAGCAGTGGAAGTACAAGGCGCTTGGGACGACTGTCTGTGCTGAGGCTATGTAGGCCTGACATTAGGTCAGAGGTCAGAGTTAAGGGCCAGGTACAGCAACAGAGGACTCTTTGTTTTGTCTGTTCAGGTTGCCGTGAGCTTAGTTTGAGAAAAGTCACAGAAAGTGTGAGTTTTGTAACTTAAACAGTGTAGAGTTTCACTAGCTTTTTCCACTTACAGTGCATGTAATGCAGCTAACGATTTCCATGATCGATTCATCAGTCATTTTCTTGATTAACTGATTAGTTGTTTGGTTCAGAAAATGGCAGAAAATGAAAAATGTTCTGTAAAGCCCATAGTGACGACCTTGAATGTTTTGACATCAACCTAAAGATATTCACTTTGCTGCTATAGGTGACTAAAGAAACCAGACAATATTCACATTTAAGAAGCTGAAATCAGGGAACCTGGAGATTTTTTTTTTTTTTTTTTTTTTTTTTCAGAAAAAAAATCACTTAAAACAAGTAATGAGTTATCAAAATAATTTGCTATTAATTCAATTGCTGACAGCTGTTTGATTAATCATGTTATTGTTGAAGCTTTAATAACAAATGACCTGTGTGTGTTGATTGATCCTCCACATTCAGTGCTACCTGAATGTCTGGATGACTTCAATATATTTTGCCTCTCATCCTTCTCAGTGTCACATAAACCAGTACATTTATCATTTGTGTTACTCTTGTGCACTTTTCTCTTTGCGATTTTATGCCCTATTCTTTTATTGCCCTTATCAAGCTGTTTACAGCTCCTTAACCTGTGCTGTTTCCTTCTGTGTTGCAGGAAGTCGAAGACGAAGCCAAATGGAAAGAAGCCTCCGGCAGAAGAGAAGAAGCAGTACTTGGAGCTAGAGTACACAAAAATCCGTGTAGTGGACTTTGACCTCAAGGAGCTGGTGGTGCTGCCCAGAGAGATAGACCTCAACGAATGGCTAGCCAGCAACAGTGAGTGACTGGTGGTCATCAGTATTAGAAGATACATATATATATAAATGTGCAGGAATATACATGGAGCAGGAGCTCATACAGCAGAACATAAAGCTGAAGCTGATGTCCTCCCACTACTGTAATTTGTAAGCCTGTAATGGTCATGGTTAATACATGAATGGGGCCTATTACCTAATTTATTACAGAAAAATACTTTAGTCAAGCTCAGTGTTTGCTCCAGCATATTTATAATTTTCCTCAAGGGTTTGGAATTTTTTTTGAAGTCGGTATGCATTTGTAATCTGGAGATGACAAGATGTTCCAGAGATGCTGGAGATGCAACTCCACCAAAGCCAAGCCCTTAACATGATCCAGGCCTGGCACAGCAATGAGCCTGTTCCTAATAACCACACACACACACACACACACAATGTCTTTAAACACCATCGACCACTGCCAGCTTCAGTGCAGTGTTTTAACTCTTAATAAAATTTATAGTTGTCATTATGAGCATCATTTCTGGAGTTTTGTAAACTCGCTGCGGCCTGGCTGCTTGATCGATCTCATGAGACTCTTTATTTTGTCTGTCTCCCTGACTCTGTTTTGGTTACGTATCCAAACCAGCCAGGTGCTCGCAAGGGAAAAGGAAAACATTCCTTTTCCCTTTTTTATTTTAGGAAGATAAAACTCTGTTATATGAAACAGATGGGACATGTTTGCACATGTTAATGTGCTGAAATTGGAAGTTATATAACACGGGCTTGTATCATCTTGTATCCACCACTAATTGGTCTTTTGCTTGAACATAAACAATAAGGCTGAGTGATATTTTGATTAAATGGTTTGTTTAACCAAATCAATAATGATTGGAGTCATTTAATCATGCCCACATGTAAAACCCTACAGTGCTTTCACTGAATATTTCCCCTTTGGTGGCTACTTTGTTGTGCAGGAAGACATGATGGGTCCTGTAAGCGTCCTGTGGGACAACTTTTAAATTGTGCCCATGGGTTCGTTTGTTCCATATGAAAATCACAATGGAAAGCCATTTCACAGCCATTTCAGCATGATATAAGATTTCTTTTTCTCAACAGGACAGAAAATCATAGTTTTTACAAATTGGAGACCAACTGCTCAGAGAGGTTTTGCACAAAAGCCTAAATTATTACATAAAACATTTTATTGGGTTGCCTTATAGTGTTCAGACCTCCCAACGTTCTTTGATAGGACCTATGTAGTAGCTACTCAACATGAGGAAATAACATTGGGATAAATAACAGTAAAAATCAGAAAAAAATGAAACTGTCATACAAAGCCAGCCATTGCTTCTACTTCACTTTACAGTGGAATCTTCCACCTTATTGAAGCCTCAGGAGCTGCAGGTTAAAAACTACATCAGTGTACCCTCTGAATGAAGTTCTACATTATGTTTATAATTCATGTAATTGTACTACTTTAATATCAAAAGTAGGGCTGCTCAGTTAATTGAAATATTCTTAAAATTGCAATATCCAAACCACCAAAACCTGCAGTTGTGTGACAGATGTGTGACAAAACAGCATCAAAATGAACTACTGTGGTGCTGCAGATGTTCCAGCCTACACATCTTGCTCTCCAGATGTAAGAAAACATGAAGAAACCTCAATAAATGTCACATCAGTTAATAGTTTTTCAGTGAAAATTAAATTGTGATGCAAAATGATAATTTCCTTTGTTAATGGTATCATAGAGTCTGTCAAAATCATCACAATGTTATGTTTTAGACCATAATGTGCAGCCCTAATTCAAAGTCAAGTAAATCATCAAATTGTTTATTTGATGACATATTTATAAATTAAATTCTGTTAGCTAGTTAGGGATGATTATTTATGCTGACATCTCATCAACACTGAATGTTGATCCTCTTCTGACAGTTTCTCCAATATGTTGTTGCAGGCTTTAAAAGTAAATTAATTGTTTTCAAAGAAGGGCAGTTTAAGGAATGTCACCATACCAGAAAGATCCCGCAAGTCTGCATACGTTTAACATTTAGAACATACAGAACAAATATTTTTGACTGAGAGATACATTTCTCCACACGGACTAGACCCCAGATGCTTTGTTTTGCGGCAGAACAGGCTGTGGAGGTGTTTTCCTCACAGTAGAAATACCTGTTTGAGTTTTCAGAGACTTGAGCAACAACTTCAGTGCTTGCCAAAGCTGCAGCCACCTCCCATTTTTCCACTTATTTTCTGAAACACACGCACTGTTGAAGGATGTGGTGATATGATGGATTAGTGTTGTGCATGTGACTGTGACTGTCCGACTGATCAAAGAGACAGATGCACCGCAGTGTACAGTACTGTAGGTGTGTCTCCATCATCCATAGTAGAAAAAACGTGACATGACACACATACTTCACGTGTATGTTTGATGTATGAGTCATTCCTGTGTAACTGAACACACACTGAGTAACATCGACTCTGTTACTTGTCTCTCCAACAGCAACAACATTCTTCAATCTTATCAACCTGCAGTACAGCACCATCTCAGAGTTCTGCACTGGGGACACCTGTCAAGCTATGACGGCTTGCAACACGTAAGTTATCTCCACCACTTTTGGTTTATTCATTGCTCACCTGCCCGGGCCCATTGGTTTATTCATCACAAATCTAGTGTCCCATTGGTTAATTCATTAAGGGATGTTTACCCTGGTCACCGAGGGACAACTCGCAGCCCAGAGGGTGCATCAGGTTCATTTTGGTCCTTGAACTACCCACACAGTCCATTTTGGAATGTGCTTTATGCAGCTTGAATGTACTGCAGTGAGCTGTGGTACACTGAGTATGGCACCTTTGTGTCTCCATACTTGCTGTGTCTGTGCCGCGGCAGCGTATTTAAAGGACAGGTTCACATTTCTGTCAAGTGCGCCCTCACAAACCTCATTGTATTTTTTTCCTTCCAGTCTGATCCTGACATGCTTTTCATTGCTTGTGTGTGCACACTTTACCTCTTGCAAAATATACAAAATTCATAAATTTTCTAAGAATCTCCAGACAACAGAGGAAATAAAACAGCCCTTGTGTTGATTTGTATGTCTTGTAATATAATCTGCTGTCTATAAAATAAAGAATCTCAACAACTATGATCTACTGAGGCCTGAGCAGTCTGACTTAGATAAATCAAGTTGCTTATAGTCTTTTTAGTATGATACGATATACTTAAGTTGATTTGGACTCCTCCTCTGTAGTAGCATATAAACAATAATATATCAACAAATTAGCACATACTGTAGCAAATCATAACCACGCATTACACATGTTGCACATATTACACAACCAGTGATGATAGAGCCATTGCACAAACCCAGCAGCCCCAAGCAACATGATTCAAAAGGTAACATATTCCAAGTACCAGTCAGTTCCAAACTCCCTCTTTTTGTAAGTATCCCTAACAGGTGTGAGCTAGAAAAAGTCCAGACAACAATTTACCCCACACTCGTTGTTTTTATTCTTTATTTGTTATCTTTTCAGGCATTTGTTTGTGCCATAAAACCCCAGGAAAACATATCCTGTTTACTGGTCAGGAAATGTCTAATTGCCTCTGTCCCTATTCACCGATAACGTCATTATCATAGAGGAAGATGCACAGATTTGAAATCAGGAGAAAAGGTGGCACTCTAGAGGTCAAAAACAGCAAAAGAATCGCTTAATGTGTTCATCTTTTGAGTGAAATTTCTGAGCCATCAAACAGCTGACAAATCCAGATTCTTTGGCTGTTTTTGACCTCTTTTTTCCAGACTCTATTTCGGAAACACGGTCATTATATAGATTATGTCATGTCTGTGGTGACAGTGAAGTCTTTTTCTGACTTGTGGATGGGTTAGGAAATAACTGAAAATCTCTCGGTTTTGTCTCCTCAAGATGTATCACTTACTTTCAAAAAAATCGAGTGTAGCTGCTGCAGTAGACTTTGTGTCAAATCTGACCACTGAGCAGACATCTCATGGATCAACTTGGTGTAGCGTCACCTTTAATCCTCTGCGGTCCAGCTTATGTTTCTTGCTGCTATCTGATTTCTGCTAATATCATCATATTCACATCACACACATACAACCTAGATGAAGTGCAGTGACCAAATCTTTGCCAAAGGAGTCTACCTTTAAATTCATTTGTTTCAGTGGTTAGGCACGCTCCAGGGCTGAAAACTGCAGGTTCATACCTCTCTGAAGCCACCAGACAGATTCTTTCACAAATGTGGTGTTTTAGAGGGATGTTGTAGCTGCAGTTTTCTCAAAATGTGTTTAATTGCTGCTATGTACAGTAAAGTAAAGCATGACATACCTCTGCAGCAGTTAAAAGTTTAAAGGATAATCATAACACGGAGGCCTATTCATGCCATGTTAACAGAGGGGAGGTGACTAACTGTAAGTATTTATCTAACTAGTTTGCCCTGTCAGGGCGGGGTGCCATCTCTATGTGTGAGCCCTTGTCTTTGCAGGGAGGCCGTCGTTGCCCCAGTGTGTACTGAAGGCTGGAAAAACTGGATTACCCACACTTTGACAAACCACAACAGTCACTACACAGAACGCATTACATGCAGTCTAGTCTGAGTGCATATGCTCACCCCACACAAAAATATGTCGATGGCTAACAACACAACCGCTGAGAAATGACACATATATGACAGATTAGCTGTGAGAAATAAACGTGTCACGAGTTAACTTCTTTGTCAACACTGGATTTTTCCACTGCTGTCACCTTAAGTTAGTGCTGCTGAAGAGAAAGAAGACGTAAATGTGCTTTGCCTGCAGTATGTGAAGAGTGGAGAGATTAGTGCAGATGAACATGTTTTTGTTTGCACAGTCTATTGACTTGTGGGAAACAGAGGTGGTGTCTTAATCAAGAGGAAAAATACAGGAGCGAACTTTTCCATTTGTCTCAGAGCTCCAATCTTGTGTTTTGACTAAAATCTTTACTGTCAGAACTGTTCCTAAGACTAGGCCCACCATTTATGAATGTACCTTCCCCGCTGCCCAGCGCCCCACCCTTTTTCTGCCCGTGCAGGACCTGGCACCGGCGTCCCCCTCTGTGGTGAAAACTGACTAAGCCTCAGTCACAGCAGCGTCAGTGCCCCTGCCCGAAGGCAGAGCTCAGCACTATTTTAGGAAGAAAATGTTTCCATGAGCTATGAGGGAACGGAACCATTTGGTAGCTATTTAGACCCATTTTGTATGGGTGGGTGGATAGATGGTGTGTGTGTGTGTTGTGTGTCTGAGAGAGGGAGTTGTGTGTGGTAATGTGCTCCCACTGTTCATTAGCATTAGGTTCTTATAGCCAATTCCATTTCGGATATGGTTGGTAAAATACACATATTTGTTGAAGCTTTGTTACAAATCTCTCATCAAATATTTGATTTCCTATTTGCCAAGTGTGCAAAACATTCAGCTGGCCACTGAGCTCCTCTGCAAACATGTAATCTGTCTTGCAGAACCTGAATTATAGCCGTTGGAGTGTCAATCTTTAAGTTGTTTAGTGATCACATTTTTATCACGTTTCATCCTTCAAAGCCACTACAAGTTACTTTCATATTTTGTTGATTTTGGAAGTCCCTGTAAGACAAAAGCTGTAATATTTCCAGCATAACATGTATATCGTCAAAAGTAAAATTATCTAAATAAAAAAATCTCCTCCTGCTTCTTTGTAACTGGTTAACAAACTACTCACTGTAATTTTTCCTGGGTAAAATGTAAACACAGGTTTATTTAATCTGAACTGGAATCCAACCCGGTGGCAGGCATTAAGAACATCTATATAGAAGCAGACAATCTTCTCAAAGATGGTTTTGTATTTTAGGTAGGTTATATAGAACCATCAGTATTAAACTGAGACTGTTTCATGACCAGTTAAAAACACCTTGCAGTAGCTTTAAACAAACACACTGTCCAAGTGCAGGCAGATATTGTCTAACCACATACCCAGGTATATATTTGTTGAACACCGTGCCATCTTTCCTGCTACGGGGACAATCCCTGACCATTTAACTCCACCCAAGACAGGACCAGCAACCCACCCTATAACTTCCACTCTTAAAAAAAACTAGAAGAGGAGCAAGTAAGATGTTATTACAATTTAAATAATGAATGAATAAAAACACACAAAAACACCATTATGTGTTCAAAAAGAACCATGAGGCAGCAATAAACCCAGTTCATCTAATTGCAAAATTTTTTATTTTTTTTTTAAAAAGACCAAAGGTAAAAAGACAAAATAAGTTTTTCCATATTAAGTAAGCAGAAACTACAAAAAAGATTCAAGAATTTGTAAAAATGCACTATATATTCAATAAAATACTATCAAACTCCAGACCATGTGTTCATAAACACAGTAAACATCCTCTATAGCAGTATTTTATACTGTATATGGACTATGGCTGCATCTGATGATTATTTCCTTTATAAATTCATCTAAAGATTGTTTTCACAGTTCATTGATAAATCATTTAGTCTATAAAATGTCAAAATGTGAAAAATGCTCAACACTATTTTCCAGAGCCCATAGTGACATGTTTAAATTGCTTCTTTTGTTCAATCAGCAGTCCAAAACACAAAGACTGTCATTAATAATGAAGAAAAGTAGCAAATCCTCACATTTAAGAAGCTGGGTCCAGCAAGTGTTTGATATTTTTGCTTGAAAAATGAAACAATTAATCGATTAGCAAAGTAGTTGGCAACTAATTTTCTTTTCGTTAACTAAACTATTAGTCTAGTAATTACTGCAGCTCCGATATGGCCACAGTTTTATCATGTCTACATCATGTCTGGGTAGGTATGAAGACATGTTTGTAGTTTAGTCAGAGTCTCTCCCACACAAACGCACAGTCTAATCCTGCGTGAGTAAGTGTATTGTAAGAGTCTGTGGTCAGTAGGTCCCCTCCTGCCGGGTCAGTTATGCGGACGCTTTACATTCCTCGGGATTTGTAATGTCTGCCCCACTGCCTCCCTGACCTGCACCAGTTTCACCTGCATGCACATATCTGCTTATTAATTGGCCGAGTTTCCAGCTCACCGATCAGTTGGCTCGCCTTGTGTCTGTAGTTAACTTACCAGTCCTGTTACACTCAATTGTTAGTTTGCTGATAGCTGTCTGCTGCTCATTCATCTATTTCTGAGGTGTCTGCTGACCTCCTGTTTGACCTTTGTTAGCTATGACTCTAATCCACCCACCTGCAATGCAGCTATCTGGGTCACCCCCTCTGTAAATGTTTGACCAGCCGCAGGACTGAGGGCCGACGAGGGATCAGTGTCCCATTAACTCTTGTGACAGTGGGAAATTTGGCCCGATCAGGAAATTAAAGCTCCGGGGCAGAGTTCAGCACGTCCTTTGGAATGAAAACATGCAAACGTGAGATGCGGAGACAGTTTGTAGTGTTACTGGACCGCATCTTCATTGTCAGTCAGAAAGTGAGACATCCTCAGGAGTGTGGGTTTTCCCTGAGTGAGGAAATGGAGCCAGGTGACGTCTCATTGGCCACAGTTATGTCTCAGAGGTCACCTGTGTGCAGTTTCTCTTCCTGTTTAAACCACAGACATTCTTTAGAAAACATTCATTATGATTAATTTCAGCAGAAGTTGACAGTCGTGTAGTAACATCCTGCTCCTCCATGATGTGTCATTTTGAAAGGTGTGTGTGACAACATGCATTTTCATGTTTTCTGTCTTTCTTCATCTAGAATATACTACTGGTATGACGAGAGGGGGAAGAAGACGAAGTGCACTGCTCCACAATATGTCGACTTTGTAATGAGTCTTTGTCAGAAACTGGTTACAGATGAGGAAATCTTTCCTACAAAATACGGTGAGTATCTGTCTCTGTCTCCAGGCCTGTGACGAGTGTTGTGCTGCTGCCCCCTGCTGCTTCACATGTGCACATTTAGGATTAGAGTAAATGAGTGGTGGGCCAACAATATATATTTGAAAGAAATTATAGTGATATTATTTAGGGCTGCTTTTTATGAATTATTTAACTCTCAATTAATCTTATTATTTTTTGATTCATTAAGAATTGTTTGTTTGTTTATTTGTTTTTTTTTTTAAAAAGTAACTGTCCATTACAGTTCCCGAGAATGCAGTTTGACATTGTACTTGTTTATTTTGTCTGACCAACACGTCAAAACCCAAAGATATTCAGTTTACTTGAAAAGTGACAAATAATTGATTACTTATAGAGTTGCATATATTCAGGTAATCAACTAGTAATTCCAGCTCTACAGTGATATTATTACAAAGGCTTGAGATTTGACTTTTAGTCATTAAAGGAAAAGACCGGTGATGTTCTATATTTTTTTTATTGTCAACAAAACCCAAAGACCCAAACAACGAAATATTTTCTCTGTGTTCTATTGTTGTCCCAAGACTATTTAAAACACATCAGTTAGCCACAGTGTTGCACTGGGGTACATGTTGATTCTTTATTAAAAGGGTAGTTTATGTTGACTTGATCCAATATACACAGTCCTGCTGCCGTAAATATTAGAGACGCAGGGACATTAGAGCACCAGCTGTGTTTTAATGGTTTACATCTTCACTGGAGGTGGGGGGAATCTATTCTTCAATGCATCACGATTCTCTCTTGAAAGATTTGTAATCAGTGCAGAAAAGTCAGTAATTGTATATTTAAAGCCCAGGTTGCTTCTGTAAGAGCCGAGGCTGCAATTTGAAATGTGAAATGTAATGGACATGAACGTGTGTGGCCTGCGTACTGAGCAACTGCAGATGGATACAATCCAACCTAAACCTCCTGCTATAAAAGCTGAAAGCATTTTGACTTCAATGAAGTTGAAGGGGAAAGCAACAAGAGCCACACTGTATGCAGTGTGTCTGCCTAAACTAATTAGGGATCATTGCTCATACGCTATGTTTTAAAAGTAGGAAGAAGTCACAGTGAGAAAAATAAATCGTGTATAGAAATTAACAAGATTAATACATTAAGATGCAGCAATATTTTATAATCGCATCAAAGCCCTCTCAGTCAGATTCAAATCACATTGTGAGGTGCCAGGAGATTCCCCTAATCTCCAGTGGAACTAATCGGCCACAGACAGGGCAGATAAGTCAGAATGTATTGAGAGACAAGCTATGCATTTCAGTCTCTTATGGGATTTATTGACAACATACACCAGCCACATGCTTTAAACATCTTTTCTCCTCATGTTGGTTCCTGGTCCTAATCCAGTCTCCCCTGTCTCGTTTTTCTTTTCCTCCGTCCAGGCAAAGAGTTCCCCAACTCCTTCGAGTCCTTGGTAAAGAAGATCTGCCGGTACCTGTTCCACGTGCTGGCTCACCTCTACTGGGCGCACTTTAAAGAGACGGTGGCTCTGGACCTGCAGGGCCACTTGAACACTCTGTATGCACATTTCATCGTTTTCGTAAGGGAATTCAACCTGGTCGACCCCAAGGAGACCTGTATCATGGACGACCTGTCCGAAATCCTCTGCACCCCTGCCCCGCCGCCCGCGCCCGCTCCGGCCCCCTCCACCCCAGGCTCAGCACCTCTCCCCTCTTCACAAAACCACGTGACGGAGAGATGAGCAGGGGGGCCGGCGGTGAGACAGCAGCCCCGGGGGTGATAGAAGATAAGATAGAGGAGAGAAGGAAAGACAGCCTGGCCCCCTCCCTTGGTGCCAGCAGGACTTTAAGAGACCTTCCACTACCCTTATATTTCGCTACGACACCAACCAACCAGCCGGAAGGAAGGGGGGGAGGGTTTTCGGGGGGTTTGGGGTGGCGGGGAGGGGTTTGTCACGCCAGCAGGAATTGGCGTGAGCGTTCCTCCCAGGGGCAAATCCCTCCCATCTTCTCTGCAATTTAAACTAGGAACAAAAAAGTATGTGTATGTTTTATTTTTGGTTTTATTTCACTTTTATTGTTTTGGTTTTTTTTGTTTTTTTTTGTTGAAGTTTTATTCAGTTTTATTTTTTGTTTTGGCGGCGGGGGGTGCTGCGTGTCCATCACCTCCCTCCATCCTCTACCTAACATACAGTACAGGAAGGGGGCTCTGCTTTGCTTCAACCTACTATTGTACAGTGTTGTTAATGTGTGGAGAAGAGGCGTCTCTGCTCACCCCGTGGCCTCGTCCTTCCCGTCTCCGGGAAGTGGCCCACGGGCGCACGGCCACTACGCTGGCCAGTAGGGAGCCACGTTACTGCCTGACGGGGCAATTACTAGCCAATCACTGTTTGGGTTGTTTATGTGGGGGATGATTAAAGCGCTTCCTACTCAGGACCTGAGAGAATACGTCACTGCTGCCAGAGAGAAGTCACTCTCTTCTTTTTCATTCTCTGTCCCTTGTTCACCAGACTGCTCAGCCCCTCGTACGACAGATCGTGTTGATTGTGTTTAACTCCAGTATAATCACATAATCACCCGGTGTACCCCTAACAAACATGTCCCAGAGCCCGCCTGCAGAGGGCAGCAAACACGTAGAGAACACCACAGACACAGGGAAACAGAGAAGAAAATATAAAGATTGTATGTTAGATATTTAATCTGATCAGAGAGTCGATACTTTTGAGACAGACTGAGGCTGAATCACAGCTGTTTGCTGGTGTAGGCAGCCCCTCAAACCACCAACACCACCACCACCACCCACTCCAGCAGCACAGAAGGACAAAGACATGAGGTAATGTCTGCAGGCCCAGAGAGAGGCAGAGACGGAGACAGACAGAAAAGGGGTGGGGGAGTAGATGGTGTGGTGCTGCTCTGCTGTGTAACAGTCACCAGTACTCCCAGTGCAAAACTAAAAAGAACCTCCTCTTCTGGTTGTTTTCCCTTAAAATTTGCTTTTTAAAAAGATTATCAGAGGAAAATTAGTTGAGAAATAACAATAATGGTATCATTACACATGTATAGAAAATGCACAGTCTGCTTGGACTTTACTGTACAAAGAATCGCAAGCGGGTTCTGTCAGACTTAGCCTCTGTATGGAGGAGGATTGGGTTTATAATTCTCCTTTTTTATTTATTTTAATTCTTTTTTTTTGCAGGGTTCTTCAGTTCTGGCTCTCGTTTTTATGTATTTTAATTATTAACTAAGTTAAAAGCAATTTAATATTTTAAGCTCTGCGGATTATAATCTAATAAAAGAGAGAAATGCCACCGTGTCTCAGTGTCTTCTGTGTGAATGTCTTTGTGTAAATTATTCAAAAGGAAAGAAACATGAGTGTCTCGTGTGAAGCCTCAGAAAATAGATGCTGTTTGTAAAGAGGAGCTCAACACATAGTTTGCTAGTCATGAGGAAAACTACTCACCCTGTAAAAACAAGTGTCCTCTGTGACTCTGGCGGAGCTGTGTGAAGTAAGTGTGTGTGTGTGTGTTGTGGGGGGGGGGGGTCACAGTGATGTCAATTGGTTTCCTCAATCTGAACTCGCTGACCACAAATTTATAAACCTGCACTGCAAACAGAGCTTTTTTCACAGCATGAAATAAGATGATAAGAAATAAGATAAACCCAGCTATTCCCAGTGATACTAATTAAAGTTCTGTTACATTTAGTGCAGCAGAGCGTTTTCATTGAGTCAACTGCACAATAGCAGCACCCTGACTCTGTTTGACCTGAATGGATCCTTAACTGGTATCAAAGGTTAAACCTGTTTACTATTTAATGTTAAAATGGCTGCTGTGAAAAAGGTCTATTGTTAGAGACTTTAAATTTCAAAGACATGGAAATCAATCAAGCAGACAGGTCAAATGAAATGTTATTGGTTCCTTTATGGGAAATGTAGGAGATTAAATTAAACTCTGGAAGAAAAAAAATGGTAGATAATTATCTTGGTTTTAATTCTTTCATAACCCAACTGAAGTAATTCTTTATTTACACAGCTATCACCCTAATCATTAGTAGGGCTGCAACAATTATTTTCATGATTAATTGTTTAGTCCAGAAGTTTTCAGGGGACGTTCAGAGAATGGAAGTAAAAAAAAATTACACCAGTTATTACATTAGTTATGAAAAGGAGTGTGTGATTTGGTTAAACAGCTCAGAAATAAAGAGGTACAGGACAAACCATTTTTATGTATGTGGTGTAGTCTGAAGTTATCTCAACCAGCAATATTAGGCTATCTTGGCTCAAATGTTGAGTGTCTATGAGATCAAATAATATAATCATGATCCCACAGACAGTGAGGAAATGAGCAAAAACTAAGATGGAGAGGTGCCTTTTCCCAGGCTTTATATGAGGGGAGGCCCACAGTCTCAGATTTGAACCTCTAGTCAGATTGCTTCTTTTGACCAAAACCCAAAGACTCCTCATTTCCTCTCATAAATGACAAATAAGGCAGCAAATTCTTACATTTAAGAAGCTGAAACCGGCAAATGTTTGACATTTTTGCTTGCAAAATGATTGAAACAATTAATTTGTTATCAAAATAGTTTCATCATTGCAACTTTTGATCAGTTAACCAATTAATTGCTGCGGCTCATTGATAGACTTTGTGAAAGTTCTGAAATATTTATATCTGCTCCAAACGTTGGGCTAGTTGGACTTTGCTTGTGACATAACTTAAGGGAACTGCAGTACTAAAAAGTTGGAGTGTGACATGATGTGACCTCTCCATCCACAGCACATTTTACATGAAGCATTCCTCTTTATCGCGTTTACATACATGCAGTCACTCTGTTTTTTTAAAAAAAGAAGAAGATAAAATACATCCAATCTGAACTCCTCTTCAAGTTTATAACAGTCACATCTCCTGATTCTCAGTGCATTCTGTCTTTGTGCATCTTCACACTCACCCTGAGTAAAATGCTTGTGTATGTGTGCGTACATTTGACTGCATTCCTGACTACTGATTACAGGTAATCCATAACATATGTTTTATTATAAAATAAATAGGATTTTGTTATTTAACAATCCTCACACTTCAATAATTAATCCTTATATAAAACGCCTGTGTTAACTCTCCTTCCTGGACTTGTTGCGCAGCGTGGTGCCTCTCCGCCTCCTCACAGACGCCCGCAGGGTGACGCCCTCGGTCACTTTAAATTTAGCGATGCCTCCCGCCTCATCCAGCGTCTTGGCGCTGCAGCACGGCGTCGGCACCTTCACCGTGTTACCGAACTTGGAGTAGTCCACCGCGTACATGCCGTCCTCCTCGGACACGGTGGGCACGAAGCGCTGCCCCCACAGGATCTCCTCCGACACATACGACGTCCTGGCCTGCGTGGTGATGCCGGTGGTCTCCACCACCCCCTCCAGCACAACGATCACCTCGATGTCCTCGTGCTGCAGGTCAGTGGAGGACAGCTGATACAGGGGGCTGTCCTTGTCGATCACGTGACAGATGATGAGGGGGGACACGAGGAAGACGCCGTTGGTCCCCACCGGGTTGTCCATGTGGATGTCGATCTGGTCCAGCGGCACCACTTCCCCCTCCTCCGTGGTGGTTCTCCGGACCACCTGCATCCGCACGGTGGCGCTGATGATCATGCTCTTCCTCAGGTCTCCGATGCGGATCATGAAGCACAGCTTGTTGTTGCGGACAGAGATCACTGCGTGCTTACTGAAAATGAGCGTCTCTGCGCGCCGGTTGGCCTGTGCGGTCTTCATGAAGATGCAGCCGAGCATGATGGCGTTGATTACCAGGCCCACGATGTTCTGCACGATCAGGATGATGATGGCGGAGACGCACTCCTCCGTCACCATCCGACCCCCGAAGCCGATGGTCACTTGCACCTCTATGGAGAAGAGGAAGGCGGAGGAGAATGAGTGGATGTCCGTCACGCACGGGATGAAGCCCCTCCTCTCTGGTCCAGGTCGCCGTGCGCGAAGGCGATGAGCCACCAGATCATCCCGAAGAGGAGCCAGCTGCAGAGGAAGGACATAGTGAAGATGATGAGCGTGTGGAGCCATTTTAGATCCACCAAGGTGGTGAAGACGTCCTGCAAGAAACGGCCCTGCTCTCGGATGTTGGTGTGCGCCACATTGCAGGTGCCGTTCTTGGCGACGAACCGAGCTTTGCCCTGTTTGGCTTTGTACTTCGGCTGTAGGACATCCTCAGCCAGGCGGGTCAGCAGGTAATCCTCCGGAATGAGTCCTTTCCGGGACAACATAGCGCTCCCATGCTATGGACAGATGGAAAGATGAAAATTTCCTCTGCCCCGGTGTCTTTCCTCACCAGTCGGTCAGAAAGAAGGACACTCTTGTTGTCGCCTGTTTTCTGGAGGTATGCGCCTCCTCACGTTGCCTCCAGATCAGGCGCTTCACAGCCGCGAAGTCCCATGAGAAGATTCTTCTTCCAGCTCCGCAGCTGCCGCCGTCACTCACCGGCACACACCGACCGACCGGGCACAGTGGTGCCACAGCACCCCGGTGTTCCCATTGTGATCCACCCACCGATGGTGCCCGTACATCCCAGCCTGGACTTAATTCAGTGGGATGTAGAATGTTGCTGCGGGAGCATGATGGGCCCCTGGGCTGGGTTTTATTAGTTTATGATAAGAGGGCAGGTTTTTAGTGGCGCAGTTGGCTCAGTGCTGACTCCGCCACTTCATCACAGCTCCGTAACGTGAGATGGAGACGTGGTGAGGTGGTGAGGTGGAGAGGCAGTCCCTCCCTCCCTCCGCCTCCACCTCCGTGCTACCCTTCTTGTGATTTTCAATGAGAATGCAGGAGTGCACCCATAAACAGCTCCGGTCCTGAATATATAATGGGTTAAATATAGGCACCCTACAGTAAATCATCCTCAGGCTGTAACTTGGCTTTACATGAAGAGAAAGTGGGCTGTTCACCCACAGCGACCTGATTCAGTCCTTTTCACTAACATCCAGTCCTGGATTTTAAATCTCATCATCCTGTTCTGCTCCTCATTTTCTTACCACCCTTTAAGGTTGTATCAAAGTACCAAAGATATAAAAAAATCATCAAAAAAGTCTTATGGGGTTATTTTAGTGCCATAACTAAGTCTGAATTTACTATTTACCAGTTAAATTCAATTTCACACAATTATATTCAGTTTCATAAATACAAAACAATTAAATACAAATTTCAATCAGTTTGAACATGTCAAATTCAAAACTATTACATTCAGATTCTATTAGTGCTGGCATTAAATTAACTCCATGTAAGCGTTCATTCAAAACCTCAGTTCAGTTCAGTCTTTATTGTTCTGACTGAATTTTCAAAACCAGACAGTAATAATTGACTTTTTCTACCAGCACTATTTCTCTGCCCAGCACTTTTTTTTCTTTTTGTTAGGGTTTCGCAAGAGGTATCGAGTACCATTTTTTCATACTAGTGTTGTATTAAAGTTTAAAATTCCAGTATTGTGACAAGTCTACCACCCATAGAAAGACTTTACAGGCGACTCTGCCCCTCTGGCATCCATCTAACTTTCTAATGTCAGATGTCATCTCAGCCTGCAGCAGGCGCAGCCGCTCACCCCACTCTGACACCCTTGGGTATTTGAGGATGATCACTATGCTGGGTGTTTGGCTCTCTGACCCGTCTTGCTGGACAGCAATGTTTATTCCTCAGCTGTGCGTCAGGTCACTTTAAACCTGCAATCCACAGATGACTCACACACGTTTTTTAAGTCTCACACAAGCACAGAAAACACGTCCAAATAACCACTTTAGTCTAAATCCCTGTCCTAAACAACCCCATCAAAACACTAATACAAATCCATCTTTCCCTGACATTAAACATACAGTAGTTTCCTTTTTCAGACATTGTAGAAAGCAAGAATTTTATTTAAAAAAAAAAAAAAAAAAACTTCCAAATGTCCCCAAATGAAACAATACAAGAAGGAAAAATCTTTCCTTGAACTGCTCACAAATCCTGTCCACCGCAGCCCCAAACTGTGATAAGCAGACACATGCTTCATTTTAAAACATCACGAGGCAAAAAGTTTGGGAACCACTCATGTAAATGATAATTTATGTTTTATTAACAAAGATTTAACTTTTTTATGTACAAATATAATACATGATTAAAAAATAAAAGGAATATATTCCATGGGGACAATTGCACTTTGAATGTCTTCCTTTGATGCTTCCTCTCCCTCTTACTCTTCTTGTGCTACTTGTCTGCCTGCACAAAGGAGGTGAAGACGCTGTCCTCCTTGTCTAGCAGGGCTTCAGGCCTGTCGTACTCCAGGATGATTCCCCGCTTCATCACAATCACCAGGTCGGCATTCAAGATGGTGTGGACGCGATGCTGTGAGGGAACAAAACACGGAAAGATATCAGAGACCTGCTCCACCCTGCAGCTGGCACTGACTCAGACTGACACATCCTAAATGAGTCTGAAGACACAAACATGCAGCGTTTTATCACACAGATCTCTCACAGTGCAAAATCATACATGAATTTAGTGGAATTAACTAATCATTTTTCATTAACCTAGCATAAATATACACATTTTATTTATTCAAGCTGATTAAACTTAAAATTTCTTGTATTTATTTTCGGAGCACTTCTGAACTTAAAAGCACAAGTTCTTCAACTTGAAATAATGAGCTGAAATAAATGTCCTGTACAGAGTTCAGTCAACTAATTTAATTAAGTTTCTAAAGAAACATGATCAGCATATTAGCAGACTTCCCAGCATGTATTGTTTGAGAGTTAAAAACTCTCCTGAGACCCTCTTTTTTTATAGTTTGAATAAATATAATATAAATATAAATATGTTGAAACTCTGCTGTATGTCTCTAATACACTTTAAGATAAGTCATGGTTGTTTTCACAGTAATGAAAAGACTGTGAAATGACCGTCAGAATGACTGAAGAGCTGTTGGTTCAACTTAATATCTTAAACTTAAGTATAACTGAATTAATATCAAGTTAATTTGACCAGAAAAAAATCATTTTGAATCATTACAAAATACAAAATTACCTAAATTTGTCTTTTCAAATTCCTAGTCAGCCTGGACACTGACTTTTTAAAGTTACAACAATAAGGTTTTTTTTGACAGTGTACCAGAACTTACATTAGGCTCTCCAAATGATCACATTTCTTTCTTGCTCAGTTCATGTGAAATATCTAAAGTGAAGAGTTGTGACATTTTGCATTTATGGATGATCTTTTTGATTATTTATCATGAATTAATCTAAAGTAAATCTGGATCTGCTGTGATTTCCCCCCTCCTACCTTTTTAATTTTCAGCACAATGGTACAGAAATAGTTCTTTGTCCACGCTGCATTTATCTGCAGCTTTGCATCAGATTACAAGAGCAGCACGAGCAGTGCAGGACGGAGGTCGGCGCTCTCGGGGGCAGGGGAATAGGAGATATCTGCATTCATTACTGTAAATGTCTAACGCACCAGCACAGTGTGGGGTGGATACTCACTGCTATAGTAACTACTGTCCGGTCAGCAAACGCTGTCATCACCACTTTCTGCAGGATGCTTTCCTGTGAGAACAGAGAGGGCAGAGGGGGAGGAGGGTGACTACGAAAACTTGAGGACAAAAAGAACATGTAGGAGACAAAATAAAATAAAGATCCCCTTTAAACTCCTTGTTACTGTTCAACCTCCTGAAGCTTATTTTTCAGACTGCCATCTCTCTTTTTTTCTCATCTCAGTGTCCCTGATTAAACACTGAACTGTGTCTGCTCGAGGGCAGTGCGGCTGCATTACTGTAAGCTAGAAAGGTCGCTCTTTGTGACTGATCATTCAGGAGAAGTTATTAAGTAAGAAGCAGCCATTTGCTGCTGACACTGACTCCCCTCAGGCTCTTGCTGCACTGAGTATTTTCATTCTCTCTCTTTTTCTGCTTCACGCACACCTCCTCCGCTTTGGTTTTCGTTTTCATCCTCCTCTTGTTTCATAAAGCATCATTTAAAGGTACAAACCTCATTAGAACCTGCTGTCACTTCCATTATGACAGAAACAACTCAGTCTAAATGACTGATTTTTGTCTGATGCTGTTAATATTTACATTTATGATCAGTTAAAGACAAAAAAATTAGATTTTAAAAGGCCTTTAGGCTAAGTGTTTGTCTCCATCTGTCTGCTTGCTTTTCCTCATTGTCCTCTGTTTCGATCCCAACAGAAAATTACTCAGTGAACTTTGCTTCACAGCTCACAGTGAGTGAATCTCTTGTCGTCTCCACTTTTATCCACGTTTATCTAATTTCCGTCTTCTCCCTTCACCTTACCTCCTTTCATCCTTATCTTTTCTGTATGCTCCTCCACCACCACCTGCTCTTGTACTCTCACACACACACTGACCGTTGCCATGTCGATGGACGCTGTGGCTTCGTCCATGATGAGGATGCTGCTCTTCCTGACGAAGGCTCTGGCCAGACAGAAGAGCTGTCTCTGACCCTGACTGAAGTTTTCTCCTCCCTCCGTCACCGTGGCATCTGAGGCGGAAAACCATGTACATATAAACATTCACTGACAGTGTTCAGTTTATGTTCATACATAGTATACACATGTAGAGACACATGACATCACACTGCCACTACACTGTTATTTTAGCTAAGTGAGAGGGAAGAGTTAACTAGGGTTAACTCTTAGCTTACACATCAACATGTTGATTTTCTGCTCACATGCCTTCGTTATGGATGAGATCAAGTCATGAAACAGTGAGCAGTGGTCTGCTTTGAAATTATTAATGGCTTTTAAGTATATTCATTTTGAAACATGAAGTTGATGTGGGTCATATTGATGAATGAATTAAACATTTAAAAATGGTTTATTGTCTTTTAATTGGAATTATCGATGTTATAATTTTATTATTTCTGGTTGGTGTTTTTTTGTATTTTTATGATTTAAATTAAACTATTCCTGTTGATAATTGATGTTTTTATCATTTATGATTTTAATTTAATTGTATGCATAATGTTCCCAGGACACCATCAAAAATTAGACTCGGTCTCAATAGGTCTTTCCTGGCTAAATAAAGATTAAATAGAATGAAAGAAAAATCTGGGGTCCTTGTAAAGTCTTGATTCATCAAAATAAATATACAAGATTCTTTTTTCAATTTCTTTTTTCTAAGCTTTTAAATCTGTAGTTTTTTGTTGTTTTTTTTAAGGAATTTTCACTTTTATTGGACAGTTAAATAGTACAGAAACAACACTTCACCACCAGAACAGTCAGATATTGTAGGTTCTATATGATGCAAGGGAGTGAGGTGAGATATTTCAGAAATTATTAAAATGTAAATATTATTGGATGTCATTTTGTATTACTGTATATGATGAAGCCACTCCTACAGATCAAATAACATATATATTTGTTGGTGTTTAACATTAAATAAATAAACTGTATGATGAAGTAAAACATTCATTTTTAATTCCTGTACTATAAGTCTGCAGTGCTGCAATAATGAAAGCCTCCCTGACTCACTGCACTTAACTGTTGTCTCTGTATTACACACATCTCGTCATTGCCTCTGCACTGCTGCTTTAACTAAATTAAAAGGCTAAATTAATTAGCCATTAACTCCTGGGTTACAGATCAATACCTCATTGAACACTTGGCTCCAGTGAACATAAACTAAACCAGCAAGTAGTTTAGTTTCTACAGATACACACCAACACACACACATTTGTCAGTGTCACAGAACCAGAGTAGTGAACAGTGTCTCTGTTTTATTATGAGAATGTGTATGAGAACCAACAGGAGCTAAAGTAAGACATCTTGCAGAGAGGAAGCTCCACACATCAGCAGACCAACACATTCATCATGTATGTAGATGAAGTCTGACAAAGAGGCACACAACTCTCAGCTTATATTGATCTGGTTGTGAGACTGCTGCAGTCTGCACAAACAGCTCTCCTGTGTCAGAAGAACCATGACCTGACGTGAGCTAAGAATAATGTGCCTGTAAAACTGTGCAGGACGGAGCAGCTACACATACAATACAGCTCTGACAGGGAAGTAAAATATTAATGCTCATGTATTCTGATACAGCAGCCTGATCTTTGTATGGAGACACCAGAGATGATGATCACATGACCAATTATTGTATTTATTGTACAGATCACTGCCGATATTAAATACCACATCATTTGCTGTGACCACTGCTTGAAGAGTACATGCCAAGTCAATTTTATTTTTATAGGCCAAAATTTTATAAATGACAATGGGTTTTATAATCTTTTGAGCTTATGACACCATCAATACTCAGATCTGTGGTTTGGATAGAAGAAAAAGAGCACAGCAAACACTAGGGAACAGGAAAAATAAGGTCTATAGCCACGCTAGCAGCTCTGTGAGGTTATACTTTGGCACAGTGGTGCTAAATTAAATACTAATATAAGCATGTTAACGATGACAACATAGATTGTAGATGCTGCAATGACTGGTTCAGTCCTTCCTGCGTTTTTTTCTTATACCATGTAAATCATAAATCCTTGAATATAAAAATGACTCACTGAGATCACTTAAGAAATATAAATGTTATTGTGTATTTCATCCAGAAAAAATGCAGCCTCCCTGTTTACTGTATTTGTTTACAGGCCTGGTCTAATATAGCGTCAATGTTGACATACGATCCAAAGACCAAAGGCGTCTACGTGTTCGTGTGTGAATGACAATGCCAAAATGCTGCTGTTAAGAAGTTATCATGTTCACCATCTTACTTTAATATGCTAGTATGATCAAAGTATTGATCTCCAAAGTGATTGTAATCCATTCTGAGGGGAACATGAATGTCTGCAGGAAATTTCATGAAAATCCATCCAATAGTTTTTGAAATATTTCAGTATGAGACCAAAGTGATGGGCCGTCTGACAGACCGACATCGAATCCCTAGAGTCATGCTGCTTGCCTGGCTAAAAGTGAAGAAACTTGAAACTTCACGAAGAGCAAAAGACAGCAATAGATGCTGTGTGTGTACACACACACACACACACACACACACACACACACACACACACACACACACACACACACACACACACACACACAGAACACACACAGATTTTCTCACCCAGGCCTCCTGGAAGGGATTTAACCACAGGTTTCAACTGGGCAATGTCCAGAGCTTCCCAGAGCATCTCATCTGTAGCCTTCATCTCTGGGTCCAGGTTGACTGACACCTGCAACACACACACACATTAATACACGTGTGGAGGGACTTTATTAGCTAATTTATCCCCGAACTTAAACCATCAATGACCCCTTCCCATCATTCAACATTAATGAAGTGAAGATTAACTCTGAGAGCTGAGGTCAGAGCCGGGAGATCAAACATGTAAATACACTTTACTCTCAGATATACTCTTAGTGATTTGACTGAAATATCCAAAACTACAGTCTGACAGCATCGCACGGCTTCCTAAAATTTATCTTCCTCCTCTGCTCCTCTCCACCACGACAAAGCTTTTATGGCACTGCTGCCGAGGTCTAAAAATAATCCTCTGCAGTGGAGTTTCAGAGGATGTCCTTTTATCTACAAACCCTCAGCTCTACTCATGCTTCAGATAAGTGTCTTTGAAGTGTGTCACCGTTTGCCAACAGCCCCTGTTACTGGAAAGTGTGGTGTTTTCTTCCTTCTACCATTTCAGTCAGATCATCACTATCACTGAATCTAAACCTCTGCGACAGTCGACGTTCATCGTACCGGATGGTGCCACTGAACAGGATGGGGTCTTGGAGGATGATGGACAAGCGAGACCTGAGGGTCTGCAGAGGCAGCTTAGCAATGTCAATGTCATCAATCACAATCCTGCCTGTGAAAGAAAAAGCAATCATGATCACAAAGTACAGTGACAGTGAGTCAGTATTTTTTGAAAATGGCGAGGGAGGAAGAAGAAGAAAATGAAGGGCAGGAAGTAAACACAGAACAAGAGTGGACGAGTACTGATCGCTGAGGAACATCGTATTTGACCTCAGAGCAGGAAGACACATTATTATTGTATGAAAAACAACCAAGAAAGTGCCAGCCCCTTGAGACCACTAAGGTTCTTAAGATGCTGTAGAGGATGTCATGGTCCACAGTGTCAGAGGCAGCACTTAAATCAAGTAATAGCAGGAGAGATGAAAGATAGGAATGTCAGTATTTAAGGCATCTATTACAACAAGGCATTTTCTTGTGAGTGTTGCATATAAAAACCCTCTCATAGTGCCTGAAGTAATTTCACATTTCAGAGAGTTAAAACTGAGTGTTGATGTTTCACTGTACCCTCAAACATGTCCACCATGCGGAAGAAGGCCAAGGAGAAAGAGGATTTTCCACTGCCTGTCCTGCCACAGATCCCCACCTGAAAACACACAACTCTGAATCACTAGCATTCATTCAATCATTAGTTTAAAGCGTTTTCTGACATTTTCCGACATTTTGTTTCCAGTTTTGACACACGGTATGACTACCTTCTGCCCCGGGCTGATGTGCGCGTTGACATTTTTGAGCACAGGCTTCAGCGTGGCGTCGTATCGGACGCTCAGATTCTGGATCTTGATCTCTCCCTGTTGGGGCCAGCCGTCAGGGACCTGAGACACAGCTGAGACAGACACAGAAACATCTTTTGTCTTTTCTTTTGAACTCTTTGAGAAGCCAAAAACAAGAATATTACAACAATAGCTGCTCAGTCGATTTAATGATTTATAATTTATGATCATTTGAGTAAGATTAATATTATGTTTAAATTCATTAAGGGGCAAGTTTGGATTACTTGAGGTGGGGTTGTATGAGGTACTTGTTGATGGTGTATTAGCTACAGTCTCTGTGCAAATTCACCTCTTTCCTGAAAGGAAACACATGCACATAAGATAGATTATGAAGGGATATAAAAGTGAAGGGGGATAAAGATACATTTCTCATGAGCACTATGATACCCCACCTTAGTTGACAGTGATGAATGTGCAGTAAATGTAGTCTGACTTTAAACTTTATCCCGACTGAGGAGGAAATCATAAAACCTTCAACCTCAGACAAGAGAGCAAATGTGATTACGTGCACCTGCTGAATTAAGATTTAATTTAAGATGGAAGTGTGACTGCACTCACTGAGCAGCCCCTCATAACTCTCCGGTTCAGTTTTGAGCAGGCCGTTAATCCTCTTGACTGAGCCAAGCTGCACTTCCATGTCTGCCAGGTTACGCACCATCCAGTTCATGTAGTTGGATACCTGATACATGGAGATAGAAGGAGGAGGAGGAGGAGGAGGAGGAGGAGGAGAGGAGGAGGGAGGAGGAGGCAAGAAGATACAAGTTGGGTAAATGTCAATGTAGGCACATACAAGGCATGTTAGCAAGGCAGTGAGAGGTAGTGAGGGCATGTAAAGAAAAGATTGTTGGTGATAAAGAAGATTATATCACACAAACACATGTTTTAGCCAAAATACAGTTGACATATCATCACTGTTGTGTGAAAACGTTATTTCTCCATAAAGTCATATTTTCATGAGCTCAGCTTTGTGACAAGGCATTTTTCAGTTCAGTTATATTCCACTATATTCTGAATTGTTTTTGGCGCCTGATTTTTGTGCTGTCCTTTTTTTTAAAAGACATTTCCTGCATAAATTGATGCAGAAAATTGGTTGATAACAATTCACCGGAGTAGGAAATTAAGAGTTTGATGTTCAGAATTTCCTGACCTCCTACTTCATGTGTGTCCCCCCTCACTGCTGAAACAAAATCTACACCAAAGATTAATTTCAACCAATTTTTAAATAAGCAGTTTTGTTTAAACTGATTATCAGTGGGATTTTATATTCTGACATATTTAAAGGTTGTCGTGTTTACTGCTGCAATAAAAGAAAAGAAAAGTAAATGAGCCACTGATAATGCACCCACAGTTATAAATTATGAATCTCTCCATCTGTCTCCACCCAAGCATGAAAAAAACAAGAAATTGTTCAACAATAGGGATCAAAATATGATTTTCATCAGGATTTTAGAGTAATTTATGCTTTGTGATCAGTAGTTTTATAATAAATATACAACTAAGATGACAGACAGAGAACACAGATAAGTAATTTCACTGGCAGATACTTCGATTAGTATCACATGTCACAGGTCTAAGTGATTTTTAGGGATTTGTCCCAATAGGTTATCATATATGTTGTCAGGGCCCATTAATGAAGGAGATGATGAAGAATAATTTATGCTTTTTACTATTCGATTGATAAATTCTTCTTCATCATTAAAACCCAGAATAAGGAGTCGTAAATATAGATAAATTATAGTTAAGTGCACTGAGGGCGGACCAAAAGACTAAATTTGGAATCAAATATATAAACATTAATGCACAATTTAAAGATTATAAAACCACCTATGTTGACCTTAAAGAGTGCAGGTATACAAAAAACACCCCCCCACACACACTCACCATGAGAGCGTATGTCAGTCCCAGCCCCACCAGACCAGTGGACAGCTGGTTGTAGAGAGAGTTTGTGATGGAGGCGACAGCTGCCACCAACACCACACAGGCTCCAATATACTCCTGCAGACAGAGAGATAATGTCAATGTTACAGCAACCAGAAAATGCATCACTGAATAATTCGAACAGGTAAATACAATAAAATACGATATATCAGTTTACTGTCAATACAAACGATAAAGAAGGACAAAAAGCTCTGCCTGTTTTTTCTGCAATCTGTGCACATGAATCCATGAACATGTGGCAGTTTTCTTCTCTGCTGCTGTGAAACATGAGCTGTGAGCGGTCGATACATAAAACATCACACGAACATGCGTGTAGCTTTACTGTGATATGACCATGAAAAATTCAATTTTTCTGTGTCCCAACAGAGGGAGTAGTTATTCAGCTACATCGACACGAATGTGAAGCAGCTGCTGTTTGACAAACAGTAAACAGGACTGATGTGAATTTGAATAACTGAACTAATCATTACCATGCGGACCTCCAGCCATCGATTGGCTGCTGTGAGGAAGAGAGAGGCGATGTTGTTGGCATCAGTGAACTGCAATAACCTCTGTCTGAACCTGGGCTCGTACCTGCCAATGGAAAAAAGGAGACATGTCCTGAGAGTCCACCTGCCTGAACTTTGTGCTGCCATGTTGCATCCTGACTGACAGTTAAGGCAATAATGAGGAAACCTATTTTATATTCTCTGGACTATTAAACTCAAGGACTTGTATTTTCAGTGATAGATACAGTATATCATTACCACATTATTACATGTTATTACATGGAGTGAAATATTACTAATTACCCAACTTAAATGATAATAATAATATAATAATAACATAAATAAAGGGAGATAAAAACACACCCAAGGGTTTATGGAAATGATCATTTGCTACAAACATGGTGTAAATAAAATTGTTAACCTTAAACAATGCTGTACAATAATAATCAATTCATGCTCATTCAGTTAAGGTAGTTCAACCCCTCAAAGACTCTGACACTGCATACTGTGTAAAGTAATAATTACCTGAGGGCCCTTATAGTGGTGAGACCCTCCACTGTCTCAGAGAAGTGGGAGAGTAAAGGGAGTTGGGTGCTGTCTTCCAACTGCTGCAGGTCCCTGGCCAGAAGACAGAGGACACAGCAGAGAGGGAAATATCAACTGAAGCAAAGTTCAATTAATTCAAAAGTCATAAGGTTGGAAGGCGAGGACGGTGAAATATGAAAAAAAAACAACATGAGATTAGGCCCTAACATTTTGCAAAAAGGTCACATAAAGGACACACTAAAAATATCAGCCACATTACAAAGTTTCTGACACAATTTAACAGAGAGATAGCTAAATCAAATGAAAAATCACTGTGACATGTATCCTACTGTCAGTCATGTACAGCCACTTGCAGTGGACTGATGGACTGATGGCAGCATGTTCATCATTTATGGAAAAAAATAGCACTTGAGCACTGATGAAACCAAGAGCAAAAGACAAATCTCACATTTTATCAGGGCACTTAATTCATCTGTCCTTTAACTCTGGTGATTGTCTCAACTTTCACATGTTAATTGTTTAACTGTTTAACTATATATTAGTTAAATGTACATGCAATGATCTAGATATAGTGGCGAAATACCTAAAAAGTCAAATTCAAATATGTTTAATCATAAATCAGTCATTAAAAGCCTGCCCTGTGTTATTTGTCTGTAATTTGTACAATGTAAACTCCTCTTAAGGTCATTAAAAAACTCCATGTTCTCAGAAACAACAGAAGGACGTGAGCTTGCTCTGATCAGTGGAAGCTACAGCTCTGGTTTTACAACATTTGATGATGAGAACATACAGTCTGTGACATCTGTCTCATGTACCTGGAGGCCACCCGGAAGTATTTCTGGATAAAGTAGCAGGCGACGGCCAGCGGCAGAAGGGCGATGAGGAAGACCGGGGTCACGTAGGAGATGACGCCCAGGGCGGACACACACAGCAGGGTGGAACGGGAGAGGCACTCCAGGGTGGTGGGGATGTGCTGGTCAATGGTGTTTGTGTCTGTGGAGAACCTGTTGAGGATGCTGCCGAGCGGAGTCGTCTCAAACAGCCTGGGGCCACGAGAAAGATTTCTGTTATAGTCTTTTATTTGTTTTATCTGCATTGATACTGACTGATTCATTCTTTTTGTTGTATTTTTTCCAGAGTACATTCTTAACAACATACACTAAATCTTGTCTATGATTATATTTTAGAAATTTACACATGCTGACAATAAGACAATAATATATATGAGGAATATGTATCTATAATAATATACAGTATATCTGTTTATTCAGCTGTGTCTGTATGTAAGTGTGTGTGTACATGCAAGTGTGTTATGTGTATGTGAGTGATGTCTCCTGGGTTTTGTGTGAGGACAGCAGATGGTGCTCTGAGTAATGGGGCGAAAAAAGGTGCTTTTAACTGTGTTTCCTCTTTTAAATGATCTGTTTTAGTACACACAATGATCAGTGAGCACACATCTCTCTCTCTCTCTCTCTCTCTCTCTCTCTCTCACACACACACACACAAGCATGCTGAGCGTCGTACCTCATAGGGGCCAGTATGATCTTGTTGAGCAGGTTGTGGTGGAGCTCCTTGGCCACTTTGAGGCCAGTCCACTCCACAGCCACAGAAGTGGCCAGACACAGGACAATGCCCAGGCAGCACAGCACGCTGAACACCGACAGATACCAAGAGTGACTGAAGCCACAGTCCTACAGTACAGACAAACACACACAGAGGTTATTAAAGACCTGACTGTAACTCTGTGAGTGTGTGTGTTGGTGTGCGTTTGAGAGCATGAGAGAGAGCGGGGGTGTTCCCGTCACTCAGTTTGCTTGTCCTGTAATTATAAGCATAATTAAACGCCGAGGCTGGTTAAAAATTAGCTCTCTAATGTGACAACAGCCAGTGGAGTTTTAAAAGCTGATCTGGCAGTGTTTAAACCATAAAATACTCAGCTTCTCCATTTTTCCTCAATTTACCTCCTACTTCTTTTTATTTTTTGGTTGATTCCCTTTTTTTGGTATTCATAAGTATTCTCAAAAGCTTTTTTCACCAGATAAAATATCTATTTATATCATTCAAATACAATCCACTGAAATCCGATATAGATTTAATAGGTCAAAATTCAACCCACGTATTTTGTATCAGGACACTGATGTCAAGGTTTAACCATTTAATTCTGCGTGAAAGGCATTTTACTTTGGCATTGAAACTTGTGTTCACGTGAAGCAGTAGAACAAATCACGCAGAGAGATCATAAACCCCCGGCAGAGCCTGAGGTACACAACTTTTAATGAACAAGAACCACAGAGAACATCTCCTGACACCACATAACGATGGAGGCGGCAGGTAATGTAGGAGTCGGAGGCATCGTGGCACTCGTGCAAGCAGAAAGAATAAGCATTAGCCAGATTATATGGGCCACCTACATGAATGGGAAATTACTTCTGTCCCTGCCTGAAAAAACAGTTTTTAAAGTGAATATCTGACTTAATGACTCAATTTTCTCATATGTAAAGGCCGCTTTTCACATTTGTGATATTAAGCCAAATCAAGCCAATTTTATTTATGTAATCCAAAATCACAAGCCTCAGAGGGGTTTACAGTCTCTATGTCTCCTTTTATCATTAGACTTCCATGCGATTCATAATAGCAGACAGTTATTTTTGAGTGGGGCTGTATGAGGTACATAGTTCTGGTGTAGGAAACTGAGCAATCTATTGCTGTGGACAGGGTCAGCAGCAAAACTAGTTTTAGCCACCTAAAAAAATCATTATCAGTACATTTAAAATATTTTCATCATTTTACCTTGGCACCAGACAGCCTTTTCCAACAAGAAACCGCTGTTACACAAGCCAAATATCGCTCTCTCCAAAGTAACCACACTCCTTTGACAAACACGGTAATTTTACCTCTCAGAACACAGAAGCTGTTGATCTGCCTCCACCGGTTAGTTAGTTTGTGTTAGTTTGTGTTATTGTGTGACTTAGCTGTTTTAAAAGATTAGTTTGCATCCCACAATACGACAACAAACCAGCCAAGTTACTGCTGACCATGTCTGCAGCAGCGCATCGCTTTCCTACACTTGTTGCTTGCTGCTTTCCCAAACTGGGGGCGTACTGTCTGCCATCTACTGTAGGTAAAAGCACTGACGATGGATAAATACCTCATATAACCCCCCTTCAAAAAGACTGAACTTTCCCTTCAATACCTCAAATGTTTCAGTTATGTCTGTAAATATATCTGATATGCACATGGTCAAAAAGTGACTAATTAGACAAGTCAAATAGAAGAGAGAAAAAGAGGGTACTTCAGTCGTTCATTATGTTGACCAATCCCCACTAAAAACATCAAGAATTTACACTTGTGTAATCCTCTTATTGTCCATTTATTTCAAGTCATAATCAAGACAGAAACTGTGCAGATTGACTGCCTTTACAGTGATGTGAATATTTAGTTTTTAGACTTGTGTCCGCGCTGTGAGACAGCAGCTTGGCAGTTACATGAAGTGTTGTGTTTGATAGCAGAACAGGACTTCTGAGTGTCCCCACATGGATTAGTCTACAGGGCAGCGGAGATTAGATAAACCTGGCAAACACACACACACTGAAGCTCAGCCAAACATGATGTCCTCAGCATTCATGCGACAATCTCTCTGCACTTAACAGTGTCTCTGAGAGAAACAAAGAGAGGAGTGCACTGTTTGTATTGGAGGAGAACACTTTAACCCGCCGTCCCCAAACCTCCAGCTGACTCTGTCTTTAGCCTCCACATGACTGTGTACAATGTGACCTGGCATTTCAGTTCACAGGACACACACACACACACACAAAACAAAGACACACACACATTTCACATTTAACTATTAATAATAGAGCTTCTCACAGGGCCTGGAAAATGATAACCTGCCAACAGCTGCTGTGGCCCCGACATGTGAACGATGCAGCTTAACCTTTGCCGGTATATTTATTTGTGTTTCTGAGTATGTGTATGTTTTCTGTGTGTGTGTGTGCATGCCAATTAGATACTATACAGGAGAAGAGGGCACTGAAAAAGATGAGTTCAAAACTGAATAAAGATGTTATAAAAATGTTTATGCAGGTGAAACGTTGTCTTTCACTCGCTTGCACAGGTTCTGAATTATATATTTACATGATTTCTGCAGCCATGTTGACCAGTTTACATACATTAAACCTCTAAATCTTTCCCAGCAGCACTCTCCCTGAACTGGCCCTATACACGCTCTTACAGTAACTGCAGTAAACATCCTTTTATAAACAGTGTTTTCCTTCTGACGCAGAGACTCCATCAGTGCATTCTTGTGTCTCTAACATGCAGATGAGTCCGAGCTGCAGTTGCTGCGGGGACTGTTAGCAAACGCTCCATCTGGAGCTGGCAGCGTCTGTGTTTGTGTTTTAGGTCAGCTGAGATTCACCGAGAATCAGTGAGAAAAATGTTATGTAATTTCACTCTGGCCTGTTTTCAAGAAAATAAGATAAATAAGATTGTTTTCTTCTTTTAGATACATGAGTTTGTGTTACTGTAAATGAGGGCTACAACTAACATGACTTTCATTATTAGTTAACTTAGCAAATTATTTTTGAGATTTATTGATTAATCCCAAAAATAATGTCAGAAAATAATGAAAAATGACTGTGACAGTTTCCTGAAGCCCACAGTAATTCCCTAAAATTTGTCCTTCAAACAGTCCAAAACCTAAAGATATTCAGTTCTACTATGACATAACAACATAACACAGTTTTTTTGCTTGTGATGCTTCAAAATAAAAGTAATTTATTTATATAGCACCTTTAAAAACAGAGTTTACAAAATGCTTTGATAGACAAAGCAAAGCAGGATACCAAGGAAGAAATATGACAACAGGAAGCGAAACAGTGAGGCCAAACAAGTTCTAAATTTCTCAAATTGTCTCACATGAATACGTTTTCAAGGCTTTAAGATCTAAAACTATCCAATATTTAATCAAAAAGGCAAAGACTGGCGATTGAAATTCAAATCTGAAATTCTGCAGTTTTTTTCTCTTTACTATTCCAATACACATCTTGTGGACACCTCAGATTTATTCTGCGACCCAGTGGAGGGGTCTTGACCCACCAGGTTGGTTATCACAGACATAAGGCACAAGAGGAAAGCAGCAAATCCTCACTGAAAAGCTGCCAGTTTCATTTATGTCTCCTTAAAGGCAGTGACACATAGAGGATTGTCCTCAATAGAATATTTGGGTGTAACACTTTGTAATTACCAACATTTTGATCATGACTGTATTTAATTACATATTTTAAGTGTCACGGCACACTGTCTCCCTATTGGCTGTCCTGCATGGCTGCAAGACCTAGTGACACAGTTGGTTTTAGTTTGAAAGAGGCGGGCCAGAGTAATTAAGCGAGACGGATTGGGAGCAGCTGTGGAACACCGAAGGTAAGAGAAAGGTTTGTGTGCCTGCTGTCACAAGAGGACCATCATGTTTCCCCATTTTCCACACAAAGTTTTGTTTCGGGTTATTGTCCGCGTGCGTTTAATGTCACCAAATTGAACTGTCATTGGAGCACTGACACAAAGCGATGACAGATCAAGGAGAGGGGCTGGCCGAGTGTTGAGCTCTGGATCAGGGCCGGAGCAGAGAAGAAACAGGTGGGCCCACACGTTTGAATACTCAGTTTTCCAAGACCTGGAAGCCTGTCAAGTGTCCAAGGGTTGTGTTGTCATGACATAAGTAATTGTAACAGATTAATATTACATTTATTTTTTAATTTAACAACATATAACTAGTTACATGTTACTATTTATCCCCAATACCGCTACTAAGTGAGCGTTGTTTTTAGCCTAGCAGTTGAGGACTTGCAGCACATACAGCTGATTAAGAGGAATGAGGAGTCAGCTGGCAGTATAGGTTATATAGAGGTTTCATATGTGAATCACTGCAACCATGAGAGGTCCTTGATCATATAAATGTGCACAAAAAATATTAGGCTAATGCACACAAGCTCACCTGATTTCCACCAGGATAATGAAGCAGAAAAGAACTAATGACTCAACAAACTGCTGATCAGCACAGAAAAAAAATATTTTGATGGAAACAAGTCATCTCAATCAATCACTCAGTCTCTCACCTGAACCACGGTACAGTTTTGAGCTGTGGCATTGATCTTGGCCGCGATGACACGTGATGTCCAGTGGGCCAGCCAGTAGTCGATGGCAACCATGAGAGAGTGTTTGAGGAGCTGCGACAGGAGGAGCAAGGTGAGCAGGAGGAGCCCGGCGGAGGACAGGTAGATGCCACAGGAGCGCCAAGGGATGGTGGCACGCTGACGCATCACTTGCGACAGATTGTCATCTTCATCACTCTCCATGGATTCCTCTGGGGTCAAGACAGAGACGGGTTAAAATGTTTAAGACTTGTAGTTTAGTTTAGATTAGATTGGTACAGAAGAACAGCTGTGCTTGCAGTTTTTTATGCCAGATCACAAGCTCATTATTTCACTTGAAAAAACAAGCTTTGTTATTTTGCGATAACGAGATAATCAGCCTGTTATCACAAGAAAACAAATGATTGCTTCCTTTACATGATGTAATGTTTGTCAGAGATCAGGAGTGCCATGACAGCATAAATATAGGGCTGCAACTAGTTATACTAATTACAACTAATTATTTTTATTGTTGATAAATCTTTTGATTATTTTCTCAATTAATCGATTAGTTGTCTGGTCTATAAAATGTCAGAAAATGGTGAAAAATATTGATCAGTGCTTCCCAAAGCACAAATACACATCCTCAAATGTTTTGTCCACAACCCAAAGACATTTAATTTACCGTCTTAGAGGAGTAAAGAAACCAGAACATATTCACATTTAAGAAGCTGGAATCAGAGAAATGTGACTTCTTCTTTAAAAAATCATTTAAAACAATTATCAGTATAGTTGCTGATTAATGTAATAGTCAGCTAATCGATTAAGTATTACAGCTCTGCATATATATATGGCGTATGGCATTTTTGAGTTCTCAACAATTATTTCATGATCTCGAGAAAACAAAAGTAATTTTTCATTCGAAATTTTCTCTTTATCTCAAGAAATCAGCCTTGTGTTTTCGATGAGAAAAACTGAACCCGTTATGATGGGAATTATCTCGAGATAATGAAACAATCAACTTGTGATCTTGAGATAAACAGCTATTCTCAGCATCAGCAAAGACTGAATTATAGATTTATTTTGGTAGAAAATTAATGAATTTTATCTTTGGAAAATAATAAGACCATGTCCTTACAGAGTTGTTTTTTCTTACTTGACTTTAAAGATTTCTGTATTTAACTGTGATCTCCTCTGCTGTGACTCACTCTTCATCTGCTCTTTGACATTTCTGATGTCCCTCTGCCTACCCTCCGTCCTAGATATTTCACTATCTTCATTTACTCTCTCTGTCCTTTCACAGTTCTCAGATTTCATCCTCCTATGTCTGTATGGAGAACCACTACTAGCGCACAGCAGTGAAGAAGAGATAAGAGAGAAAGAGGGCCAAAGGAGAGGAGAAACCACAGAGAAAGAGGCTACAATATCTCTATTCATGTTCTTCTTCACCAAGCAGATACTCATTCCTATGAATGGGGTGTAGCCATGACACACTGACCGGGGTTGTTACCGACCTCTCACCTCCTCCAAACCCCTGATGCAAATATATCACATCACATCATGCGGCAAGCTTTGGAGCATGAGGCTGCATGTGGGAGTCTGGGAGGCTCAGACAAGGGGGGGCAGAGAGGAAGCAGCAGGAGAGCAGAGGAAAAAAAGAAAGGAATGCTGCCATTATCTATGGTAAATCATGCTGCCATTAAGTAGGTTTTAAGAAGCAGGAGTGACAAATGTTTGGGGGAGAAGTGAGAAAAAGGAAAGACTAAATGGATTCTAAGATGGAGTGAGAAGCTGCGGTTTGCTTGCAGCGTCACGATGCCACAGACTTTGTTGCTGTTTTTTTTTTTTTTTTCAGTCCATGCTTTCTGGCCACACCTGCTCGATCGAACATGAAGGCAGCAGCTGATGCTGGCGCCATCGCACAAGTCCACGCAGGGTTGCCATCAGCACACGGGAGACAACACAGAACACAGATAAAGAGTACAGCCAGTGCACTTTAGCACCTCGACTACAGCCACACCATTCAACAGCAGAGACACACACACACATAAAGGATCAGATGTAGTGTTTGGCCACAGTAAGCGGCCACTAGAGAGGGCGGTGTCAGATGTGGTTACTGAGGAAGTCTAAAAAGAGGCCAAGACACCAAACTCAGAGAGAATAAAAAGGTTTAACACCTACGTAATGTTTGCTTAACATACACAGGAGAGAGTAAATAAAGAACTAGAGACAGGAATGAAATACAGGGAATTTTTGGTCATTGCAAACATTGTAGCAGGTGCTAGCATTAAAGGGATAGCTTAGATTAATTGAAGAGGGGTTATATGAGGTATTTAGCCATGGTTAAAAGTGTTACCTAGAGTGGATGCCTGTCAAGAAGAGGAGGATAAGAGAAGCAGAAGTACCAGCACGGAAGGGAAGCAAGAAAAATCATCATCAGTATTAGTTTAAGTATACGGCATATTTAAAATATTTCCCTATTTTTCTTTGCTGTCAGACAGACTTTTCTGATGGGAAACTGTCGTTTGATGAGACAAATATCATCATCTCTCACTCAACCAGGTTCGATTTGGCAAAAACAGTAATTTCACCTGCTGCCTTGATCGGTGAGTTTGTTTGTGTTGTTGTGTAACTTCAGTGAATCTGAACTAACCTTTTAAAACACAGAACCCACACAGTAACACAAACTAACCAAGCAAGGCAGCAGCAGACCAGCAACTCCTGTGTTCTGCAAGGTAAGAGCGATATTTAGCTTCTGTTTATCCGCCAGAAAAGGCTGTCTGATGGCAAGTAAAGTGTAGAGAATTTTCTAAATATAGCATACACTTCAACTGATATTGACTTTTTTTAGGTTGCTGACCAGTACATTGCTTAGCTTCCTACAGCAGAACTTCTGCTGCTTCCCCAGACTGGGGGCATGTCAACTGCCATCTACTGTAGCTAACACACTGACTATGGTAGTAAGTACCTCAACCCACTTCAAAACATCCAAACTATCCCTTAAAATAAAGCTTAATCTTCAATCTAACAGAAAAGGTAAATGATACCTCACCTTTATCACTCTTATCACTATACACACATACACACAATATAATAAGGCTGAAGTCATTAACACTGACTACAATCATCCACACATGTATTCAAGTTAACCACATGTAATCGACCTCTCACCTTCCTCGTCCTCTTCGGTCCTGACAGCCTCTCTGGAGTACATCGCCCTCCGCAGGTTCTTCCTCTCCATATCTGTCATACTGGCTGCCACCGTCTCCTGCAGGAGACACAAAGATAAACATCTGTGCTGGGATGCATAATTTAAGTTTGTCCCTTAAGCAAAATATTTTTCTAAGCTAAGGGTTTTAATTAGGAGTGCTGCATAAAGTCTCTTCGGTTGTCTCTTTCCCCAAGCGTTTAGACTAAAGTTTTCATGGCCTTTACTGTCATAATGCAGCACATGTGCACGATATTTACCATTGCTATGCTTCTCTCACTCCTTCTTTAATGTTACTAGACAGCATTACTGACAGTTGTCAGCTGGCCCCCAGCAGCCATAACAAACACACAAGCAGGAGATGTGGCAAGAAGTAACTGACAAAATCAGAGTGAGAGTGTGGTAGAGCGTGTGCCCCATGTGCTGCATGTGTCCCCTCCTCTCTGCCCCCTTTCCCGTCATATCTTCAGCTATGCCTTTCAAATAAAGACAAAAATGCTCAAAAAATAATCTTTTAAAAAAGGGTTGGCTAGCTAGCCACAAAGTTGCTAGTGCTAACGTCAAATCTGTACTCAACTAACAACTAACATGTTGCACACCGCTCGTGGCATCCTGGTCATCATCTGTCTCCCTCCTCACCAGTCAGCATAAATTCAGCAATTGTCTTGTGTTCGGCATATTATTTCACATGCAAGACACTCTTGTAAGTCCCTTAAAATTTGCAAAGGAAAATGGCTGTGAAGGATGTTCTAGCAAGATCCACAGGAAATCCTGATGGTGATTTTATGCAACAGGGAACTGATTCTTCCCAGAATACTACAGTCTATTGAGACATTAAGCAAACATCCAGGTTATCAAACTTTAATCCCAAAGCAGTATTGGATTGTTTGCACCTCTCCTAAATCTATAAACTCTTGAATCACCTAAAGCAAACATTTAAAAAGTCATTAAGGACTCTTTATCACTTTGAATGCCATGTCATCAATCACCGTCTCAAACTCCTGGTCCTGACGGTGCATCAGGATCTTCCACTGCTCAAAGAGTTCAGGCTCAGAGTTCTGGATGTCCTTCAGAGTGCCTTCAGTCTGGATGGTGCCATCTTTCATGGCAATGATCTAATGAAACACACACACACAGAGGGAGGGAGGGAGAGAGAGAGAGAGATTTGAAATGCAGTCTTTAGTTTTGGCTGAGACTGGAAATCAATCTTTATGCCCTCTGGGATCTTTCTGAGATAAACTGTCTGCATTCCAAATGAAACAATGATAATGTTTACATCATGAATAATATAACAGCATCGCAAACGGACAGTCTTATCAATTACTGTGGCAATAAAAGAGTAAAAGGGTCTGTAAGTGCACAGTTTATGCAATTGGTTAAGATAAAGCTGCAAATATCTTTGTTTCATTTACACAAACTCACACACACCGGTCTTACCCAGTCTGCGTGTGGGAGATACTGAAGTTTGTGCGTGACCAACACCACTGTTCTCTTCTCCTCTCTCAGGAGCTTGAGGATGCCATCTTGCATCAGATGGTCACTCAAGTGGATGTCTAAGGCAGAGAAAGGGTCATCCTACAAAATACATAAACAGACATGACTAAAAAACTGCAATAGAAAACATCTAGACTGTAAACATCACAAACTGGCATCATGGGATGCATACATGGGATGAATCTTGAAAGCAAAACAAAACCATGAGGAAGTTTAAAATCCCTACAAACTTAAGTATTTCTCTATAAAATTGAATATTTATGACTCAATTAGTAAAGAGAAATAAACGCCCTTAGTTGTTATTTCTTAAGAATTTAGATCCCAAAAACTCCAAGTCCATTTGCTTCTGTGTGGGTGTGGTTTGATTAGATTTGACTGACTGTGTTCTGACAACATCAGGAAACAGCCCACCATCATCACTTTAATTGACTTGAATGTTCATAAACTCCAACTGGTGCATGGAAATACATGACTTTTTTCCAACTGAACCCAACCCACTTCATAATGAAATAATACACTGAAGGCTTGACAACTCATTAATGATGAGAAATTATGAGAAATTACAGCCAAAAAAAAAAAAAAAAAAAAAAAAAAAGACCTCTTCCTCTTTTACTTCTGATGCATTTTCACAGTTGATTAACAGAAAATTTATCTGCAGCTAATGACAAAAATTCTGATTCTAGCGCTGGAAAGGCATGGATTCAGTGTTTTTTTCTGCCATATAACACTAAATTCAAATGTTAAAGCTTTAGACGGTGAGACAAAACAAGGACTGACGACGCCATGGTGGCCTCTGAGAAATTATGAAAACATTGCTCTTCCACTAGGAATGAAACGTGATATATAAATTAAACTTTGCTTGCTGGCTTTTACTGTTTTTTTTTTTTATCATTTCATGGAATTACAGATTCATCAATAATGTGGCAGCCCTTGTTAGAAACATTTAGGACAAAGTGATTTTTAATAACTGAGAGGTAGTAAAATCCATCAAGAATTGGCCTTTTCAAATTGTCAGAAGAAAGTTGCATTTAGCTTCTCTGCAGCCACGGGGTTGAAGACAATGTGTTGCTATTTTCGTCACGTAGGAAGGCATTAAAAATAGAAACACTGTTCCACTGCGAATGCTGATACTGTCTGATAACAAGACTTATTTAAGGTGCAATCCGACAACAGAAAAAGCTGCTTGATCACTCACCAGAAAGACCAAGTTGGTCTGCTGGTACAAGGCTCTGGCAACACTGATTCTCTGTTTCTGTCCACCTGACAGGATGATACCCTGCAGCACAAGGGGGAAGACAAGGTTCTACTACAAAGAGCAATGAACACGGTTATATCCATGGATGCCTTTGGCACTCATCCCCAGAGTAACAAAGGGGATCACAGTTTATTTCACTGCATTACTGGTGCATGATGAAATCAAACACGACAGTGCTCTGTCTGAACAAGGTCAGTGCAGCTCCCTACACACAAACATTAAATCCTCACTGCACAGTTAAAAGAATCTGCTGTACAGTGAGTCACAGCAGGAGTTATGACTAGATCCAGAAAATAATAAGGCCACAGAGGAATTCAAAGAAAATCATAATTTTTTACTGTGATACTGACCCGCTCTCCAATCTCTGTTTGGTCCCCCTGTGGAAGGATGTCGATATCAGGCTGAAGAGAACAGGCTTCAATGACAGCTTTGTATCTGATGGGCACAAACAGAAGCAGGATACAGATGAGGACAGACAGCAGCTGGTAACACTTGCCAGAAGGAAGCTGTCAATCTGCTTATCATTAACCTGTTGGCTAATAATCTAGATATTATTAATCTGAATGATAGATATCTTATATATAACTTGCTGTTTTATATGCATAACACAACCCATGAAAGTCTCAGAAGAAAACCATGAACACTGAGATGAAAAGAGTCTCAGCAGCCTCTGTGGTTTCATTTGAAGGATTTTGCTCTGAGTGTTTAATCAGACTTGCCGTTGCACAGACAGATGCACAATGGAAACAAATTTCATCTGTTCATTTAAATGTATCATCATTTCTATATTATCCATATGGGAGCTTCCCATATGGTCCTAAAACCACAGTAGAAATACCACATGTCAGGTTGACAGTTCTCCATTTGCTGGAACCTTGAGCATATTGTGACCTAGAAATATGGGTTCATGGCCCAGAAAAGGTTGATTAACCAAGTTTAAAATAGGCTGGATGATGTATCTGATTTTCCAGACCTGTGAATCTAACATATCACATTTATCCATGCAAAGATTTATGAATCCACAGGATCACATGCATGGCTAAAGTTCACATAAGCAAGACAGTGTAGACACACCTTAAGCCAAAAGTCCTGTTAACAGAAAAAAAAATATGTTAACAAGATTAAAAGTCTACAGTATGGTGACTGAAAGTCCCTGTTTGTCTGGGATTGTCTTGGTTTCAAGTTGGTGTCCAAGGTCCTGAGAAATGTCTGTAAAACACTAAAATGTCCAAGTCTTCATTCAACATCAAATTGTCCAAGTTTTCAACAAAATTAATCAGGCTTGGCTCTACAATGGCACAAAAGAATGCACCGTATCCTCAGTTTAATATTAAGGTTAAGTTGGTGGGTCTGAGGTGCAAGAACTAAGCAAGCTGCTAAGCAATGACAAAAATGCCTGTGATGTGTGCATGAGTGCATACATGTGCATATGCATGAACATGTGGTACATTTAGGGGTCCCAGTTTGGGGGTTTGAAAATATGGTTACCACCACACTAGTAGCTCTGGGAGGCTCTACTTAGCATTACATGCTAATATTAACATGCTAACATGCTCACCATGACAATGCTAACATGCTGATTTCTGGCAGGTCTGATGTTTACCATGTAAATCTTAATCTTAATTTAGCATGTTAGCATGACACAAATGGACGATTTCGCTAATTGGCTAAAAAAAATTGTGAAATTGGCACAAGACTGTAGAAAAGTCAAACTATAAAAAGTCACACATGGAGACAAAATTGTACCTCCCAAGCCAGAAATGATGCATTGTAGCAGGTGCACACAAAATATTAATTATGAACTTTAAAACAAAATAATAGTGAATAAAATAATGCATATTTTTGTTTTCATTATTTTGTTTTGCACAAAAGCACATGGATGATTAAATCAGTCTTGACCACACAGTCATTTTTCTTGGGAACATCTGGTACTGCAGCCCAAATATAAGTTAGAAAATAAAAAGACAGCAGGACGGGACGGCGGAAGGAAGAGAGATGTAGAGGTGTGAAGAGAAAGACAGAGGAGACAGAGAGGACAGGCAGGTGAAAGGTGGACAAACATCTCTTTATAGCACATCTCCACAGCAACAAACCACAGCACTCTATTAGATATATTTTATAAAATGAGTCCATTGAATGCAACCATGACCCATGAATGTAAGCAGCTGACCTTTCAGTAAGAGCATTTGATGTGAGGTTGAAACCAGTGAGTGTGTGCGGTTGTGTTTGCGTATAAGAGAACGTATGTGTTCTAGATTGTGTCCACACAGGTGAAAAAAGTATGTTGCTGTGCCAGGAGTGAAACTGTAGAGACTCTACACAGCACCAAATGAGAAACCACACACTTTGAGCCAAGACAAATCCTGGCTCGAGGTGTCTCACTGTCCAAACAGTTTATTTAGGATGCCACCGACAGGCTTTTTTTTTTTTTTTTTTTACTGAACTGTTGAATTAATCAGGCATCAACACATCCAGTTTACCACAGTGGCCATAGGGAACAGAGGGTTATTAGATCTATTTTGGCTTAACAGCTTGGCCTGAAAACACATTGATTTCTCTGTTATAATTGGCAACTCTAAATGTTATTTGAAAGAAGAATGTCCTCGGACAGCTGGTTTTATAGCGATTATGGGTGTCACAGTGACAGCACTGAAGCAACAAGCTCAATAATTCATGTAGAGAAGACAGCCTACACACTACTGTTGCCAAATGGAAAATACAGCACTATCGTACTGCAACTTCAAAATCACAATATTATAATAACAACCTGGGAGGTAGCCAAGACACTACATTGAATGGCAAAACTATGCCATGTGCACCGTATTACACAGAGGTTCTGCCGCCTGAACAAGACAACAGCTTGTGTGCTGATGTGATTAGCTGCTCTCAAATCACAAACAAGATTTTATTGTGTGTTTATGGAAATGGCAAAATTATCGTACATTTGGGCTTTTCTTGGAATTACTGATCATATGCCACATTTGTACCATAAATTTATGTTACAAATACGATAATTAACATTGGTTACAAATGCAAGCAGGCTCTGTCTGCCTTTTCCTTTATCAGCACTTTGCTCATTTTTGTGTGTGTATAATGAGTTATGTAAATATGGTTGTGGTGCCCTGGCGGCCCCTGGGTTTGCAGCAGCAGCTGCCTCTGTTTGAGTCAGCCAGGGACCTGTGCTGCATATCGTTTCACATTTCTCTCTTCTAATTTTTTGTCATCTCTTTACTGTTGACTCTGATAAAATCATAAATACCCCCCAAAACTAAAATTTCTAAAAAATTACCTCTGGTTAACCACAAGTTCTGATTTTTTTAAAAGTGGGTTTGTATGCAGTATAGTTGGTGTATTACATACAGTAGATGATGGTCAACACGCCCCCAGTTTGGAGAAGCAGACAGAGATACTGGCATAGAAAACTAAGCAATGAGCTGACAGGTACATTTAGAATACTTTCACCATTTTACCTTCCCCTCAGACACCCTTTTCCAACAGGAAACTGACATTATAATAAGCCAAATATCGCTCTTTCCAAATCAACCAAAGTCCAGTTGCCAGTCTACCACTGCATCCATCTTAAAGTTTATTTGTGTTATTGCAGGACTTTGGTGTTAGTTCAGACACCTAAGTCAAACAATAGCAAAAATGAATTAACCGATTAAGGCGGTGGTAGACAAGCTACTCCTGTGGTCTACGAGGTAAAATTACTGATTTTGCCTATGGAGTTTGGTTGCTTTGCAGAGAGTAAAATTTGGCTTATATAACGGCAGTTTGCCATCAGAAAAGGCTGCCTGATGTCAAGGTAAAAGCTGTGAAAATATTCTAAAAATACCGTACACCCAACCTGATTATGACTTTTTTAGGTGGACCTGCAGACCCTGTCCACAGCAGTACATCGCTTTCTACACTGGCACTCCTGCTGCTTCTTCAAACTGGGGGAGTGTCGACCGCCATCTACTGTAGGTAATACACTGACTATGGGTACCTCATGCAACCCCACTTCAAACAACCCACACTGTCCCTTTACATCACATCTGTGTGCAGCGCACTCTCAACCTGCACCCACTGAGAAGCTCTGCAGGATTTAAACCACAACAAATGAAATCATCATACCATCAGTTTTTAAACCACTCAGTTCAGGTACCAGGTCTTACCTTGGTTTGATCATTGGCATTTCAAAGGTGATGTTCTCCACCACTGACGCATTCAACAGCCAGGGCTTCTGGGAAGCATAGGCCACAGCGCCTCTCTTCCTACCAGAGATTTTAAAACACATGCAGAAGTGTTAAAACAAACAATAATCTGCTCTCTATGTTTACTTCTTAATGAGTCTTTTGTTTCACACACATTGTTTAATCTCACCCTCAGAAGCTGAGTTATAAAAATATAAAAATAAGTCCGGTCAATAAAGAGCTGTGCCAGGGATCATTAAAGACTGTGGTGTATTTGTAAAGTCAATATGATTGATAATCATGAGAATTGCTGCTGTTCTGCTCTGCTGATAACAGTGATGCGTATCCATGGAGACCACCTGGTGTGTAGCATGCTGTTGTTTGAGCTCACCTGATGTCTCCGTCACCTGCTGCATCTCTGTCTGTGGGACTGCAGAAAAATCATCAAACAGACACACCCAAACATCAGATAAGTACTGTTCTCACTGAGATAAACAATTATTGACATGACAATCACTAACTCCACCTTATTCCTGTAATGATTAACAACCCACAAACACACAACACACACACACACACACACACACACAGCCCCCATCTCCTCTTTCCCCTCACTATGGTAATCATGCCACTGCTCATCAGCCCAAACACAAACAGGCTGACCACTGCCCTACATGAGCACATCTATCATTAGCTGTGATCTTATCCTTCCTAAAAATAACTCCCACACCCCACTTCAACCATCCCCGCCCCCACCCAATTTTTCTTCCTGTAATTTGCTGATACGGAAATCAGTGTCAGCCCGTTTGGACTCTGACTCATTTGATTCTCGGAGGATCTGATTCCTTGGGCTGAGATTAGTACGTCAACACGCACTCTGTAGCTGTTGGGATGTTTGTTGCTGTTCGCTGGTATCTTGTTCATCCTCTGCATGTGTCTCACTTTGAGCTGCCCTACTACTGCAAAGCCAGTGTGTTTGAGGTGAGAAAGGAATGGTTTGTGCCCATTAACTCAAATACTGTATATACATGAAACATCCTAAAATGTCATTTTGGGACCTAAGGCAAACACACGCAAGGAGACCTCCACAAGTCCCACAGCCTCAGGAAAGAGGCTGTTCTGTAGTCTGATGGTAGGGCAGCGGATACTTCTGTATCTCTTGTCAGATGGCAGTAGGGTGAACAGGCTGTGGCTGGGGTGGGTATTGTCTTTAAGAATCCTCACACTTTGTCCTCTTTTTAGCATCGCTGGGGCAGCTTTGCTTCATTAATCAACAGTCTGTACATCATGTCGAGCTGTTTGTTCACACAAGCTGGCTACTGTCTACCTGAACCATTTCTGTAGACGCACAGTAAGATCAAAGAATTCAAGTCCAAGTTAGTCAGGGGGTCCTGAGTGAATTAATCATTCTGACAGCATTTTAGACTCTGGATTTTTAGAAGGATATAATTAATTGATGAAAAGTAAAAGAAAAAACTAAGGCAATTGTCGACCTTTGCCTGATGTCTATTTTATTTTTATCCCCCTCTGGATTTATCAAATAAACAGAAAGACTGCTCTGACTTTCTGTTTTGTAATGAGTTTGTGATGCTTAAACCATGTGGTAAATAATTAACAGGACTTCTGAAGCAACCTATTATTATATTGTTCACTTCATCAGTTCAGGGAAACAAAGGGAAGTTCATGATGTTGATGTTGATTACTTTCCTCTTCATTTTTACAGGACGGCATGTTTTTTTTTTCACATTTCGCAGACAGGAGACGAGCTGGCACACACACTACGTGCCATCCTTGCTTCCTGTCTAGACAGCATTGTCTGTCCATGATCCTGATTCTCAGCAGGTAGGTTCTGTATATACTGTTTTATGCCAAAATAAAACCAAACCTGCCCGTATTAAATGCACAATATACAAAACATAGTTTGATGACATCTGAAATAGCAAGGGAACGTGGGAGTTGTTTTTAAACAACCACCACAGCTGATGAAAATCTATCTGACATGACAGACAGAAATCATGTTCACTGATGAGGTAATATTAAAGTTTGATTCACATTTAGTCCTATGATTTCCTTCCTCACGCTCTCATGTATCCAATGTATCCTGTGTTCTCCCAGAAGTTATAGCAGCAAGCTGGCAATGACACACTGTTAACTTGAATAAACTACAGATTTCTCTGGGTTTTATTATTGTTGAAAACATCTGTGATAATGTTAGTACACAACTGAACAGAATAAATACCGTATGTTTAATTGACATTTTAATATGGAAATGTTACGTGTTATAGCTTAAATAAATGAACAGTGTAATTGTATATACAATCTGAGCTCTGAAATGACTTGGGTGTGGAGATGAAAACGATTATCGGGTAACTATACGGGCTGAGGTACTTAGGAAAATAGTTTTATTAAATGAATCTTTCCCCGACTAGACCAACAAACATGTGTCTGTCCTGTACTGTTATTCAGCAGGCAGGACACTCAAAGCCTAAAAACATTGTGCTATCAATAGACACACAGAGCCAAACGTTTGATGTTCTGTCAGTGTCTGCTTAGACATGAGCATCGGTCAGGGACAAGACACCACCATCAAATGTTAGTTTGATATACTGCTGCCAAGCACAGGGTGACACGGATGCCTGTGAGTGTATGTTTGTGTGTGTCACAAGATAGCTGAGCAATTCTAAATTGTCCACAGAGCTTTATTTATAATCCTGATTTTAGTGTCCACTTACGTGCAACAGCTAGATAAAATGTCTTTCTTCTCTCTCAGACAGAATCCGACAGTATGTCTAAACTTTGAAAATATATTTTAATGTTCTTGTGCTGAGGGATTACTCTCAGATCTTCATGGAAGTTGTTCTGAAATTGACTGAAAATACATGATGGCACTGGTTTCTGTGATTATGTTTGGGTGCTTGAGCATTTTTCCACTTTACTCTGAGCACTTACCTTTCATCACCCTCAGAGTCCAGGTTTGGCAGGCTGCAGATAAAAGAGAAAAAAAAAACATTATTAATGGAAGTGTATGTAATAATTCTGCAGTTGTTCCTCATCAGAAGTTGTAAAACACATTAAAAACTTCCAGAAGCTGAAGGGGAATTTTTGAAGTTGAAGGTTATTTAATTTGAAAAATTCACATAAATTCATATTTTTTCAATAATAAAATGCCTCAAAGTGCACACACACATACAGAAGACACACACACTCACACATGCTCACAACCATTCACATTTAGACTCCTGACTCTAAAATTCATTAAGATCTGATTGGCTGTGTGGGGCTTTGCACATGCTCAGTCAGCACTGCAGTGTATTTTTAGGTTTAACAAGTTGACACCTCTCTCCGTCGTCCTGAGAAGGTGACTCTGATCACGTGCGAGCACAACCAGAGAGGGATTTACACCAGTTTACTGCAGCGGCTTTAAAATATAAGACCACAGCTGTTAGGAAGCGAACCAGTGACTGACATTTAAGAAGCTCTGACATGCAACACACACACATGTAAATACCAGCTCTCACTGACTGTAAAATAATAAAAAGAAATTGAAGTGGACAGTGTCAGCAACTATTCAGGAGGTGTTAAACCTGAAATTAAGCCCTGTAAATACCAGTAAAGGACAGTTTGTGAACATGTATGTATGTAAACATTTCATAATAATTAGCTGTGTATTTATTTGTTTGTTTCATATACATTCTAATAATTTAGTTATAAAGACAAATAATGAAACTCAGTATTTCAGAGATCAGAGACTAGAATGAACAGTTAACAACAAATGGATGTTATTATCAAGTTTGAAGAAATTCCCTCAGGGCGTTCTTAAGATAGTGCATTCACATATCGCATATTCAAGAATGGGATGCGTCACAAATTACATAACATTAAATATTTCTTACAAAATAAATATTATTTTTTCAGATGTTTAAATTATAGCGAGTTCTTAACCTTACTACTATTTTGGTTGGCCTTTCATATTCTTGCATCAAAATATCTCAGCGTTTTTTTTCTAAGAAGGAATAAATCTGTCAAATATAACAAGAATGAATTTGAGAGTTAAGTTTGAGGAAGTTAAAAGCCACAAATTTGATGGGATGGCACATGGAAATGTTTGTTAGTGTTTGTTTATACAACATGGGAAATTTTCTTGTCCAAGACTGTATTTTTTTCCCATTTGAACTGTGCCCGTTTTCACATTCAAAACAAAAACTCATATGAGGAATGGGGAGAAAAAAATGAATACTGTTTTTTTTAAAGCGAGTCCTGAAGTGAACATAAAAATCATCACATCAAATATCAAATGTTTTTTTGTAGGTGGATGGAAATATCCCTATTTCATCAGGGTTAAACTGAGCAATTTCTAAGAACACACAATGAAAATAGCCCTTCAGCAAATGATCTCATCAGACCTCATCGCCTAATGACACTTGAAAGACACTGAAGCCTGAATGGACCCCTGATTGTCTTTATCCTGCAGCCATCATAAAAACAGGGTAATCATGTCGGAGCTGATGACTTTCAGCTTTTATCTCTCTGGCTGAACCACTGAGGGCTATTACCCCCTCACAGCGTCAGTCAACACCTTTGTGAGCTCAAGGTCATGTTAGAGGAGAATTCACGAGGGAGTCGTACAAGACGGTTTCCATCAGCAGTGAGAAGCTCAAGTTTGATCATCAAAGCAGACTGAGGAGTTTCCACTTTCTAACTGTCTTTAATTAACTTAAACATCCATCATTAAAACTTTAAGTCGCCTTAACGATGACGGGGTGTAATGGAGCATGTTCACTGTGATGACCACGCCTGATAATGACTGATAGTGCTTGTCAACAAACAATCATTTTATTCTCTTAAGAGAGTTTTTTCCTCACTCATTTTTCTTGTTCTTTAGTTCAATAACTGACACAAAGCTACAGATAATAAACTTCAATGATCCTCTCTGGTAAAGAGTTCTTTTCACCATCCAGCACTACTTGGCACGCAGTCGTTTATTACTTCAGCGGATATCATTTGGAGTCACAACCTCGCTATCCAACTGGCTACACTGCCCGGCTTTGATACTAAGATATCCAACCTGCACCGCTTTGACTGGATACTGAGGTCAAGATACAAATAGTCATCGAGTTTAATGACAGAGAAATCCCAGACGCTCCCTGCTCTGTGCCATATGTGGAGTGGGAGAGCAGATGGGGGAGGAGGACAACAGGAGCCAGAGGGAGCAGGTGGGTGAGAAACAGTGGTGGTGGTGGTGTAGGGATCTCGCCAATGGAAATGGCAGGTTATGGTTGCAAAATATGGCATTTGCAAACATGTCACACACACCCCAAAAATATGGTGCCCTCAGTTACGTGTAATTCAACCCACTCACAGGTTTTATCAATCAAAAACAAATCTGACATTTATCACTATATCATTTGCTATTTCAATTTCCTGCACTGTTACATACTGACTCATGGCTCAGAGACAAGTGAAGCTGTTTTATTAAAAATGTAGCCAGAAGCAGAAGTGAAACTACAATGATGAGAAAGCTGTCTAAAAAAAAAAAAAACTTAAAACATTCATTAAAATTTTACAAACAGTAGTCGACTAAACAGTGGAGCTTGTGGTGGGATTGTTTTACCAACTGCTTTTTCTAAAGGTCAAGAATGAACTTTGAATTTCAATGTTGAAGACAACTTGAACACGAATGCGTTAAGGCCCAAACACAGTGAAAGTGTTTGACGTGTGCTTTGAAGTACACCTATTGTTTTATATGTGTACAAAAATCACTATGAGCACTCTGACCTTGTTTTAATTTTAGAACATCAAATGAGGGCCAAAGTCAGTTTTTTTCTGCAGCAGCTTTATCTGTTTTGAGGAAGCTAAAGTGCTGATGGGGCTATAGCACCACCTAAAACCAGGTTAAAAAAAGCAGAGAGAGCAAGAGAGAGGGAGCATGCAGATATGGACAGAAGTATTGACGTGATCATGAATAATCCTAATTTTACTGTACAGTTTATTGGTAAAGTACAATCTCTGCTGCAGCCTGGAGCCTGGAGCTGGTCAGTCTCCTCTCCTTTATGAGATATCACTGTGCTGTAAACTGTCCTGATGCTGTCTTGTCTTCCTCTCCTTGGTGTTCAAGTTTGCTGTCTGCTGTAGTATAAAACATTCTCAAACTGTTGTAAATTGTTGGTAATAACTGAGTTATCCTGGATGTCTAATACAGAAAACATGAATATTGTGCAGTCATTATATAAACTGATCTGAAAAAAAGGATTTCTTCCCCTAGAGGTCAATATTTTATTAAAGAAATTAATTAAACAGATACATATATAAGCAATCTTTTCCCAAAATACTGCTGATTCTGTGGTGTTTCAAATCTGCTGCAGTGCACCATGGGAGCATGAACTGACACACATCACATGCAGCATGTCAATCATCATTGTCATTTGGTCCTTAAAGTGCTCAGAAACTGGGAAAACTAGGCAACACCACATGCAATGCAGGGCTCAGGCAGAGCGCTAAAGATAAGAACACCATCAGCTGATCAGTAACAGCTGACTCTCAGAGCCACCAACCACCTTCAAATGAGTGGTTGGTGTCTTTATGAATCTGATGAGCTTGTACACTCTTTCTTCTGATTACTCATGCTGTCGACTCCTGCCGGGCACATACTGCTCTCATTTGCCATCTCATCTTATCTCAGTAGTTTGTATCTGCCGAGTTTTGTTCCATGCCCAATATGTTGCATACTGTACCCTTAACCAGCCAGACTCATCCAAGTGAAGCTATAAATGGCCCTGACTGAAACACAACACAACAATAACAACAACCGACATGGTGGAAACATAAGGACAAACTCCTCTGAATGTGTGTCTGAATGATTCAGGACGGCTTAGTCTAAATGACAGCTCCTCTCTGGGACACAGTCTCTCTCTGGGACACATGATAAGTGAGAGAGGTTGGCACCCGACAGGGTGCACAATCCAAACTAATATCAGAGGGAGTGCCAGCAAGGCCCTGGCACCGGGACAGGATTAGACACTGTGTGAGTGTGTGTGTGTGGCTAGTCGGGGGAACTAAACTTTGTTGACATATGGAGACGGATGGCGGCGCTATCCTGGGTAGGTGACGAGACATTCAGATGTGGGAGATTGAGGCTAATGACTCCCAGAATGCATCAGGTGGGACCTTAGGTTTCAGTTTCAGCTTGGGTATTTCAAATGTGTTCTGTTTTTCTAGATCCACTGGGTTTACTTTTGCTCCAAGGTAAAATTGGACGATAATTGGTTCTGCAGCAGGACAATAAATCTGGTGACTCTTCCTATGTCCGTGTCCATGTCCATGTTTATAATGCATTATAGATATACTTATAATGTGTTTTAATATGAGCATGTTAGTATACAGTATAATTATAGTTCTAAGAACTCATAAATATTCCTAAACCTTTACAACAATTAGCATAATACATTATAATGTATTTTATAATGATTAATATGGTCAAATATCATAACCCTAACTAACCCTAAATCTGCCTCTTGTGTTTCACAGTGACGGAACAACAGTTAAATCAAATATATAGATTTAGAAAAACAATCAGTTAACATTACTTTCATAAATTAATTCTTTAAGAATTAGGAATAGATTTATTTCATTGGGGCATTATTTATTTCTTCACTTAAAGTATGACACACATTATAAATACACACATTATAAAATGCTTTATAATGTGTTATGATTATGATTATTATTACAAAACATTATTAATATTTATGAGTATTTTTGACTATAATTATACAGTTCTAGAAGCAGATATATAATGCATTATAAATTTGTTTTTATCATTATAGATACAGATGTTATAGCCATGGATATCATAGACACTATTACCATGACTTTCTATTAAAGACTCCAGAGGTTTCAAAAATCAATAAAAACAGAGGCCCAGTCCAAGCAACGTGATTCAAGTGTGTTAGTCTGCTAACTTTTTTATAAACCTAAACATAAACCCATCACAGCAGAGAAATTATTTAGTGCAACAGTCCAACACAAATAATTACAATCACAAAATGTACTAAACCATCCACACATCACATCCAGCAAAGCAGAACTATGACCCTAATGCTCATGTAGCACAGTGGTTTACAATGTAAAATACTGGGAATAAACTTCTTTTTTTGATCAAGGATGACATTTCTAGACACTGGGAACACATATTAGTGAAACTATTCTTTTCTTTGTTCCAGAGGCTTTTTCAGTGATATATGAATAGTTCTTATCATATGACTAAAGCTGATTATAAGTAACTGAGCAATTTCAGTTTGCTGGAGAAAGCTGCTGGATGTGGGCAAAAGCTTTGGGGAAAAAAAAAACAAACTTGTAAGTGACCTTTAAAGTTTAAAGTGTGTAGGATTTGGCAGCATCTAGCATCTATGCAAGGCCCACACTCGCTGTAAATATAAACAGCTCAGTGTAAGGTCAAAAAAACACAACGATTCTTATTTTCAGGTGATTATACACTAATGAAAACATATTTCTGGACACTATATTCTTTTTTAAAATGTATATTTCTGCCAAATTCTGCCAATAGATTCCCATAAATCTTATGCACTTGAAGCTTTACCATGAGAATATAAATCTAGGAAACTACTCGCAGCAAAAGGTCTGGAATCACTGATTTAGCAAATGTTTTTGTCCAAAGGGACTTACAGTGAATGCAGTCAACCTCAAAACTGTAACTGTATTGTTTTTAAAGGAGATGAGATGTTGATAAGTGCAAGCATGGCGTGCAAAGGTGTCGTCTGAAAACATGTGGGTTTCTACTCCACAGTCTGTTGCGTTTCCCCACCTCCATTTGACTAATTTTGGGTCAGTGGTGCATGACAGGATCCTCACATTCCTCTGTGCTCTGTCTGTCAGCCATAAAGCTTTAAACTGCAATATCAGCTCATTTTCATTGACCTACAAATGCATTTATGTTGTATTGCCATGTCAGGTTGAGATGTTCGATTTTGATGCTAATTACATTCGCATGTCAGGGACGTAGAATTTATTGCCGCTAGGAAGCACATAAATAAGAGCAGACAACCGTCCCTGACAGAGCAATTACCAGAGAGGTTTAAAAAGCACAAGTCAGAGTGGTCGGAGTCTCCGTGAGGAGCAATTCTCTTTAAATTAACCTTTCACCTCTGGATTAGATTTCATTTCAAGAATGATCTCAGCAACATGCAGTACATGGGTTTCTCTGAGGGCACATGTATCATGTTGCTCTGTAATTGAATGGATGGGGAGGAGGTCAATATACTGAGGTGATGGGCTGTTCTATACACACAGAGTCGTTTAATTTAGGCGCAGGAGGCAGTTAATTACAGTAAATATCAGATAATTAGGACAAATCCTCCTTCTGCACCCATCTACCAATTTGATATTTAAAAGATAACCGCAGTTATCTTCCCTCCTTGTTTGCAGTTACTATTGAGCCTTTCGCAATAGCCTTAAGACAGAATGATAGGATAGAGGGAATAACTCAGGGGGTCAGATGCATCGTAAAGTTTCTCTTTATGCAGATGACCTCTTTCTTTTTATAACAAACCCTGACACTACTCTTCCTCACGTCTTTTCCTTCCTCAACCTCAAATATTTTTCTTTAATACCCTGGTGTGACTATTACTCGGACTTACTCAAAACTCAATTTTTGCTCCTCTTCTTGAGCGCTGCAAAACAGACTTTGCACGATGGGCAGCTCTTCCTCTTTCTTTGATTGGCAAGCTTAATTCTGTGAAGATGAACACGCTCCCTAAATTTCTTTATTTATTTCAGTGTCTCCTCATTTTTATATCTCGCTCATTCTTTAAAACACTACAACAACTCATTACAGGCTTTATTTGGGGGAGGAAACCAGCACACATACGTAAAGAGTTCCTCGAGAGGCCAAAACGGCTTGGGGGCCTTTCCTCCCCTAACTTCCAACTGTACTATTGGGCTTCTTCCCTCTAATAATGTGAACTGTCCTGTGTGGGTTAACACTGAGGCATCCCTCTGTCGTCCCTACTCCCTGCAAGCCCTGTTTGGGGCATCGCTCCCCCTTCTGGTCTCAATTCCCAAACAAAACATGATTATATGGCATTCTTTAAAGATTTTAAAGCAATTTAAACTTTCCTTTGGCCCTCCACACATCTCTCTCTTCTCCCCGCTCAATAATAAATCCTTATTTGCCCCCTCTATCCATTCCTTTGCTTTTAATATCTGGCATACTAAAGGCGTACAAAATCTTGAGCACTTATACATAGATAATATCTTTGCCAGCCTTTCCCAACTCTCAGAAAAATTCAACCTACCACGCTGCCATTTTTTCATTATCTACAGGTGAGGGACTTAGGAAGAAATTAGGAAGGAAGAAATTTAGGAAGTTAGGAAGAAATTTCGCGATTTCCCATCTTGCCTACCTAAAACCCATCTGGATCACTGTGCAGCCATGCTTTTGCGATCTCAAAGGGGGAAGCTCGCCAAGGTATATGAATATATGGTTTCAATTAATATACCTTCTCTAGATTTGATAAAACAACGCTGGGAGGATGAGCTTGGTTTTGACATTGTAGATGATATTTGGGATGCAGCCCTGGATTGCATACATTGCTCATCCATATGTGTGCGTCACAGTCTCATCCAGTTCAAAGTATTGTATTGCCTGCATTATTGTAAAGCTGCCTTGGCAAGAATATACATTGATACAGACCCCTTGTGCAATAGATGCAAAACAGTGCCTGCAACCCTTTATCATATGTTTTGGGGATGTTCTGAATTGGATCAATTCTGGTCCTCATGGGCGGACGTTTAGCTCAGTTGGTAGAGCGTCCGACCCATGTATGGAGGCTGTTAGTCCTCTGCAGTGGCCACTGGTTTGACTCCCGCCTGCCGTCCTTTGCTGCGTGTCATCCCTCTCTCTCTGCCCTGTTTCCTGTCTACTCTCCAGCTATCCTATCAATAAAGGCAAAAAATGGCCAAAAAAAGAAAATATTTTAAAAAATTCTGGTCCTCATTCTTTGATTTATTCTCTAAAATATTTAAAAAGCCAACCTCTCCTTGCCCACTAACTGCCATTTTTGGCATGACCCCAGAAAACATATCTGCATCCATTCATCAATGCAAGGCTCTTGCATTTTCCTCTTTATTAGCACAACGTGTTGACCTCATTCTTATTAAACTGGAAGAAGGCTGCTCCACCCACCCACACCCATCTCATCAGAAATATCATGTCTAATCTCAAGCTAGAAAAGATCAGATACACCTCAGTGGCGCCCTTCATAACTTTCACAGGACCTGGGATGCTTTTATTAAATTTGTAAAGCAATCAGAAGGGCTAGAATTAGACTGGTAAACATCCAGCTGATTCATTCAGCTGATGACAGCTGGACACTCCCCCATCCCTTCTCCTCCCTTCCTGCCGGTCATGTTGTCCTGTTGTCCCCCCGTCTTCTTTTTTTGTTGGTCTGTTTGTGTTTGTGTGTCACTGTTTTTTTGCTTCTCTGTTGGTTTACTTCTTGATTCTCTTTTTTGCTAAATTCACATTTTGTTATATTTCAATCCATACCTAACATCTTATTTTATTTTTGTTTTTTCTATCTGCCTATACTATGGATGTATTGGATGAAATTCACGGTTGTGCCTTGTTAATTGATGTTGATGTGGAGGAGGAAAATTCAATAAAAAAATTATTTTCACAGAACCTTGTTTTCTTGGTTTTGTTATAGCATTCAAATCTGATCCAAACTTCAGAGTAACAGTATTTCTTAGTCTCTCAGATCAAAAAGTGATCAAATGTTTTAAGTAAAGTATCAGATCACACAGACAGAAAACAGTGAACTTGTGAACTAACTTGTTCCAGGTGACTATTCCTGATACTCTCTGCATCTCTCCCAGTGCTGCGAGCAACAGGGATGATTTTCCACATCCCACCTGGCCCACAATCATTGTCAGCTTACCTGTGATGAGAGAAAGAGAGGCAATATCACATTAAGTAAACATGTAAATACCAGAAAGAAACTGGGCAGAGAAGCAAACAATCAGAGGAACTGAAGAGGTGAATCACACTGCTTGATTCTCACCAAAAGGAATCTTTATGTCCACATTAGAAAGTGTTGGTGGTCCATCGGTCCAGGTGAAATAACCGCTAGTTATCTGAGGAGAGCAGAACACAGACTCATCCAGGTGTCAAACAGAGATTAAATCACTCTTTAACACGTAAACAGAAAACTTGTCACCCATTCAAAATGATGTAGAGCAGCACTGAGGCAATAAGAAGTAAATGTGACCTCATTCTTATTCACTTTAGGATGCTGGTGCTGTTCAATTAAACCCCAAGATATTGTGAATGACGTACGGAGAATTAATTGAGCAGGCGAATCACTGCAGTGAGGCACTTCTCAGAGATATTTGGAGCTAGAAAGACAATTTTCCAACAGTTCATGAAAATCCAATAAACCGCATCCCAGATTTTAATAATACATATCAGGAGTACCCCTCTAAGGCAAATCAGTGCAATTTTGAAAACTGCGATGGATATTAGACACAAAAGAAGTTAGACGCATCAATCATATAGAGAATGACAGAAACAGCATATATATGTATATATACATATAATTCAATGTTGGTAAAAGTAAGCCAAGGTTTCTTTAAAGATGAGAGAGGCTGGACAGACAGTTTTGCCCAACCTCAGCAGATACTCTGTTGCAACAGTAATTCGGACATTTCGACAAGAGTGCAATAGAAAGAACAGTACAATGTAGCTTCTATATGGACTACATCACTACTTTCTGGTACCCACAGTCCATTTTTGATGCAATGCCTTGTATGCTGTCCTGTGACGATTTCCGTGTTTTGATTGGTCTTCACAGCCTGTGATGTGGATGAAGTGCTATGACCAGGTCCAGCTAGATGATGCTTAGGGTTTTTGTCATTTATGCTTTCTTTTTTGTGTCAACAAATGTTTTTGCAGTGTATATATGTACTATATTCTATTTCAAATATGCTTTATTCTCATTTTCAGTGCTAATGCACGTATGTGTTGACTGATTTTACCATGTGGAGAGACTGTGGATGTGTGGATCGGACTGTGGATTGTGTTTGTTCAGTACATTCATGTAGTTTACTCGAACAATAGCTCTCAAAAAATCAGTCTCATACAGTTTCATTACAGAAGTAGAACTGTTTCAGATTAAGTACAGCAGTGTGTTCAAACAGAATTAGATGGTATGATCCATGTGTGCACTATATGCTGAAAAAAAATGTATTTTTTTCTTACAAACTATTGTACAGTTTTGAATGAAGTGTTTCATTTAGCAAACGATCTACGACGTTCTGCTACTTGTGTGTGTGGTGTGTAAAAACTGTGGTTATCTAGTTTACCTGAAGGCATCTTCAAAGCCATACTCCTCAGTGTTTAAGTATTCCTGCAGTCTCTACAGAGAGGAGTGAAGAAAACCCCCTTTCTGAATAATTTATTTGCAATCTATATCATCTTCTGGATTATTTAAAACCAGCCTTTTTCTTATTATTTTCCAGTTATTGCTTCTAATCTTGACTTTGATGTCCTGATAATGATTTTGACACTGTTTTTTCAACTATTTTCATGTTTCTCTCCTGTGTACTTTTTATTTTGCATTCATCACCATAGCTGGTAAGGTGTAATGATTGAAAATGACATTGTGTGTAGGAAGACGCTGTAAAGAATACATTTGTTCCTCTTGCAAAGAAATGTCTACAGGTCACAACTGCTACATGTCTGGTGCAATTAAAACTTGGAGAGAAAGTGTATTTTCTGCTATTAAGTCAATCAGTCTATTTTGAAATGCCTGACCTTTAACAAAAGGTAAAATAATCAAAAAACTCTGCTACATCACTACTTCAGTTTTTATAGAACTTCCAGGAAAATTGCATTTTGTTACTGACTCGGCCAGGTGTGTCAGGTGACGTCTGGAGGAGGACACATTGGTCTCTCACCTTGATACAGATGTCTTGGTCCATGTCCTGGGAGGGGCCGTCGCCCTCATGGTCCCTCTGTGAGCTGTAGTTGTTCCAGTCGTCCCTCGGGGGGCGCTTCCGGTTCACCACCTTCAGGGGCTGGAGGTGACGGGACAAAGAGGAGGAGGAGGATGAAGGTTTAGAGGATGACTAGAGGAGGGTTGTGTAATGTCAGGCACAAAGGACAAAGGGATAAATGGTGACATCAGCAGGAAGACAATAAGGTGGAGGAAGAAAACAACATTCACAGTAATAAGAGACAGATGGAATGCAGCATCAGAGGAGACAGTAAGGAACAAACGTCCAGCAAACGTGTGTACTTACCACAGCCTGGTATCTATTTTGGTTGTGGTTACTGGAGCCAGAGGTTACCATCGCTCTGGGCTCCTGTTCATCTCCAATCTCATCACTTGAGAAAAACTCGCTAAGCTTCTGAACACTGTGAGGGAAACAGAGACTTCCAGTCATTAATGATGAAAAATCTGTAATGTAATTCAGTAAGTGCATTAGGTGCATTTTCAAGTTTTTCCAGATGATATATTTCTGCAGAGGGATAATAAATGAAGGGAAACACAACAAAGTTTCATGTTTCAAAATGTGTCACGTGTCTTAAGTAGACATGACATCCTATATAACCCGGCTGAGCCAATATTACCAAATACTCAGACTTTTGTTTTGTGTATTTGTTTTCAAGCCATCGCTTATTGAAACAGCAACCTCCTGCCATGTTGTCGTCTATTAGCCTCCGATTCACGGGTCAGCCAAGGGCCACACATTAACAAAGAGTGATAGACTACACAAAGTGTAGCCACATGTTCAGAGTAGCTCGAGGCTCAAATGTAATACAAAAGCAATTAGGCTCTTTGACATATTTTATTTCTTTATCTAAAAGGCAAACCACTCAGTCAGAGAGCGATTTATTATTCAAGTAATGCAATCACAATTTCAAGCAGTTTCAAGTACTTGATCCAAAATCCAAGCACTTTTCAAACCTCAAAAAATTATATTAAATTTCAAGGGGATTTCAAGCACCCGTAAGGACCCTGTTATAAACAGACTGATGGATCTCTTTAGCTGCAGACAATGAGTTCATGTTCATTCATGTAAAGATAACAACCTACTGAACGCTCACATATCTCTACATCTCTGAATTCAATTATCTTCTGTTTCACTACCTAAATGAGAACAAATGGGTCCCTGAGACATGACATCTACATCAAATTACTAAATTTGTGCTAAATAACTGATCTGGAGCTTCCTCTCAGCTGGGATTCATCTCTGTATGCTTGTGTGTCATGGTTTAAGACATTCAGTGTGCAATAGATTAGTACAGGTAACACACCACAGTGAACCCTGTGTGATTACACTCAATCAGTGACGTCAGATGTCACTATTATCAGCAGCACCACATCACTCTAAAAACGAAATCTGGTTAAATATATTTATAGCCGCACCGTGACTTTGCATTCACAATACTGTCAGCCTGTTTTTCCTCTTCAAGGAGACATTTTCTCATGCTGAAGTGTGAAGATAAACTGAGGTGCTGAGTCTACGTAGGATGCAGGGTTTTTTTTTTTTTCTTCCTGGTGTCTGACAAAGTGTGTCAGATCACACAGTCCCAAAAATAGACATCTCAAAGGATCACAGGCAGCCTCCATGTGCGAGAAAGAAAAGATATTCTAGTTAAAATAAGGTGCTTACACCAGCACACAGTCGTATCACCTGGCCTCCAGTCAGGCCATACTGGAGGCCATAGGGAAATTGTGATTTAAAGCAATCCTGTTGCAGAGTTTCAACACACACGCCATTACAATCCTGCCCTGTGTTCATTTCTGAAACATAGTGAAAGGGGTGATGGGATTTAAACTGACACTCCCTCATTGCCTGTAGAGTGTGAAGTGAAATAGTTCTGCTCCACTGACTTTATGAGACATCCTTAGAAGACTGTTTAATCTTCTTTGCAGTAAATTAACTCATACTTAATTCTGTTAACTATCCTTGTAGAGATAATAGATTTAGAAGGCGTAAATAAGCTCTTCAGGTAACGAGTTTGTTATTCACAGAACAACAGACATGATGAAAATTAAATTGTTCTCTTTTTCTAATTATATATGGAAAGGGAATACTTATGTTTTACATTTACAGTCTCAGCTCAGGGAAAGCTTTTTAATTAGAGATGCGTGATATTGGATTTTTGCTGATATTCAATCTGCTGATATTTTCCAATTCATTTTGTCTGATTGCCAAAGCTGATACTAATATATGCACAAATCTTTGTCCACCTAATTGACCCCTCTTAAGTCCCGCCCCTTTTTACTCTGTGCTCCATCAACAGTGAAACCTCAGTCAACTTTCTCATTTCCTGTTTCCTGTAGATATGTTATATGTTAGACTTGTCTTTCTTGCGTTGAAAAGAAAATCAAATTTTGAAGAAGTTGAAAGATGTTGCTAGAGGACATACGTACAGTCACATCTTAAGTTAGTTAATATTAGATAAACACTAGCTAACTATTATAGCTATTGATTGGTGTAGATTTGCTTGCTAGTAAGATAGCATTTTGCTAACATTAGCGATCAGATATAATTACATAGCAAACGATTGATGTAGATTACCTAGTTAGTTGACAAAGATTCTGCGAAATGGGGCTTGGTTTAGGCTGGATAAACTGCATAATAATATGTTAATTCCATTCGTGAAATTAACATATTATTATCCAAACTCTTAGCGTGATGACCCACTGGTAGATGCAGACGTAAAATTCAAAGCTTTTCAAAATGTACATTCACTGGGCAAAATGAGAAAACTACTGTTGGAAGGTTTTTTCGCTGGTGCCTGTTTCTTTTTATTCTTCACAAATTTGTCATAATGATCAGGATGATGACTCTTAAGATGGGCAACTAAATTTGTAGTGTTGAAGGAATGTGATTTGGCTTCTTCTCGCATGACAGACGCTGATCAATCATTGCAAAAAGAAACTTTGCAATCTGTTTCTGAGACTTATAAAACTTCCACACTGCTGATATACTCACATTGCATATTCATAATTAAAGCATCATCTTGTCAGCCTAACATATCAGCAGAAATGTTCATTCTGGGCCAATACAGCTTTTTTTGCCAATACTGATGACATGACAATGTTATCATACATCCCTACTTTTGCTCTACAATACTGAAGTTAAAATTACCATTCAGTTTATTATGTTTTTCCCTTTTCTAAGATGAAACAGTATGCATAACAGTAGACCTAACAGTTTTCCATTAAGTCTTCTGTGTGCTGCATACCCATCATTCTCTTGTTTTCTAAAGGTCAACTTCATTGTCACATATACAATAATATACTACGTACAATGAACAGTGAAAATCAGTGTCTGCATTCAAACCATCCTAAGTATTGGGAGCAGTGGGCAGCCGCTGTGCAGCACCCCTGGAACAACTTCTACCTAAAGAAAATTATGACATATGAACAGAAGTCCCTCTGCACAGCCAGTATCAGGGATCAGGTGCTGGTCGGTCACAGGAACATCCCAGGTAAACACCAACATAAACCACTGCACACTGAACTGAGGTACTGTGATTTTATGTATATGAATTGTGATATCTTGTGCAGCAGAGCAGACCTCCCTACAGATAAAAGCATGTAAGCTAAAAAACAGGTCAATCATTTGTATCCAAATTGCCCAACACAGATCAATAAAAATATAAGAACTGTACCTGCATCGGTTTTATTGCTCAGTATAATAAGCAAAGCATTATACACATCCAGAAGCATGATACAACGGGGAGTTATTTACTTGTGCAGCTTTAGTACTGAAGGGAGAGAGCTCTCTGCAGTAGCCTAATCACAGATGTCTTGACTCCAAAACTAATTGCGAAACTAATTACTGAAATAAATACACTGACGTTCCAGCGTCAGACACAAGTGCACAAAAACGTCAGTCAAGCACTCTGTTACAAGAACAAAGGCTGATCAGTAATCCATCTACTGCAGGAAAAGGTCAAGTGTTTTATCTAATCATGTAGCTTTGCACAACTCTGCTCACTGTCTGCAGGGTTTCTGTTGTTTCAGCAAACATCTCCATCCACATGACTATTTTCAGACATTTCCAAACCAATAAACAATCAAAAACAAAAGCAAATCAAGGATTCCTGGTTTATCTGAAACCGTATTCTTTGTAATTCATTTAAAAAAAAAAAAAAAAAAAAAGGATAAATCCGATGCTGCAATCTACTGTAAAAACCATTTTCAGTTTCTCACCTAACAAGAGCCTTGACGGTGGAGCGCACCACGCTGGAGAGCAGGAAGAGGGGGGTGACCAGGATGTGAAAGAGGGACAGGGAGGCAAAGGCCACAGCTGGGGACAGATCGGCGTCCTCAGAGATGTGAACATGAACAACAAACGTCTGCAGGATGAGAGGGAGGACAGAATGGTCTGAGGTTAGGCCTAACAGCATGGATTTAGATCCTGAAACCTGTGAACTGGTAACTTTTGATTGGCTGATAGTTCAAGGTAAGGGAAGACAGAAGTCATGATCTGACTGTCAGCATCAAGCTGCTGTTAAACTTTTTGTTGTTTATAGTCGTCCATGCCCTTGGTATCTGTCTGACTTATCTAATTTGCCACCACTTGAGTCAATAACCATGAAGGACTTCTATAAATACAGACAGGATTTAGTGTGGTGCTGTCAGAGTCCTCCACCGTGTCACTTGAAATCTGGACGTCTTAGAGTCTGACTGCCTAACACTGTGTCTGCCCTGTCCTTCACACAGGGGAAAGTCGACAGGATGCCCTCTGCACAGTAGTTACTGGCTCTCTTTATAACTAGATGTTAATATATACAGACTCATCTTAAGCAGATGTTGCACCCTTAAAAAGACAGGACTCGTCTTGTGTTTGGCAACTTTATTCTCCCCAGCACTCTCTATTTTTTAAATGCTTTTTTTTTTCCGACATGGCAGCCAGAATTACCTGTGTATCATAGACTTGCACAATGACAACAATGACTACGTTACAGCTGTAAAGCAGTCTGACATTGTACTGTGCTGTTCAAAACAACAGTACACTCCTTTTTCTGTACAAGCAACAGTAGAAATAAAAATATCAGGATCGGCCAAAAGCAACAGTTAAATAATTCACAAAAATGAAATTAGACTACATCTTTCTGTAACAGCCTGACCTATTTCCATGAAATTTGTAAAGTTCAGGTTTTTCTAGGTCACACAAAGCATAAAAATAATTAATATTTCGGTAAATTAATGCTAGATCTAGAAGTTAAACTCACCGTCAATACAGCTGCAATGGGAATAGCTGCATTCATGAAAACTGAAAGAAACAGACAGGATGATGTGAAGACATTTTCCAGGACTTGAACCAGAGAAAAAAGACAATGTAAAACAGAGAATAACTATTTTTGGACTTTTTTTTTGCTTCTGTACATTCTTGCAAAAGAATCAGTAGTTTATCTATGTCAACTCACAGATATTCTGTTAAAACTTCACTTTTTTTTTTCATTTCAATTGAATGATTACTTGGTTATGTATGGGGTGAGACAAATTTAATACACATACAAGGTTCGTTCATTTATCATTCTGCAGCACGGGGTTGTATAACAAAATGCTAGTTTAAGTTTGTGCTATCCCCCCCAAAAAATGTAAAAGTAGGGAGAAATAATAAGTCTTAAAAATAAGCTATTTTCATGGTGGAGTGTGGAGGATGAATTGACCATTCTCACAGCCTGCAGAAAGAAGCTGCTCTGCTGTCTGGTGTTACTGCAGTGGATATAATTCTCGCTAGACGGCAGCAGGGTGAACAGGTTGTGGCCGGGGTGTGCATTATAAATACATCCTTTTTGTTTCATACAAACTTTTGACAACCAATTAAACAGAGCCAGAAATACATGGCTGGGGTGTGCTGATAGACCAGCAGTTGGCAAGTGCATACTGCGAAATCACAATAATATATTTGAGGCTGTCAGTATTTTGTTGCTCATCATCAACTTTTCTCTGCCCATAGTTTTCTTTCCTTTGTCTCTCCATTGTCAAGTAGGCTTCGAATTCAAAATGTGATGACACATTGTTTAAAAATGCATGGATGTCAAGATAAAAACAAGGTTGTCACTGCAGCAACAGTGTAGTCTAAACCTGGTGAGAAATATTTTTCATTATTGTCATGAAACTGTTCCGGTCCATTACTCCAAGGAAAATGTCCAGGAGGAAACTTAAGTCTTGCTCGTTTTAATCCTATGGGACTTAAATCGGCAGATATTGATTTTAGATTGGACACAGTCTATTAAAGGACTGGAGCCATGCAGGCTGCAGACACTTTTCATCTGAGAGTGTGGAAGAAGATAAGAGGGACCATTTGTGGGAAAACAAACATGTATTGAGTGACCATGTTGTGCAGAGATGTCTTAGGTACTGTAACTGGTACAATAATCCATGTAGGATGTACATTTAGGCCATGTCTAAAACATTATCTTTACATTCTGTTATTTTTATACTAATGTGTTGAATTATAGATGTTGACTGGAAATTGTGGGTTCAGTAAATTTGGTCGTTTAGTTTTTGTTGTTGTTGTTGTTGTTGTTAGGAAGAAACATTTAATTTTTTGCACTATTTCATAAAGTTCAGATATCAGAGAGTAAAGTTCAGTGTGTGCCGAGGAAACAGTAAGTGCCTTACTGGATATGGATGTGTAAAGAGCGAAGGCCTGCAGGCTGGTGAGCTCTTTGCCCCGGGTCTCCTCTACACTGTCACAGAAGATGTGTTCCCAGGCATAGAGTTTCAGCAGCTTGATGCCACGCAGCAGTTCATTGGTCTTCTTTAGACGTTCACTGGAGTATTCCTGTTGGTGGGAAGGGACACTTTGATCAAAAAGCTGGAATATTACACATAAGAGCTGCAAGCAAGAGAGCAATACGAGCGTAATCACCTCTATTCCCCAAGTTCAACTGCCAACACAAACATCTAAACCTTCAAAACAAAGTGTTTTTTTCTCTGGTATAAATGAGGTGTCCAGCTGAGTGTGTGGGTTTGTGTGTGTGCATGTGACAGTATGATTCATTGCCATCATTACATCCACCTCATTACCTGGTATGATGGGGACAAACCAATATTGACCAACTCTGTTTGCAGAGTCCTGCATGGTCTCTTTGAAACAGAGACAGCTCAGAGCCCACATACACACTGAACATACTGTTAACATTTTATTTCACCATGTGAATAGATTGTTGGTAACCAGGCACTCTGGTACAAACTAGTCACTACCTTCAGTTTCTGCACGATGTACTGGACTCAGCAGAAATAAACATGTTTACAGCCTGGTTCAAAAAACGGTTTTGGTCTCTATAGCTAATTTCCCACTTCTTGACAACTGTAAGGGGGTGAATTTTAAACTATAGGAAGGATTAAAATTATGCATAATTAGCGGCATGCCCACTCCACCTCTTCCCAAAGTTTTGGATCAGCTGATAATTAGGCCACATTCAGATAGAGTCAGACATTGCTGCTAACACTAATCATTTCATTCATTTGGGTAGTGCTTTTAAGTTGTGGCGACAGAAGATGCCAGAAAACAAACAAACAAACAAACAAACAAAAAAACGCAACACATGCAGCAGAAAAGTTGAGTCAACTTTTGAAGAAACACAAGCTGATGTCAAGTTGCAGTAGCCAATCACGAGCTGATGATCAGACTGCTCCACAGTCAGCCTGAAATGTCTCTGAAACTGGGAGCTACTCAGTCAGACCTCATAGACCAAATAATGATACTCTCCCAACAGTGTTTTGGTTAAAAAATAGTAACAAAGTAGAACAAGTTCTGTATCTCTGCACAAGAGTAAATAAAAATACTCACAAGAGTGCTCTTTTGAGTTTGGGACAGCTTGGTGGCCACAAAGTACTGTACAGGAGCTAACACAGCGATGACGGTCGCTCCAATCAAGGCACTGATTCCCAAGAGGTAGTAGAGCAGGATCACTCCCACAATAATCTGAGAGAGCATGAAAGACAGAAAAGATATTAACCTTGTGGAGAGAAAAGTAAGGAATTCAAATTTCCAAAGAGGCAGTCTTTTACATAATGCGCCCCCCGACCATATGGAAACCGTATTATCACAGTGCATTGATTTGTGAGAAGCACTGACCTTGAGCATAGAGCATCAGCATACAGTACATGCAAGAATTTATCATTCCAGAGACACTGAGCTTAAAACCCTCATTTCAGATACCTGCTATGAACAAAGCACATGTTAAGATAATTACAACAGCCTTTGAGGAAAATGGATAAAGCATACAAGCGTAGGAACATGCAAAGCAGCTTATTCCTACAAGGTTCTGAATTTTAAAAACATCTTTTTACTCAAACATCAGTCAGTGGGTCGAACAATGAGTTAAGAATGATCCAACTTAAATATTTATGAAAATTAAGCTTTATTCATCCCCCACATACAATAACTCTCTCAACCCTAGTTAAGAGCAGAGATGAGTCATATTCCACCTGTCGTTGGTTCCTTTCCAGCCACCCGCTGTCTGCCAACACACTGAATGCGTGCCGGATTCAGAAGTCCCCAGGACGCACAGAACCAGATGGAGATGGATATGACATTTAACACTGACACACCCTCTCCCTCATCTGTCACAGGATCATGTGGGTCACTGGGGATGAGGTGGGTAATTGGTAAAACCACAGCATGATATGATGTGATTTCCTTTGTAATGACTCTATAGAAAATATAACACCCTTTCACAGCAGCTGCCTCCCAGGTGTGAGTCATATGTAACCATAGCATCTGGCATGGCAATTACAATGTAGAGTCGTGGAGCCACCATTCCCCACACATTCTCTGTTCGCCTCTCACATAAATCACACCTGATTCAAGTGGGCTGTTGTGGTTAAACATCTTTATGCTACATATAATAACATGCAGTACCACTACTGCCTCTAATTCAAGATTCATTCTCAGGGAACAGAATGTCTTAAAAATAAATTGTGCTTATCTTGTAGGTGTTGAGATATTTTACAGGATAAGCACCTGCTGGTGGTGCTATAAGGGATGCAAGAATATCTGTACCAAAATACAGAAAATCCATCCAATAGTTGTTGAGTCTGGACAAAAGTGATGAATCACCACTAGCAGGCCTGGCTAAAACAGGCCTGGCCCAACAGTCTTCCCTCTAGAAAGATGCCAATACCAATATATCAGACCAGTACACGGGTACTTTGCAAATAGTCACGGCCGTGCCTCTTTTTGGGGGGACAGATGTCTATGCAATTTGACATGTGTTTAAAGTACAATTTTGTTTGGACGCAATCAGTTCATGTTAAACAACCCTGTTTTATAGACATAGAGTAGACTAATAATTATTTTGTGAACTTGCCTGAACCTGAACGTTTCAGATACTTCAATAAATTAAGACTGATTAGTCATATTAGAGCTGAATCACAGATCAAAATTTTACCAAAAACACACTATGGCCCTCTCCAATTTTCATATCGCAAAAGGAACAATGTGTCAAAATACTTTACTAACAGCTTTACATCATACTCCTTCAATCTTCCCCCATCCGAGTGGGCCAGTGACCCAACACAGTGGCCAAATATTGTTTATCTGGACATCTACACATATTTGAATCATCAGCTAATCACCAGCTTAGTTAAGCTAAGTGTTGTCTAAAATAACCAACCTGTCAACAACCATCTGTACGATGCAGGCTGAGATTTAGTTGGAGACGACAGTTTACTGCTGCTGCTGTAGATATGACTGTACTCCAGCAGCCTCCCACTCGATCTAACAAGCTAACAAGCAGACTGGTCGTCAATATTCATGTATATTATGTGCCGCAAATCTCAGTGTGAAAGCTTTGGTTATTAGTATTGTTTGTACTTTCACTGTAGTCTCTCTGGTTACAGTAACATATGTGCAAGAGCTATTCTCACCCCCAAAAGGTGCTTGATGGCATGATGCCAGTCTGATGTATAAACACTTTTCTGTAGCTGGTGATTATCTTATGAACAAGCAGTTTAAAAAAAGCAGCTTTAAACCATTTATTTCCTGATTAACAGCAGCAGCTTTGTATTTAATGATCATTAAATGTGACAGGTTTGAGACATTGGAGAAATAGAAAAATACTGAGCATGTGAGCTAAATTAGCTGGCAGATATATTTTTCCACAAGATTTCACAGCATTCACACAGACATTTTGGCTTGTCTTCGCAGGAAAAGCACAAGTGGAATTGCTAAAAATAAAAACAACCACAATGCATTTACATGATCCTGTTCCAGGGTCCTGGTGTTGTGAATGCTTGGCTCACTGTCCCAGTTTAATGAGACACGTGTGCCTTTTCTACAATGACAAGTCCAAATGTCTTGTTCTGAAAAGGGCTTAATATCAGACAATGTATGCTAAAAGGGTAACAAGATAACAGGGCTGGTTACAGGACAGACACCATTTTGCAAACAATTCTTGTTGTCATGTACTGGGTGAGGTGACACATCCAATCTCCCAATATGTCTCTGCAGCCATTTAATTGAAAAACATGAGGATTCAAAGATAGAAGCTGTAACAAAGATAAAAGAGCCACTGAAAAAAAAAGTGACATGTCCCATCAGGGCAGGATGCAGCAAGGATTACAGTGGATTTATTCACAGTTTGGGGGAGACAGGTAGCCACAGATGGAGAATACTAATGCAGCTCAGACCTCAGAGGAACCACCAGCAGGTTTATACAGCTACTGAAGGATCTAACGCTGCCTGTTTCTGTCTCTTTATTCAGAAATATAACATTTTTATATTTTTGATGATTTATCAGTACTTTCACTGTGTATTGGTGAATTTGAATACCTTTTTATTCAGAGTTACGTAGCAAAGATTGTTGGCTGTTTATGAATAAAAATTAGTGCAACTTATGATGAAAATAACAACAAATATTTTGTCCCATCAGGGTAGGATGCAGCGTAAAATGTATAATCAAGCTGAGTTCAAACTGATATAATTCACTGATGTGTTTACGTGTTTATGCCCCACAATTCCATTAAGAAATATTATGCATGTTGACTTTTGGGCACAGGATTCATCCTTGTATTTTTTGGTCTCTATGATCTTTTTGACTTTTCAAAATGATAAAGCACTTCAAGCTTTTTCATTTCAGAGAGAGACACATCCTCAGGACTGTGCTTCCAGCTATAAAGAGATAAGAGGATACGTTTCCACAAAACATAATATGAGGTGCCAACACAGGCCATAAAAAGCCAGAGGAAATATCACGCAAAACAGAACAGAATCAGTGTAATAGCACCTCAATATAACGTCAGAACTGTTTGCTTGCTGCGAAAACAAATTGCTGCAAAATGAAAAAAACATCCTAAAAGAAAAGCTATTTCTGCTTGCGCAAAGCTTTGATGTCATGCACCTCCACTTGCACAGCATGTAAACAAATAGCAGCAGGTAAACAAAATTGTGACAATATATATAACTGCATTTCTGAATTTCACTTTCATTTCATGTTCTGTATTTCATGCAAACTTGATTTTACATTTGATTTGCATGAAATAATAGAAGCCAAAGAGAAGAAAGTTTTCCTGTGATACAGAGAACTGTCTTCCAGGTTCTGCAGAATTTTTATGATTTCTTTAGAACTTAATTGTATGTGAATAAAAACATCGATATATACATTGATATACAGGACTGTGTGTCATGAATTTCCAAATCCACTTATAGGACTGAATAACAAAACATGAAGGTCACATGCTTGCAATCAACTGCACACATTTGCAGATAATCTTTTCCCACAGGGTCTGCAACACCTGATGCTCCTTTTTCAGCCTACACCATCATGGGATGATATACAACAATCCATCCAGAGTAAGAAAGACCTTTAAAACAAACACCTTTAAAAATACAGCTTGATGGAAGTTTAACACAAAGAAAATGGTGCAGCAATAGACAGCACTATGAGAGAGCAATGCAATAACAGACAGGCAGGAAAATTGTGAACAAGCATACTACACAACACATTGCAGTGTCCTGCAGTGTCCTGTCAAACCTGATTTGTAGTCATACAATGAGGGATAACTCTGTAGCTATGAAGCCTTGGTAAACACCCACCAACTCAAAAAAAGTAACAGTAGCAGACAGCAAGAACTGTGATAGGTCAGCATGGGCTACTTTTATCTCCAGCAAGTTTCTGATGCCGGTGCAGATTGTTGATAGTGAAGAAGACTACGATAAGGAAGTAGTTAAAGTTATCTTCACCTTCTTAGTAGCTCACAATAAAGTCATCTCCACTGCAAACTGTCTGATCACCACAACAGTGAATGAAAGAGTACCACAGTGACTGCATGGTGGTAGTTCTCTAATGAAAAAAAGTTAAGAAAGTATGTGGATGTAACTCTAAATAAGAACAAGTAGTCCACAATCACCATAGTGTAAATTAAGAATGCAATATTATAAAACCTGAAGCACTTCCTTATTCTGTAAGAATGCCAAGTCCTTTTACAATTGCTTCCAATATAAACATTTGAAACTGACTGAAATTGTACATGAACAGTCAATCAGAATAAGGCACTGTGATGATTAGCCACAGGGTTGTGCAGTGGTGTGAGGGGCTGTTTATTTGTGCTTAGAGCATCTGTGAAACAATCCGGAAATAATGTTTAATTTCTCTGATTCACTAGCTTTCTTGCTACCAGCACTCTCTCTCTCCTCGTTCAGTGTCAACCTTGTATGACCACAGCTGCATGCTCTCTTTTACACATACAAACAAATGAACACAAATCGAATGAAGCCTCTTGGCGTTGCTACTTTGCAGCATACACTGCAGCCAGACACAGATGGTGAAGCTGGTGACATGAAAAAAAATGAAGTGAGGATCATCGTTTAGTCCATGATGTCCGGTCACCACAGTGTGAGTTGAGTTTCTCCAGGAGTTGGCTCTGCTTCAACTTTTCTGTCGCGCGCTGCTCTGTTTTCTTTCTGCATCCCCTGCCAGCCCCCACCACCGCAGCCTAAACGCACTACCAAGATTCAAAATGAATCAGATGACTGGCATTTTAACTGCAATGCCTGATTTTGTCTGAATGTGGCCTAAGATATATAGTCAGTATCCTTAGTGAGACTCCCTTGCTTCAACTATATATCCAGCTACACCTTACTACTTAAAGGACCAGTGCGTAGGATTTAGTGGGATCTAGCGGTGCAGACTGAACCTACAATGGCCACAAAACTTGCATAAAAAGCAAAAGGGGACCGACGGACTCATGCTAAGGTAACAAAAGTTTTTATTTTCAGGTGATTATACACTAATGAAAACATTCTTATGAATATTATATTCCATTTCTGTCATATTCTGCCATCAAAGTCTGGTAAATCTTACACACACTACACCTTTAGAGAGAGACATGTTTCTTACCTGTACTGGCATGGCCCACAGGTTGGGACAGAGGAAGAAGAACCACATGAGCTGGTTGGTATCTATGGCAACCAGGTTGCAGATCTGAGCAACAGTTAACTCGCCCATTGACATGTTTGAGGTGCACAGCCGCATGATCTTGTTGTAGATTTTTGTCTGGAGAGAGGACGGTCAAATTCAGATTCACGTGGACAAACAGCACAACCTCAAAAAAGCCACATGTTACATGAAAACGCCATATGTACCTGTATGGCCCCGCGCAGGTTGATGCCTGTTTCAATGGCGACATAATAGGAGGCCTGGAGGAAAGTCCTCTGCAGGAGAAGGGCAAAGAAGAGCAGCACGGCCAGCACATATGCATTCTCCAGAAACTCTTTGGACGAAATGAAATAAATCCCCAGCCGAGACATCTGGAAGCACAGACACACACAGGTAGGGAGAGGTATCGATCAGTTTATCATTGTTAGTCAAGGCAGGGACCTCAGCAAGGTCAATAACATGAGCTGAACTCTGAAGGATTGGATTTGATCAAGAGAGTTTCTGTCAGTAATGAATTTCAACTAAAGTGTTCCTGTTCTTCACTTCAAAAGTCAAGGCTAATAGCACCATTTAAAATGAACCATTTCCATTTCACAGCAGCAGGTCACAAAATTGTGTGTGAAACTCAATCACACCGAGCTGAAGTGGAGCCCTCAGAGTGTATCACACAGCCTGGAAACCAAAGAAGACTGTGGTTCAGCTATAGGAGACGGATACGGTATCTCCCTCAAAGATTAATTAATCCTGCATCGGGAAGAGATCCTTTAACCACGAGGGAATACAAATTATTGATTACAAACGTGCCTTGACTTTGCATCCACTCATCCTTTCTCTAGTCTCCATTCATCCCATTTCAACAAAACACATTTCTCTCTTTATCTATAAGACCCAGAAACACTCCCTGCAACATTCTCACTGGCTATCTTACAAATAGACCTATTTTCAGTCTCGTCTTCATGCTGACTTTCTGTTGAGGGTATTTACTTTGAGTGTTTGACAAGTCTTTCAACCTTTTTCAAATTAACTTTTGATATCATACGGCTCGCTCGTGTGGATGTGACTGTAAAACAAATAATTGAAGAGTTATTCTTACAGGAAGATGCCAGAGTGGCTGTCTGATATATGGCAGTCTGCCCTGGGTGGAATCTAAGAAACCGAGACAGCTCCAGCAGCAATAAGTCTCATAAATATTTGACGAAGACTAAATTAGCACACCATCGGGGCAGGTGCACTGGGGATAGAGGGCATCATAAACGTCTCGTCACACTGTGACCTTTGAGAGGAAACCATGTGATGTCTCCGTCGTGCCTGCTGAAGCTGTGTCTGTCTGTTTCTGTATCCCTGTCTCAGTTCTCTGTTCGATCTTGACAACATCCCTGCCTCTACACTACATGTCTCCCCAGAAAGAGTTAAATTTTACCCACGACTCCTACACCAACCAATGTCTTGACCTTGTGTTTCACTCACTGCATAAAAACTGGGTACTGCAGGTTAACTCCCACGCACTGACAGGTGCGATTTCTGTGTGAAATCCATAGTGAAAACAGACATGCCCAGAGCCAAGATATATTCTGTCAAGAGATGTCTCTGTCACTGTCTCTTAGGTTGAACAAAGTGAAAGTGAAGCCAGATTAATAAGTTATGATTACCACATGAAAATGAATATCAAAGGCCCTGAAAATAAAATTTCTCAGCAAGTTTTTTATATCCAACGATTGGCGCTTATATGAACACACAACAGTTTTGGTTATTTCACATGATATTCCACAGTCCTGATGTCACAGTTTTGCTGAGTCAAAAAGTGCTCAAAAATACAAAACTTAAGTTGGATTTAAGTAGCCTGGGTAGCAGTTGAATCTGCAAGCTCATGTTTCAGAGGATCCTCACCAGCCCAGATATGAAAAGTCACATGTCAGTGATGTCACATATTTCAAGTAAAACAGACTCACAAAAATTTCTCACCTCCATTTTTTTTAGCAACACATTCAAGTTTACTGTTTAGCTATAATTTGAGAAAGTTTGTCACCAGGCTGCCATTTTTTTGTGTTTGAAACTGGACCAATGAACATAGAGATCTCAGATGAATTCCCATTGTTGAATTACATTTGTGACTTGTGGGTATTTAATGGGTCTATGAGACAAAAAAAACAACACAAATATTTTGTGAAAACTGACAGATGAAGTCTGATTTGTCTTTGTAAAGAAAACAACATAAAGGTTGAGTGTCAGATTTTGGAGAAACCAGCAAATGAAACAAAGATAAGACAGGGTTGTTTCATTTTTCTACAAGAACTGATCCCATGGGAGCAATCTGTAAGATCATATAAAACATCCTCAAAGTGATTTTAAAATGATAAAGTATTAAAAAAAATCTGCATTTCACCTGTCCTCTCCATTCTCAGTTCCTGCTTTATTGTATGTTCAATCAAGAACACTGTTAGTGTTTGGGTTAGGGTTATATTACCGGCTGATGGATGGTGCGGTTGTCCTTGCTGATGTGGTGGACGATGCCCGAGATGCAAAGGGGACCGGCAAAGCCCAGCAGGTCGGCCAGGAATCGGAATGTGATGCTGAGGATGAGAGGTCTACCGAAGGCTTTCCGCAAGGCCTGCCAGATCAACTTTGGGCCCTGAGTTGCTGTGCCCTGAGGCCTCTGAGGGAAGATGAAAAGGAAGGGCATGTAGGTGGAATTATACCCGCTTGCTGAATGAATACACTGAGGAGAAATGAACCACATTCAGATGCTGATTGCCATTTGCTGAATACAGCTAATCAGCAGTGGCTGAATAACAACTTTGTCTCCTTTAAAGGATACATATTATTAAAATCTAAAATATAAATCAGTGATACATTCACATTGCTCCATTAGTGTACTGAAGATGGCTGCTGTTGAAGAAAGGAGTAAATTGGTTGGTTACTTCTTTGCATAGATAATTCATAACACCAAACATTATACACAGACATTTCTCTGTGGAGCTCAACTGGCAGTACAACAAAGGAAAGAGAAACTAGGTTAGACGATGCAGCCTGCTAGCAGAGCAAAAGGAAGTAATTGCTTGAACATAAAAGCTGCATCGGCACTGTTAACTCAAGGAGTCAGTCGACCACTGCAACAGAAGCCTGTAAAATGAGGTCAAGTTCAGTGTTTCCATCCTTGCTGCTGCTGCATCATGGGATGTGATGATTAATGGCGAGTTTCACACGAGAGCTCAGTTAGTCACATTTAACTGGTCTGTAACTAATAATGCTGGAAAACCATGAGAGTCATGCAGAGGATGAGGATTAAACAGCAAGTGAAAGCAGTTCAGGGGTTTTCAAATTACTTCAAACCACAGAAGAAAATCTGAAAAATCACTTTGTTAAATAAACTGTCAAGATGGACTAGAAGAGTGACTGATCTTCATTTATACTGATTTATAACATTAAAAACATATTAACGTCACAACTGACGACAGCTTGGTTCAGTGAGTCAGTTAAGGATGATCAGAGGAAAACATCTGGACTGTCATGGTGCAGTAAACACTCCCAGAACATCTATACGCATGTGTGTGTGTTTGTGTGTGTTTGTGTGATTGTGTGAGTTAACATGAGTCATTCTCAGAACTGTGAGAACAGACGTGACTGTTATCATGTGTCTTTATCTTTCCATTTGAGCTCAAATTGAGGCTCAGCCCTTATACGAAGCATGTCACTGTGCACGTCACATATACAGACAAAACACACACATCCTTTCTTTCTACCTTGGGTTCAAACAAGACAGAAGGAGGACATTTCATTCTCACACACACAGAGTGAAACTAGCTTCCCATGAAGCGCAGTGCTTTCACCCCCGCAGGGGTCGGGATGTCGCCTCGTTCACAGTAGAATGGGAATGACCCGCTGCCTCTGGGTTCTCCTCTTTTAAATGACACCCCCCTACTCCCCCCATACACCTCTCCACTGGGATCTCTTCATCTCTCTCATCCCTCGCTCCTGCCGGAAGGAAGCAGGGTTGCATTCACACCGGACGCACACGCAGCAGTGACGAATCTCTGTGACCTTCCAAACACTGGAAAACAATGACCCTGAGGAGGAGGCCCTTCACCTTTGACCCCTGACACGTGCTCCGAAAGTGAGACCGAGAGACAGACAGGAACGAGGGAAGAATAATATGTAACGAAGAAACATCCTCAGTTTGGACTGCATTAATAAAGACTAGAAGAACATTGCCCTGAGCAGAGAGCAGGGATCCTCAGGCAGTCTCAGGAAAAAGACAGAAGGACAAAAGCTGTTTCATCAGCCTGTTCAATTCTTTACCAATTGTCATATCCTATCTTCATAGGAATTTCTATCAGCTGTTATGCAAACTGAGCCCTGTATCAGTTTTGCAAAAGAAGAGCTGGAACTGAAAAAGTGTCATTATTTAATTTTATAAGAGAAAGTGTTGTTTAAATTTTCAAAAAGGCAGCTACTACATTTTATAACAACACTATTCAATTATAAATGAATAGAGAAGAAGAGGGAAAATTGCTTTATTAATTCCCCTTGAGGGAAATTCAAGTTTTTCTCTCCATTATTAATATTATACACAGACACATAGGCCTGAAATACACATACACACACAGACAGCCAACAGGCGTACGGTTATTGGGAAAGACACAAGAGTATATGGCTTTTTATTTTTTGCTCCGTTTTATGAACTCTTTGAAGCCCATCACCACCACTCCTTTAACTGGGGAATACTGAAAAATCAAAAACTGAAAAAAATGTATGTATATAAATGTATATATAAAAGTATATAAAGATAACCAGTTGAAGGAAATAATCTTGGTCCATTAAATCAGTGACTGATTAAGGTAGATGCCACTTTTTCCAAATAATAATGAGCAACTTCAGAGAGAAGAAATATCTGTTTCCTTCACATTATTTGTGATTTCCAAAATAACATATTCGGATTTGGGTGCATGCCTAATTATTGTGAGAGTATATGAGGACATCAGCCTCCTCTACATCAGGAGCCAGTGTGATAATCACACTGCCTTTTTTGTTTCATTTCAATTATTTACTATTTCATTGCTGAGCAAATCAGATTCAGAGGCTGGGAACCAGGATTATTGAGTTTGCTCAAAGGCACTTCAACATGTGGACAGAAAAGGCCAGAGATCAAACCACAAGATCTTTGTTATTATTGTTGTTGTTGTTGTCTTATTGTTTCTGTTTGCAAAAAGCATCCATCCATCCAACCATTCACTATCTATACCAAACTTAAAGTCACAGGGGACTGAAGTATTCTAGAATACGAGTTAAATTTCTTATATATATATATATTTTTTTTTTTCAAATAAAAGACAACTTTACAGGACTGAGACTGTTTAAAGTCAGTGCAACATTTCTGTCTTTACTATTAACTAATTGTCTCTGTGACGTCTGAGTACAGTTTAATGGTCCCAGTTCACCCAGGGCTGAGTCATCATGGGACAGAGATCAACGTTTTTATGAGAACAGCTGTATTAAAAAACAAAAAAACAAACAAAAAAAACCACTACTGTATGTAAGTTTCCCAGATCACTTCATGCACATGTCAGACTGACAATTAAACATCACGAACACAAGATTTATTAGGAGAGTTAAACTAACAAATGTGCTCAAAATAAAGTGAAGTAGGGCCATAAGGAGTCAAATAAGCTGCACTCAAAGCTCTTACATAAATACTTTAAACCTTATTTGTCTATGAGTGGGAAATCCAAGATGATCCCCTGATCATAATCACTAATCGGAAAGAGACAGTTTTCTCCTATTGCGTAATCTGGTTTGCCCCAAGTATGTCATCTTAAAATAACACGAGGACCCTCAACATGATGCACACATTTGCTTTGGTATTTGTGAACCAAAAACAAATACAGAAACTAGAATTCATCTGGGAATAGGATCACGCAGATCATCTTCTTTTACTTTCTGTTGCCATCTACACCAGGGCCTGATATATCTGCGATAATTTATTCAGCACCAGTGATGCAAGAAACAGTCATGCTGTTGATTTTTACCACATCAGATGCACGATCTCAGATCTCAAGACGTGCAGTGAAATCAGATTCAAGGGACGCATCTCCCTCATATCAAAAGACATATCAAAGATTTTTGCATTGCCTGTAAGAATGAATTTCTTTACAAATGCTCATGGTGCATACTCATATTCATGGAGCATTTACTCCTAATACTCATAATCTTGTATTAGTTGAATGAACGTTTCATGCATGTGTCTTTTGTCTCTTTTGATGCCTTCTCTGCTCTTCCCTCACTGACTTTTCAATATTAATAGGCAAAACATTTTCTTCTGTGGCTCCCCTATCATGTGACGTCCCCCAAGGGTCAATTCTGGTCCCTTTTTTATTTTCTATTTACATGATATCCTTTGGTCAACATTAACATGAACTTTTACTGCCAAGTGGACAATACTTAGCTTTGTGTCCGCAAATATCTTGGTCAAGGTTTTAGTCTGGATGTCACAAGAGATTCCAAGTGAGATGTCCTGTTGCTTGCCCTATGAATGTATCCCCATGATCCCATGATACATTCATATGTTGGTGACTGAACATTGAGAACATGCTCAGTGAGATTTTTGATTCAAATTTGACTTTGACTGAGAGCCAAATCACTGAAATTGTTCAAACTTTCTTTATTCAGCTAAGGAATGTTTCAAAAAAATAAGCCATTTCTATCTCAAGCAAACCATGAAAAAATCATTCATGCTTTTATTTCATCACACCTAGATTATTGTAATGCCCTTTATTCTGGTCTTAGTCAGAAAGCCAACTTGATCCAAATGCAGCTGCTAATCTTTTAGTCAACTCCAAAAAAAGAGATCACATTACTCCCATCCTCGCTTCTCTTCAATGGTTGTCTGTGGGTTTTACAATTGAATTTAAGATTTTACTGCTGACTTTTAAAGCCCACTGGACCCAGGACTCAATTATATAACTTGTAACTTATAACTTATAAGTTATATACTATAACTTTCTTGTCCCCTTGTGAACCCATATGTACAAACCCAATTCCAAAAAAGTTGGGGCTTGTGTAAAACATAAGTATAAACAAACTGCAATGATTTGCAAATCATTTTCAGCCTAAATTGAATACAGTACAAAGATAAGATATGTATGGTCAAACTGATAAACTTTATTGTTTTTGTAAATATATACTCATTCCGAATTTGATGCTTGCAACACAAAGCTGGGACAGCGGAAACAAAAGAATCAAAAAGTCATTCACAAGCATGCATGGAGTGAGGTTCACCAATTTGTTAAAAACTGTGTCGGGCAAATAAAAACCACACAATGCATAAAGGATACTACACTGGTATGGGAAAACTGTTGCCAGTAAACGCAATTTGTTACTCCATCTACAAATGTAAGTTCTCTACCATGCAAAGTGAAAGCCACATATGAACAACATTCAGAAATGCTGTGGACTTCTCTGAGGCCCCAGCCCCAGGTTTTGAGGCAACATATGCTGCCATCCAGATGACATCTTTTTCAGAGACGTCCCTGCTTATTTCAATAAGATAATGCCCACACACACTCTGCATATGTAACAACAGTGTGGCTTCACAGTACAAGAATGCAGGTACTAGACTGACCTGCCTGCAGTCCAGACCTGTCTCCCATTGAAAATGTGTGGTGCATTCTGAAGCACAACATATGACGACAGAGACCCCAGACTGTTGAGCACCTGAAGTTCCGAATGCGAACTTTGAATATCTTGTGTTTGTTCTGTATTCAATTAAATTTAGGTTAAAATGTTTTTGCAAATCATTGCATTCTGTTTTCATTTACGTTTTACAGAATGTCCTAACTTTTTTTTTAAATTATAACCCGAGATCCTCAGCTGGGACCCTTCTCTTGGTTCCTTGGTCACGCCTCATATCAGAAATAGACAGGACTTTTGTGCTAAGGCCCTCCCTACCTGAGGATATCAGATTTGGAAGTTTAGTGTCATCTTTTGAATCTTGTCTGAAATTATATTTTTATAGAAAAGTCTTCTTGTAATGAACATTTATTCTACTGTTTTTATTTGTAATTTTATGTTTTTGCATCATTCCACATTTGTGTTTACTGTTATTATACTGCTATATAAATGCAGTGTATAAACCCTGCCTTCTTTTAATCTCATAATATGTATGACCCATGAGCTGCACAAAAGTTCACAAAGACAACTAACAGTAACAGTTGAGTGGTGCACTAACCTTCTGCTCTTCGAAGGCCTTGCGTAGCTTCATGTAGTTGGTGAGGGCTCTCATGGCGATTGGCAGTTTTCCAATGACCTTGAGGTCGATGGGTCGTCTGTGAGCAGAGGTAATGAAGGTGTTCATCCACCAGTACGTGGCTTTGGACAACAGGTTCACGAAGGGCTGCAGGAAACGAACGCCGAGGTCCTGGAGGTCCTCTGGAGGCTTCACCTCTGTTGGGTCGGCGAAACACACATAGCGCTGTGAGGAGAGGGAAGGACAGAGAGACAGCTTTGATTTATTATTCAACTCTCCGTGTCGTCTGCACTGCCCTGAAAACTGAGGGTGAATTTAGAACATAGAACTGCTGATTAGACTTCAGATGAAACAGAAACATCTACTCTTCTGTGACAACATCCATAGAATTAATGATTATAATTTTCTCTGTACTGCATGTGAAAGATAAATTGTCTCTTTCGTGATTTAATTACAGACTGTCTTATGTCACTATGGCAATTGCTGAATCTTGAATCATTTACTAGAAATATCTACGTTCACAAATATCAGACTGGAGCTTTTACAATGTGAAAAGGTCAACAATGGGAACGAACAGAAGAGAATAAATGTGGTGCAGTGAAATTTAGCTTCACGATATCCTCTGTGAAGACAAAACAAGATGAGCAATGTGTTGGATCTAGGTTTTTGACTGTAAGATTAATTACCACAGAAGATGTCCAAACACTGGACTTTTAATGAACAAAAACACTAGTTATATTAATTCACTATGCAGTGGGTCTCATTATATTCTTTTTCGTGTTTTTGTTTGAAACTGGGTCAAGATAAGAATAACATACACCAATGATGTTTTGCAGAGTCATGTTTTGTGGTGTGCTAATTGGTGAATTTGACTGAACATTCAACCATAACCAAGTCAAGAGGACTGATGAAAATCCAGTGCAACAAAAAGAAATATGTAATTATAACATGCATTTACAGAGACAGCTTTGATCATATTAACACATACACAACTGGATTTCTATGAAAGAGCTCCTTTAACTTACTGCTAAATGAACTACACAACTATGGTCCAGTAAGAATACTCAAATGGTTTAGGCTCAATAAACAGTGTATGTGCTCCAGTAGACTGTGTGCATAGCATAAAGGGAGAATTCTTCTTTGCTGTTCACCCAGAGTGAGATTCAATAACGGATCTGTGCTCAGTACAGAGGTTAACAAACACACTCTTACCATCCAGAGTTTACACCAATCTGACATTTTCTCAGTCAGTGGTCGCTATCACAAAAGGATAAGATGACTGAAAATGTAAGATGAATGATGAGAGAGTAACATACAGTTCAATGCACTCTCACAATCAATCAATTTTATCGATATTGTTGCATTGCATTTTAGTTAGAGTTTGATGTGCACAAGGATGATGCACCTTTAAACCAAGTATGAGCCGATGGGCTGAGGCTCTTAATGTCTGTTTCACAAAACTGAGAGGATCTGGCTCTTTGCCATCATGCAATAATCTTTGTTTTTTTAATTTAGTCCTTCCTTTTATGACTCTGGCTGTGTTTTTATTTTTTATTTTTTTTGTCTTATATTTGTTCAATTTTTCTTGATAAGTTTGTGTTTTTGCTCAACAGTATAGGACAATGAACACCGACCACAAACCTGGCACATAACTTCATACTGTTATATCACTCTGCCTATCTTAATCATCACTCGCATTACATGAAAGGTGCACCATATTATGTAGCTGCTGATCTAAATTAAGAAACAGAATAAAATATGTGCATATGTATTTACCATGAATTGAATCATGCAAATTCTCAATAATAAACCTGAGGATAACTGACAAAATAAATTTCACAAAAATCAATCTCATCTTACACCATCATACATCATCATACACCTACAAAAAGCAAGCAAATGAAGGCCAAAGCCATTAAAATAATGGACAACAGTCCAGAAATTTCATGAGAAACAGCTGCTGCTGCAAACTGCTGATGCTATCTCGACATCATATTGTATGTCAACATTCAAAACAAGCTATGGCAGCTTTTATTGTACAGTATTTTTGACCTTTACCAAAGATAGTCACATGCACAAACATAACTTCCCTAACAGCACAGCATGTATGACAAGGAAAAACAAACGCATCATTGGATTCAATCTATCTTTAACTCACCCTGGGCAGCTTTACTGATCACTGACCACTGGAGCCATTTGGATTTCAGACTAAAAGAAGGAGAGGTGACTGAAGCTAAAAACAGGCTACAATCAGATGGCTGCACACGCCTGCACACTCGTGACATTATAGACACACACACACACACACACACAGAGACACACTCACCCTGCCCAGGATGACATTGATCTCCACAGCTAGTAGGAGTCCATACAGCAGCACCAGCAGTCCAGTGATGCAGTAGCGTAGCTGCCTGGGGCCGATGCCATGCTCGGTGTACTTGGCAAACTTGATGGTCTTCATGATGAAGGCCAGAACCCAGTAGATCAGCAGGGCTGAGGAGATTTAGCAGTGATCAGAGAAAGACAGCAAATCACTGGATGAGCCAAAAATAGATAAATGGCCCTACTACAGACAGATCATACCAGAGCTACAGTTTAAATTTAATGTTTATCACCAGTATTAAATCACTTTGTCTGAAACAGGATTTGTGCAACATCTAAGTGTACTTTGCCAAAGTCTGAGTGACATTTCATATGTAATTATAGCCACAGCGCAACTGATGCTACCATAGTTTTTAAATTTATAGTGTTTTTTTTCTGCGTAGGCATCATTTAATTTCTTGCCCCCCAATAAAAGAATTCCAAATAAATTATGTAATTTCATATATTAAATAGAAACCGACTCTTATGTTCTCTCCATGTATCTTGTCAAGTGGTCTGAACCTCATTTTCCTGTTGTGGGGTGAAAACAAGCGCTGTAAAAGTGCCAGGGCAATCAATACGTTTATGTCTTTGGCAAACAGTTCATCACAGGGAGTTATTGATGTTACTGAGTAAATGTGCACCGGTTGTGCCTGGAAGTCAAAGTGAATCAGAGAAGAGTCTTAGTTATAGTGCAACTAAAGTTTTTTTCTGTTAAAAAATATGGCCCTATCATAAAACATCTGCTTTTTAAATTGAGTTTGGTTTAACAGTGTCCACTTGAAAGACTGCTGGGAGCAGAGGATATTTTAATGTTAATAATTCTTATTCACTGGGATGTCCTACCTTTTAATAAAGAACCTTGTAAACAGCATAAAGTTACGTGCAAAGTTGTGTAATAAGAGCAATCAAAATTGCCAACCTCCAGGTCCAAGCCGATAAGCCCAAGGCTGAATTCCACCACCGTCCTATGTTATAATGAAAACTGCACCCTTGGTTCTATTTATTACAAGTTCTTTCCTCCTGTTCTTCTTTTTTCTTGCCTTTTTCACCCTCCTCTTCTCCCTGTCCTCCTCTTCTCAGATGTCAACAGCAACATGTCAGCAATATGTGTATCAGCTTTCAAGATCAACACCTTGAATCCAGTAAATACTAGATAAGTTAATTGTCTTCACTCCATGAAGATGTTTCAGTAGAGTCACATCATGTCAGTTCATCCTGCTTATTGGAGTAAATATTGAGAGACTGATTGTGAAAACACTGATAAAAGATAAGAAAGCTGTCAGGGAAAGATTACACTGCTGAGTAACAAGACCATCAGCTCAGTTTTTGCAGCAGACTCTGATACAGCGTTTACTTCATTGTCATGAAGCGCATCTATACCGTAAATAGTGGCAGTGTGTGGGTCAATGGCAGAGTCTCAATTTAGAAGATTAATTTCTGTTTATGTAACAATGAACACAGGGCTGCTCCGCCACTTCCCTCAAAAGACTGACTGTGATATGGAGACTGAAAACCCGAAGGTGGCTCAGCGACGTGACAGGAGTGGCGAGTAACGCATCGAGAGCTCAACATAAATGAGTCACTGATGCATGAGTAGGAACAGAAAACTGTGATCAGTCGAAGGGAAGAAACAGTGTGATCATTACAGGAGCAAACATAGGAGTTGAATGAAAAAATGGCCTTAGGTGAAGGGTGTTATTGATGTATTTCACAGTAAATGGGTTTATGAATAGATAAAGCAGCAGCTGACTAAGACTACAGTGCATACTTTGATGTATCTTTAACAAGAAAAATGTGCACTTCATCATTACTATGGGAATGTTTTATTAATTCTCACAGGTCATAAAAATTGTAATGAAAATAATCACAAGCAGATATTTCACCTGAAACTGATTTTCTTAATGAAAATGAATAATTAAAATCTAGAAGTACAATTACACTAGACGATATTGCCCTCTATTATATTGTAATTTTGTCTGAAGGTAATGAACCATTCATCTGTGAATGGTTGCACTGTTCTTGTTGCCCTGTTTTACAATTATATCATCCTGAAGAGTATATGCAATTAAAATCTGCTCTTGCTCCTGACTGAAAGTTCAAAGAGTTGATGAGGGTCAGATTTCTAACACATAGTTTAGTCAATTCAGGCTTTAGAAGACCTAATCACTACTCATCAATGTTTTAAGAAGACTTTCTCAAATTCTGACCCAACAAAAAGCTCTGGGCTCTTGTTTAAATCCTGGCTGGATGTTTCAGAGGAGCAACCCAGGGAGTACAAAGAGTACGATGAGATGTATGAAGAGTAAACCTTTTCTCTGTAAGTAAACATGGATGAAAAACAAAAGGTGTAAATGATTAATAAATAAAGGATAGCTGAATACTGTACCTAATAGTAGTTTGGGGAAGTTGGAGGTCTCAATGTTATGATAGTAGATAATAGAGGTGATGCCAGCCATGAAGGCCAGACCTGCAGGCATGTAGAGGTGAAGATGGTAGGACTGGCTGAACCTGCAGAGGAACATCAGACAGAGGAGGAAAAGGCTTAGAATGAGCAGAACATGACACAAATGTATAAGACTGATGGCAGTACCAGTGGCTACCAGCTCATGAAGCACTGTTGAGTAGGTACAGTACAGAACATGTCTTCCCCAATTTATCATGAACAGGTTGGAGTATGTATAATTACACATATCTCATTACATGGTGGATGCCAGAAGTGATTATCTTATTTGGCAGGTGCCTCAAAAAGCATGTGCAATGTGCACACAAGTTCACAGATACTGGAAATTAGAGACATAAACAACCATCCCGAGCTCTTCAGCACAGCACTGAAGTCAGTGTGAAAAACCCAGTGAAGTGTCGAGCAGATGGAGAGCTCTTTTATTCACTCCAGTAATCATTTCTGTGTAAATGTCTGCTGAAAGGGCTGAACACATAACAAGGAGTTAGGGGATTTAAAAAGGGAGAGGGCAGAGATGTATTCTCTATCCAGCTGTGTCTCCCTGTGCCTTTTCATGACATGTCAACTAACATTCACCTCAGGGACAAACTCAGGAGCAGGCAGGTTTAGAAAAAGCTGCTGAGTTTGAGGATGATCAAACAGATTGATTTTTACATTTTGTGTCAAAGTTTCATTGGAGCACATGTTTAATGGATATATTTCTTGTGGTTGGAAAGAGTCCATCAAAACACCCACAGCTGGCTCTGCTAGCTGGCTAAGATTAGCATTTATGCAAGCTACTGTTTTTAGCAACCCGAGAAAGCGCCAAAGCTGTATTGCTACAATATTGTTCCCCATGTACATACAATGTGATATGTCACATTAAGACTTAGTCGTTAACTGTTCTGTTGTTGTTGGTATTTATAGTTGTTCAGACAAGATGAGCTGAACAAGTATTGACAAACTGTCTCACCATCCACAGCGGATCTCAGCAACACAGTGAGTTCACACATGGTAGTATTCTCTAGTGACGATTATTGAGCAAACCTTATATAGACGTTGATAAGTAGTGAAGTGTTAATTGAAGTTAATGTGTATTCACCCCCAAGTGTAAAATACTGTAGTCTGACAAGCATGAATCATCACCACTGTCGCACAGGAATGAAGCAGAAGTGGAACAGCAAATAAAATGCAGTATTCCTCATTATCTCATTGTTGGTTTTATCTGTTCATCATAAATACACTTTGCTTAACATCTCAAAAATGTAAAATGTTACACACAATCATTTTAAAGGTGAGTAAATTGGAATTATTTTGGAGTGATTATTGCTTTAAGCTAAGGGTCACATCATCGATGTCAGGAGTTCATGACATTCAAAAACATCACATGCATCTGTTTCTATGAGCTGGTGTGTCAAACATACCCATCAGAGACAATGCCCTCTGCAATCTCACAGACGAGGATGAAGAGGAGGACGAAGGTGAGCAGCCAGCGCAGGTTGTGACCAGGAAAGTGAAGCCAGGTGCTGTGGTGGATGTGGACCTTTGAACTCTGGCTGCCCCAGCCTCAAACAGGAGACAGGCAATAGATAGAATCAGGGTTTTGTCACTTTAAATATACAGTCAGAAGCAGTAAAATACAAGAGGGACAGACAGCCAGACAGTCAGAGAATGCAAAGACATTTTTTCTTGACTCAATTCTCTGTGAGTAGCTGTGGATTTGCTCAGAAAAGAATAAAAAAACCTTGTGAACAGTCTTGACTCAGTGCTTTCAGCTCCCAGTGCAGCTTTGACAAAGTGTTCTCATAAGCACAGCGATGCTGAACGACTAACAGGAGGTAAACTCAAATGATAGTTCTGCTGTCCGGACTAATGGCAGTCTGCCAGAGTCTGTTAACTATTCACAGTTCAGGAAACCTGTGTCATTATCACTTCCATTACTTTGCTCGATGCTTGGCAGGCAGGCACAGAGAGAGGCTAGACGGCTGCTGGCCTGAGACCTCGAAGTCAATTATTTCAGCTCTTTTTGTGGCTACAACTTTTCCTTCGCCCCTTCACTTTGTTAGACCTCATCTCAGACAGTAATATAACAACGATTCAGGCTCATTAATGCAAGTCACTAGTATCATAAAATACATTTCTGCTGATCAAATTATGGTAACGACTCCTCTGTTGTTGGCACCTTAGCTGTTGGACAGTACTTTGACTACAATATTATGATTACCATTACTACAACACAACTGCTAGCTATTATTATTATCATTATCATGTTGTTGTGAGAATCATCATTAGACTAATCACTTATCTTTCCCTGCTTCACACAGATCAGCAATTGACCTGCCTGATCATTCCCTGAATAGTCTGAAACTGTCATATGAAAGAGGGAACAAATCATTAAATTAAATCTACATTCGTCTCCATGAGGGTAAAATAGCCTATCACTAAAAATCTCACTATAAGATAACCTACCGCTGAACTGTGTTCCAGTGTTATACTTTAAATCAGACAAAATCTCTCACATATGTAAAACAGAAGCTATGCTTTAACTAATTTTCGATATATTATAATAGATTATTCCCCTATTATACCAGCCGGTAATCAGGTATACAGGGCTCCTTTATCATTGCTGGTTTAACAGATGACTGAGGTTAGAACTGAAATGATTAGTCGATTGATCCATAAGTCAATCAGTACAAAATAATTGGCAACTATTTTGATATTCAGTTAACTGTTTCAGTGATTTTTAGCAAACGTGCCGAGTTCACTGGTTCCAGCCTCTTAAATATGAAGATTTATAGTTTTCTTTGTCTTACGTGATATTAAATTAGACATCTTTGGATTCTGGACTGCAAGATGTTTGATCTGAATATATCAACTTGGGCGCTGGGAAACTATGATGGCTGTTTTTCACTGTTGATCTACTATATACTAAATAGTGGTGGAAAGCAAATGGTTTTAAGTGTTGTGGTGTACATATCTACAGCATCCTCTTACAGTGGTAGCCATGATGTAACCAGCTAAACTCATGAGCCAACACTCTAAAGAGCAACAAATTATATAGCTGCTGGGCCAAATAGTACGTGCATTAACAGGACTGTGGCTTAAGAGGTTTTGACTCAATATTGCCCCTGCTTTCACAGCCCTGAGGTTTGTGAGAGGAATCACTGCAGCTTCTAGCCAGGTTCTCCTGGGCTATCCTCTCAACAGACTCATACTGACTGTTTTTGCCTTTATTTACTAATTAGCATAGTTAAGTTGAATTTATTTGCATAAATTGAAGAATCAAAATGTTATTAAAACAGGGAGGCAACGTCAGCAGGGTTTCTAGAAACATCTCACCTCGAGTCAAACAAAACAAGTCAACAGCCATGCTAACAACTCCATGAGACTGTACATGTCAGCATGCTAACATGCTCACAAAGATGACATTAACATGCTAATGGTTAGCAGGTATATGGCTTACCATGTTCACTGTGGTAGCATGCTAATATTTGCTAATTAGCACTCTACACACAGTACAGCAGTTTATGGGAATGTCTTTAGTTTTGCAGGTGTATGGACAAACAACAAAGTATAGTGAAATCTAAATTTTGACCTAATGTTGGTCCTAAATGAAAAGTTAAGGGATCACCAAAGTGTTTAAAATTTGAGGTGAAAATGAATGTCTGTACCAAATTGCATGGAAAAATGTCAATGTCATGGTGGCACTGGAGATAACGTCTGGGAATTAGCAGTACCATTCATCTTCTGGGCACCATGGGTGTCTGCAGCAAAGATCATGGCAATCCATCAAATAGCTGTTGAGATATTTCAGTCTGGACCATAGACAGTATACAGAGTGTCCATAGTCTCTGAGGGCTGTTTTGAAGATCACAGTGTGGTGGCGCTGACCGTCACCATCCTGGCACTGTTTAACTCTCAGTTAATCCAAAAATGGGCAAAGAGGTGGAGTGTGGGTGGAGCTGAGGTGGACACCCCTTGCACAGTGGGGGGACTAGCTAAGGAGACCAAAACCATCTTTGTATCAGACTATAAACATGTTTTGTTATAAAAAATTACGCATTGTAGTGGGGGAGTCTTTGGAGATTGACTTGCTTTTTCATTCATTTTTCAGCCCCAGAGGTTGCTGCTTGGTGTGGACCAAGTTGTGGACCAACCAACTGACCAACAGGTGGACAGACACACTGATATTGCCATTCAGGAAGTCATGTCAATAGCATGGCTAAAAAGAGTTGTTATCTAATGAATATATTGACAGAAATGTCACTGAAAGTTTAAGTACCACAAAATCATCCGAACACATAAATGACAAATAAACACAAATTTGGACATGAAAGCATGTAAATACAAACAAAATGGGAGTGAATGGGAGTGTAATGTGTTACTGAGGAAGACGATGTCTCTGTGTGTTAAAGGAGCAGTTTGTAGGATTTAGCAGCATCTAGCGATGAGCTTGCAGATTACAAACACCTCGTTTCACTCTTCCCTTCCAAGCATGGAGGAAAATCTATGGTGGCTGTGAAATTAGCATGTAATGTGAAAGGCCATATCTACAGCCAGTATTTGGTTTGTCTGTTCTACTGTAGAAACATGGCAGTGCAACATGGCAGCCTCCATGGAAGAGGACCCACGCCCTCTGTAGGTAACAAAAACACAACAGTTATTATCTCAAGTGATTATACACTAATGAAAACATATTTATGAATATTATGTTCAATGTCTTCTATATTCTGCTCACAAATCCCTCTAAATCTTCCACACTGGACTTTTAAATATAATTTGACAGGTTGCGTGTTCCCAACAGGAACACATTCACTGTCACCGTCACTGTATGAAATGACAAAGTGTCCTACTTGACAAATAAGCACAAACTGCCTTCAGATGGACACAAATTGATGGTACACACACACTGAAATGAGAGGACAGTTGATGAGGCCAGAGCAAGTGTGACTGAGTGTGTGCAGCGACGCAGAGCTAGTCTGTTACACGCTGATGATGACACTAATGGAATGGCCAGCAGCCAGGAAGGGGAACGAAGAAGGTGTAACCTAATGCCAGCATGGTAGCATCTGTTTGCTCCTGTACACTATATTTCATCTTAAGAGTCACATTTGCCATGGAAAAATGCATTGCAGCTCAAGAAATATGTCATGTGTGGCACCATACTCATAGAGACTCAAATTTCTTTTGGCTATGGGACAGCCAACACCTACAGAGAAGCTGTTAACTGAGGGAATGAAATGTGCACAGTCAAACATGCTCATAAATAAAAGAAAGATTAAGTGCGTTAAAGTATATAAATAAACCATTTACATACTTTCAATAGTATTTATATAAATAAATGTTTGCTTGATAGAATTAATCAGAGTAGTTCATTAATAACGTGAAAGTAAACAGGCTGACAGAGAGAAAACTGAGAAGGGCAAATGAATGGCATGTTGAAGCCCATCAATCCTGTTTCATAAGTGTGTGTGTGCTGTGTGCAGGGAGGTGTGGTGTGTGTGAAGAGGTAAAGAGGCTGAGGACCTCACCTCTGAGCAACACTCACCGATGAAGAGGATGGGAAAGGTGATGAAAAGGAGGAAGACATGTGGCACCACGTTGAGCGCATCCAGGAAACAGCCATTGTTCAGAACCCCCCCGTCCACGTTGTAGGCCGCCGAGTTTATTCTCGTTCCCACAGAACGCCAAGGACATGGTGGAACCGGGACTCTGCTGGGAACCGGCCAGAGGAGGATGAGGAGAGACAGAGGAGAGAAAGAGAAATTTTTAAAGAGAGGCTCTCAGAGCATGTCGTTTTTTCAACCCCGATGGCGTCTTCAGTAGTATTTCCCAAAATGACCTCCTTCCAGCTCCCAAATATCGGCTTCAGTAAAGGAGAGGAGACAGAGGGAAGGAGGGAGAAGGGGTCAGAGGAGGCAGTCACAGTCCAGTGCAACAGCAACAGCAACAGCAGCAGCAGCAGCAGCTCCCTCTCCTCTCCAGCACTCTAAGCAGCTTTTCCGGCCATGCTGGTGGGAAACATCTGCATCCCGTCTGCCTGCAGTCCTCAGACATCCTCTAAAAACTGAAGCTTCAGTCGCTTGCGGAGCTGCACAGGCTCCACAGGAATGCATTCAGTCATGCTGCGCACACATACATACAGAGAGAGCAGTGGTGGCATTCTGCAGTGCTCCTGCTATTCCTGTCTCTTTACAAACGAGAGCTCAAAGTCGACCTTGGAAGACGAGAGAGGAGGGCGCGAATGTGCAGGCAGGCAGGCTGGAGGACTGAGCTGCTGAAGGTAGGAGGACGAGGAGGGCAGTAGGGAGCAGTGAATGATGAGGAGAGAAAGGAAAGAGTAGGGGGGGTTCAGCTGCTGAATGAGCAGTGCGAACGTCATGCAAAGGTACGTGTGAAGCATGAGCAAGCGCTCTAATCTAAATCCCAACACCACGTTTTCAGGACTTGCATAACTCTACCCTTCAGTCATTTATCATTTTACTTCACATTAAGAGCATGAAACAAGAAAGAACCCAGCTGGGACTGAATAACTAGGCTGCACACATAAAAAAATAGAGACATAAAATATGAATGAATTTCCAGGATGGATGCACTGTGCATGCGGTCCTGCAGGGAGAGATCCCACTGCAGCCAATGGGACTTGCTCGGAGGGATCAGCAAAGAACCACATGGGAGCAGATTTTGATAATCCACGTACAAACAGGGACAGACTCGCGGCCATTTCTTAGCGGTGAAAATGATCTGTGTTTAATATAATCCATGCCATGTTGACCTTTACATAATAACAATAGCAAGGAGATAAGCTTAAATGTAATGAGCAGTTTACATTAGTGTTTGCACACACAGTCTTCTGCTGTTTAACAGGCACCAAGTAACACAAGAATACAGTGAGAGATAGTCCTTAAAGGTCAGAATATGCAGGACTGTTTGCAAATGCAGCTTTCAAAGTTGGTCCCTCCTCCCTGGCTCAACGAACGAGAAAGGTAGAGAGTGAATGTAGTGAGAGTGCCCCATCAGTGAAAATAAAGCAGTGCAGCATGTTCTCATCCCAGCCCCTCACATACCAGCAATTTGTTTTTACCCCTCGGCATCTGATACTGAAGCATATGGTACCTTTTAGTGTCTGTATCTGATGCAGCCAGAAAGCCTTTTTAACACATGATTAATGCTGTGAAACAGTCACAGTTTGGTTAGCTTTAGGCACAAAAACCTAAGATAGGTTTAGGATAAGACATTTTTGGGGTTACCATGTCTACGTTATGTTGCATACATGTACATCACATGACATCACTGAAGTTTGTCTGAGCCACCCAGCCACCCCATGTCCTCCTCCTTTTACCCTCTTTAAACTGTGACAACCACACGTGGCATCTTATAGAGTCGCAGATGGGTTTACATTGAAGTCACTTGAAAAACCCAGTGTGTCGCTTTGAACGGGTACCATCCACATCTGTACAGTATGAGTTGCCAAGAGAAACAAATCATTGGTTTGTGAAGAGCTTAGAATAAGACCGGGCTAAGCAGCGAAACAGAGAAATAAAACATTAGTTTCTGATAGTTTCACAGCGGTTACGTTCTAAAGCACAAATAAACACACCCACACTTTTGCACTAATGCCAGATTTTGTATGAAAACAGCCAAAACAATCCTTAGTCTGCTCTGCCTGTGTGTGGTAAAACTCTCTGTGCAGCTCTCACAGACAGAGAGCAGGGGAAAGAGACACAGAATGCTATGTAACCATTGGTCGCTGCGTTTTTATAGAGTCCTGACCTCATAACCTGCACTGTGCATTGGCTGGGGGCTACACACAATTGCCTGAAACAGACTGAAGCCCAGAAACATCCCAAATGCAGCAAAATATAAGAAAATAATAAAATATGGGCAGAGGGCAGGATCTCTACAGATACAGAAACCACCACACACTTGGGTGGGTCATAAGTGATTTAGAGGGATTATGTTTATATCAGTCTATACATTTTATTAGGAAAATCCTGCAAAGCATGACTTTAACTTATCAAAATGTTCCTGTGCTCGAACATCATTAACTAAATTGTGACACAGATTAAAATGGGGACCACTAGAAACATGCAGTCCATGTTTGTTTGTTTTTTTATTTAAAATTGAAAACTTGAAATGTCTGTTCTTCCAAAACTCTGTTAAAGCCAACTCAGAGAGATGATGCTGTTTTAGCTCTTGACATATAATACAGTAGCACATCTACTGCATTTTTTTTATAAGAATGCTGAAATTCAAGTAGCAGTGAAGATATAAAGCAAAGTATAAAGCCGAGTGGGACATAAATCTGAAGGTGGACGCTTTGTATTTAATACAAGCAGAATGGAAACGTTTGGAAAATTTGCAGCAATGGTGGCAGCTTCTTTGTGTTGAATGTCACGTTAGGAAAAATGAAAATCAAATGCATGTTAATTTACAATGTTAGATTGTTGGTGAGAATGCTGCCAAATGTCTGTCTTTGCAAGCTGTTCTTGATGGAGTTTGAAACAACGTGAGCAGGAAGACGGTGCAAACCTGCAAAAAAACTGACTTTTGGCTTTTCACTGCAAGCACATACAGTAGTTTAGGCACATTGGAGAATCTGACAAAACAAAAACAGCTCATTTTTCATTTCAAAACCCAAGATCAAGAGTCCACAGCAACTGCAGTTATGTCCTCTGACTTCTATGTACTTGTACAGTTCACCAATACATGAGGGTTTCAATAAATAAAGTCAAGGAGACTGTTATTTCTACAAACAAATGGCACAGCATAACCCAGACTAACCAGATGTTAATGTCAGCAGGGGTTTCACCAACTAAATGAGAATGGATTTCATCTACCAGCAGCACAACCTCAACTAAAGATCTTTTTTATTTATCATGCACAGTGTCTGTATTATAATCCTTTTTTACAGCTGGGATAACTGGCCGGGTTATACTTCTGTGGTGCCCTACATCAGAGATTAGCCCCGTCCATCACTGGATTGCCTGGGGAGAGTTGAAGCATTAGTGTGTGTAGAAAAAAAAGAGGATGAGTGGAAGAGCAGCAGGCTCAGAGGGACCCTCAGAAAGAAAAAAGGAACAAGTGAATAGCAGAAATGAAAGGTTACATTAGTAGGGGAGACTGGGGAGTGTTGCAACACTGGGTTAGCTGTAACAGTGTCATTTTTACCAAGTCACTTCATCACTTTTGAGCTCACAGAAGAAGTGACATGTCTCCGTGAGCAACATTATTTAAAAAAAAAAAAACAGATTTTCAGGTAAGAAAGTAAATTTTTTTAAATCAATATTATTTTTTACCTTCTGTTAATTGTATTATAGATACAATGGTTTGACTTACATAAACTGAAGGAGTGGTTTCTCTTTGATGCTCTGCATTCATGCTACCTTCAAATCCACATGCTAAAACATGGGGTTTAATGTAAAATCAAGGCAAACAGCAGTGTGGGTCAAGTATGTACATAGTCAGTTCTGAGCCCGCATTGTGTTTTATGTCACTTTAACTTGTTCACTTTATTAAAAATTATTTGTTTTTTATTCTAGACCTGCAACAATTAATAGATAGATTGACTGATTGGTTAATTGATGGGGAGTAAATCAGCTGTCAGCTATATTGATAATCCATTAATAATTTCAGTCATCTTTCAATCAAACGTCTCAAACATTTTCTGTTTCCAGCTTCTTAAATTTAAGGATCTGCTGCTTTTCTTTGTCATATATAAAAGTTTTAGACTGCTGGTTGGACAGAAGAAATAATCTGAAGACTGCATTTCTTTTTTGATATTTCATGGAGTAAATGATTTATCAATTAATCATGAAAATAAAATCGGCAGATTAATCACTAATGAAAATAATTGTTAGTTGCAGCCCTACTTTATTCTTCAAGAAAGTTCTTTCATAAATTGGATAGTGTGGCTCTTCCTCCTTCTCACTGTAACATCCATCCCCAGCTAGTGTCACAACCCACCTCAGTATTGGGGTGGACGTAACAACAGAACTCTTTGTTTCTGACATTAACTTACATTGTCTGTTATTGTCTCATAGATGTCCAAGTGAGTTTTTTGTAGTAAAATTGTAGTAAACTGATGTAGGAACCATTTATTAAAGTTCGAGAAACCTAGCATGAACAGCCTCTGAATTATGCCAAAAATAAAAAAGTGTTACTACCATCCCCGGTCTCCCCTTTAGCTGGGTAGCATAAAGCAAAGAGGAAGTATGCATTCCTAAAATGATTAAATATCAGAGCAGACCCAGAAATAGCCTCTGCCATTGTTATGTGGTGACATCACATCTTTTTCACAGAACCACAGATACAGACACATGCCAACCATTCCTTTTGTCTGTGGGAGTAAAGTGAGGATGAGATGAGAATCGTGCATCGATCTCTGAACCTGGCCTGTATGTCTCTTTCTCACCTACTCAAAGAATGAAAGAGGTGGGAGGTGGGGGTGTAATCATGCCCCATCTCATCTTTTATAAAAAAAATGTTCTCCATCTGGCTGTGAGAATGTGTTACCACAGTGCAGCAGCAGCCCTGCCGCGAAACCAGCGCTCTAATACTTCACACTCTCCTATAACTCGTTGTTAGAAATTAACCCAGAATGAATCCCAGTGATGTATGATCCCATTACAGACCACACAGGGATCCTGGACTAACTATGACCTAAAATGACTTGCAGAATCATCACAAAGACAGTATCCAACTCACAGCTGTAAGATTATGCATGCAAATGAAAACATTATGTCCCCAGTGGACATTTACTGTATAATTTTACATTATGTATGTGTGAATGAGAAATGCTTCCTGGCATGATGTGATAAAAGGCTAACAGAGCAGTGCAGCCTACTATTCAAACTGTGAGTATCGATCAATGTGAGTGACCGGGTAAACACCACACACGCAGCAGCAGACTTACCGGTTTATATCGTGAGATCATGGTGTTTCAGCAGCGTTTCCCTCCCAGAAAACTCTTAAACGCTGTCACATCCGTCGCTTGGAGGATAAAAACACAGAAAAGGGGTAAAAGTCTCCCAAAATCGCTGTCTCTCATGTGTTCAGCCGACTTCTTGCTGTCCTACTTTGTGTTTGAAATATCCAACCGCAGGCGGCGGTTTAAGGGTGGAGGCGGGGAGCTGTCCACGGTGCTGAACCCGGGCACCGAGGAGGAGGAAGAGGAAGAAGAGGGCAGATCTTCCACCCAGGGAAGGCCACCTTTGGTCTCTGTCATGAACTGTGGACCAGGGTGGAGGGGGGTTACAGCAGCAGGGGACACTCAACCAAACACCCCGCCGCCACGGTCGATGAGACGCAGCGGACACAAGTCACGTATACCATCATGAACAGACAGTGGATTACTACACAGAGGTTATATAACAGCGAAGTGGGATGCTGCACATGTAACATTACATGATAGGCTGCTCAACTTCGCTGTTCTTTTTTTTTTTTTTTTTTTACATTTTATTATTATTATTTTAACTAAAATGCATATTTACCACATAAGACCTTTTTTCACAGCAGCCATTTTGACCTGAATACAATATATTATCAGGGTATATTATTAGGGTAAACACAGGTGCTACCAATGATGCTAATTAAGGGTCTGGGTGCTGCTGCTGTGCATGTTGGCTCACTGGAAATGTTCAGCTGCACTAAATGGAACTGGACCTTAATATCACTGGCAACGCCTGTGCTTACCCTACTATATCAATATGGCTGCAATGAAAAGGTGTATTAAGTCTCGTATTTTGAACACAAATATGATCCAGGACATCTATTGATATTCAGGTTCATTAAAAGCAGAATTACAAACACAGTTGGGACCCTGATTTATTGAGTAGCTTGATATAGAGGAAGGAACACTATTGCCCCCTGTGGTCATTTCTAATTACAAAACTGTATGTCCCCCCATGTTTGAAGTAAATCGATGCAGCAGTCAGAGAAGAAGACAAAAAACATATGCAAGGAGGACATGATGCAGGACAGTATCTTTCTTTACCTCAAGCCCCTTACAGAATATCGTGTATCCACATTTAAAACAACACAAAAATGGCAAATTCCACAAGTTTTAAGAAATTTTATACTGTTTCAGTTGTGGATATAAAGCCATGGGTTCTTTATTTTAAAAAGAAGCTAAAAACTTATCTCTTAACTTTATCCTTTCACTAGACTTTCCTTACAAAGTCCTGAAACTCTTACATGCACTTTCCTTTGCACTTGTGCACTGCTGCACTTCTTTTACTATCTTGAACTTGAGTTTCTCTGCCATCCTAGGATATCTAGCTGGATCTAAATGGCCACATTCACACACATTAACATATTAACTATTCACACCCTGGGTGCAAATAGCATTGTTGGCTATATAAAACCTGGGTGCTTGTCTCTGCCATGCCAGGCTATATACACATGTAAACAGCAACATTGGCTACAGACTATTTACACTCTGGGTGCAGACAGCATTGCTGGCTACAGACAGCTGAGTGCTTGTCTCTGCCATGCTAGGCTATCAACACACAGGTATAAATAATCATATTGGCTATTCCACCCTGCATGCAAGTAGTACTGTTGGTTACTGACACCTGGGTGCAAATGAAATGGTCTGGGCTGGCCATTTATAGGCTAAATACAATACATTTAAAAAAATAGCATGTCTTAATTTTATTATTCAGTCAGTTTTGTTTTCCATCTCATGTTATGCGTTCTGTGTATTTTATTTTCATTCTTATTCTTGTCATACATAGGGCTGCATTTCTTATAAAAAAGATGATATTACAATCAATGCCTGAACGACTTCTTACCTACTGCAACACCAACCAGGTAAACTATTGTTGAAATGAGCAAAGCAGTGGGAGCAAAAAAAATGCATATGTAATGCATAACAGACATTCAGTTTTCTTTAAGTGTGAGCAGTCCTTTATTGGGCAGATGAGAGAGCTGCTATTGATTACAGTGTGCCTGTTTTAACTTGCCCTTTATTGTGGTACAGACAGATTAGATACATATCTGAAGGGAAAGATCAAGATGGTTGGCCGTATTTTGAATGAGGTCAACCACATCCAGGCTTGACAGAGGTGAGGAAGATTACTGAAGACAACTAAATATTGACTGAATCATCAGCAGTGAGAATGCTTATTAATCCCACGGTGTCAACATCTTGATGCTTGAAATAAGTTTCAATTCTCAAAGAGCCCGTAATAATGCTGTAAAAACAAACAAAAATAATCTTCAGCTTGACGGAGAGTGAAAATCTGAAGGAATCATCAACTTCTTCTTAATTAGTCTGGTTTTCTTGGCAGGCTGTCGATGAGGCTAGAAGAATGTCCTGCAGGGGAAGAAAGAAGAATTAATTAAAAACATGTAAGATGAGCAGATGCAGACTGCACATTTAAGGGACAGCACATCCCAAAATCAGAAATACACATTTTACACCTCTTACCTGTTGTGCTATTTATCCATCTAGATTGTTTTGGTGTGAGTTGCTGAGTTTTGGACATATACAGATGTCTGCCTTCTCTCCAAGGTAATGGAACTAGATGGCACTCAGCTTGTGGTGCTCAAAGTGGCAAAACTCAAAAGCAGTATCTCTCTCCAGAAATCATGACCTGGTTACTCAAGCTAATCCACAGACCTTGTGTAAGGTAGTTTCATGTAGTAAGTACTCTCTTTCTACAGTAGAATCTACTAGAACTACGTACTTTTTACTAGAAAGAAAGAAGTCCCTACATGAAACAGGTCACAACAAGGTCTGTGTCTTTTCTTGAGTAACTGAGACATGATTTCTGGAAAGAGACACTGCTGTTGACTTTTTCAAATGTATTTTTTTGGTGCTTTGAGCGCCACAAGCTGAGTGCAATTTAGTTCTCCAAAACTCAGCAACTCCAACCAAAACAACAGATAAATTTTCCTATAGGTATGAGGAAAAATATGTATTTTTGATTTGGGGTTAACAGTCCCTTTAAACACAACAAACCAACACACATGCAGGTGAGTTCAGACTAGATAATCAGAGCTTAAACTGCCCTGTCTTTTTTGATTTAAGAATTGAAGCTGCAAAACCATTCTTTGCTATTTTTAACACAATCATATAAAACTCAAAAATAGCCCTGAACAAACCCTTGGAAAATATTGATTTTTTACTGTAGCAGAGGAGAAATCCTCGCTACTATACCACCCAGTGTTGCTTAGTGTCTATGTATGTGAGAACATGTAACAGTCCCGTAGAGCAACATCAATCAGAACAACTGCTGAAGGCTGGCAGGATTCCTACGCTGCTTTTATGAGTGTCCATGACCTGACGACGCAGGACAATTCCACAGAGGCCACATGTACATTGACGTGTTTTATAACAGCTCACTGGGTCGGGATTTGGCAGATATATGGCGGGATGGGTTACTGATTGCATTAGTTTTACATGTCTTCACTCAGATAGCATGGCTGTATTGTTGTAGAGCACATGCCTCAGCAATAAAGGAGCACTGCCTTGAGGCGTTCTACTGTCAAGGCTGTATGCATTCACTGCACACTTTTCGTGGAAGTACCAAAGGTTTAACTGTAATACATAAATCCAACAGTTTGACCATGGCGAGGGGAAAGAAATAACAAAATGCTGTTTGCTTTCTTCTGATTGACAGGGAGACTGTCACATGTGCTCAAGCAAAAAGAAGTGGGGCCAAACAAAGACAAATGCCACACCAAACCTCCCCTCTGAGACGTGCAGTGAGGAGGAGGAGGAGGTTTGAAGACTAAGTCGATTACCAGCACGAGGGTGAGGCAGGCAGAGAGAGGAGCTAGTACTGAAGCAGGTAGCCGTGTCTGTACAGCGTTGCACTGCCTTCAAACACCTTTTTGTTTAAAGGGGGACTGACTGATGCTGACTTAGGGCTGCATACACGTGCACACACACACAGACACACAAGCCACAGTGTCACGTATTTGTACATTTAAATGATAGTGTATAATGCGAAAAATTGATATGCACATTTGGACTAGAACATAAATCATTGTGCTTACACTTCATCTTCATATTCTTTTGGAGGGGAAACAGCAATCACGACATCGATCCAGTCCTGAAGGTAAAAAACAGCAGTTGTTATTTTCATTTTTCATTTAACTGGATCAATAAAAAAAAAAAAGAACTCAAGCAACCTTACTGAATCTGCAAGCGAGAGTGTGACAAGAACAAACTTGAACAATCAATCAGTGCTGACCTGGTTTAACTACAATCAATAAAGCACTCAAGCTGCTTTGGTAAACAATATATTTATAATGTTTATATTTATATAATATATAATAATATATTTTTAAAGGAGCAATAATTGCACATCCAAAAATTAGTACTAGTATTAGTATCCAAATAGCAAGTTGGGGCCATAGACGGTAGATGCAGTTAATGATTGAAGTGAGTTGTCCCTGTTCCACCCCCCACCCACCACCCACCCCCAGACTCAAGGACCTCAGGCAGGCTACAGGAACACTGCAGGAGTGTGAGGTGAGTGCAACATTGTAATTTGACAATGACAAACAACGATGAGTCCTGTACTGTAAGTTGATCAGCTGTTTATAACTGTCAGTTGTCTGTCAAAGTCAAGTTAAGCTTGTTATCCTGAAAACAAAACCACTGCTCTGAAAGTACACAAGAAACACAAGTTCAGCGACTGCCTGCCTTACTGTCTGCCAGATTCCATTAACATATTGCTCAATTTAATCATTATGAACATCTGCTTCTTCTAAAAGATTATTAATGATTTCTTACGACTCATAAACAGACACTTACACATTCAGTGAACATTTAGCATTAATTTGAATTTCAATTAACATGAAACGGACAAACAAAAACACAAGCTACGGATCGGAATGGAAATTTTAAGAGAACATGCAAGTTGTATCGTACTTTATTTTATGATTTATTACAGTAAATATATTACAGATATCTCCTTTAAAAATATGAAGTATAGCATATAATTCTCCTCTAATCTGAGTCCTACCCCGCCGCTGTTCCAGGCTCGAGCCAGAGAGTTTTGTCCCTCAGTCAAAGTGGCATCGATCAGGATCTTCCCATTCACGGCCATAAGTTCATCTCCTGGTACGATGCCACCTACAAACACACACACCAGAGACATTTAACTGACAAAACATATTTATTCACAGCAGTGGCAAACAGAGAGTGGATGCCAGAACCAGCTGCAGAGATAAATATAGTCACTCAAACACTTGAATCTGTACTGTGCATAGACTCAAGCGAACCATAAACGTGTTGACCCCCACAATGGTGCAGTGTTGTTGTGGGGACATAAGACTTTAGTGTTGCATGTTCCTCATCCGTATGCACTAAAAAAAAGTCAACAAGCATGTGTTCACTGTTGTCATAATATTGTGTATTATGAGCTGTACTCTTATTTTTCACCATGGAGACAGTAATGACAGTATAATCATAAAAATACGAACACAGGCACATTCTGGGCACACATTAAGAGCTATAGTGATTTACTTCATATTCAGAAAGATTTATGCCTCCACAAATACAGAAGGACTAATGTTCTGAATATTAAGTGTATCTGCAGCACAAATACGTTGTCCAGGATTCTGTTTATGTGGCTGAATAGGTACATTCAGCCACAAACTGCACTACCTTACTGCAGTTTTAATGTTCAGTTTTTGCTGAAACTGTTTTAGAGAGGTAATGATTCAATTTTATAGCCATTTTGGAGGATTTTTATTATTTTATTGAATTTTAGAAAGATAAATGGATATAAACGCATCAAACATGTAAAAGGAGAACAGGACAATGTATACGTATACAACTTAAAACAGATGACATTAACGTCTTAAGAATATATTAAATGGTAAAAATGTACAATTAAAAAAAATAAAATACACGCAACATAAAAGTAGAAAAGAGGCTGTGTCATAATTGGGACAAAGCAGATGGATGGATGAATGTGAGCATAGGAGGGAGCCAAGCCTTTCTCATTTCAAGTAATACTATTCTATCCTACCCAGCAGGGAGGACAGTCGTTCATATGCTGCTCCCCTGTGATTGATCGTGTGTGAGATGACTTCCATTGTTAGATTAACAGTCTCTTACCCAACATGACAGCGGTCTTGACTTATTCAGTACTGACAGACGGAACCGTATACCAACAATACCATAGGATGTGAGCTTTAGTCTTTTCATCTTTTAAACTTGATAAGGTTAAGCTTGTGAAGTTAAAATTTAAAAATAATCAAATGAACTGACCGTGCTTATCCGCAGCACCACCTTCATACACAGAAGACACCACTAACTTCCCCAGTGGAGAGTCTGCGCCTCCCTCCAGAGAAATGTCAAGCTGTCCAGCCTTAAGAAAAGTAAATAAAAAAATCAGCACCATCATTCATGTCTTAGAACACCGTACTTTAAAAGTGATAAGTGAGATTCCTCTCATCAATAAACTGAGTAATCTGAAATGAAGGAAGAAGGAGTCATTTGGCACCTTTTTGATTCTCAGCAGTCTCACATCTCGCCCGTTTATCTGATCTGCAGAGAACTATTAACAAAGAGAACAGAGGAGTTGCATGGTAAGTAGTGAAACAAAAAACGAGGTGCCAACATAAAGAATGGCTTCCTACCTTTTAAATATGTATACGGTCTAGCAAAAATCTTATACTATGCCTTATAAAGAGAGGACTGCTGCTCTATAATGGTTTACCTCAGAAGAGTTAATAATATTCTTTAGGGAAACATACTGGGAATAAACTTATTCACACAGAAACTATTTTAATTAACCAAATTTACTATATTCAATTTCTTTGACTTCTATTTTACTATGCAAGTCTAGCTAACAGTTAATACAGTTATTGTGTAATTGGATTTTTTTCAGCTGTCACCATTTTGTCTTAGTTGTAATGCCAGTTTTAAGGCATCTTTGATGTAAAATAACTCACAGTGGCTGCCATGAGAATAATGTCACCACATTTTGTAACTTTTACAAACTTATTGTGCTACAGTAGAGACACAATGCTTACATTTACAGTTAGCAAAGTTATGACTTGTTAGCTGTATATTAGGCATGTTGCAATATGCCAACATTGACAATAACCATATTTAAAAAATGAAATATTGATATCCTATTAATAATAAACATAACATAGTTTAAATAATTCAGTTCAGTTCAAATCTAGACAATTCACTATTGTGGAATACCAGACAAACAAGATATACTTTTCTAGTTAGCCACTCTGATTTTAAACTGCCGACTATCTGTTGCATTTTCTGCATTGTTGTGGTGCTAACATGATTAGGCATACAATACCATGGAGTAGGGATCAAACTCTTCCTCATATTTCTGAAATCCCTGAAAGAGAGTCAACATGCAGTTAATTAAAATTGATCAATATGTCAATAGGGAGTTGACAAACAGGGCACAAAACACAAAACATTTTCTCAGAAACATCTGTGAATATTAGCTGTGAAACAAGTCACTGTATGAAGTGCTGGTCAGATTTCCTTTGACAACCAGTTCACTGTCAAAGTTTTAATACCAACCCTGAATAAATGGAAACCATGGAGACACCAAGAGTCATTAATTCAAAAGGTAGAGTGGCTTTTAAAGCCTCACACTTTAATTGAACTCACACAGAGAATCATTCTTAATCATTCCTATCAAAGATGAGAGCTATTTCATTTTGAGGGAAGCAAATAGAACAAAGCTATCAGAGACAGGACATCACATTTATCCAGCTGCGAGGACTCAGAGAGGCATTTCTCTCCCAGCAGAATAAACAAACATTAATCTAACTGTTCATTTCCTGTTGTTCTTGTTTAAACTCAACACTGGACATAAAAAAATGACCTCATTTGTATTATATGGTATTTATTTGTTGTGGCTAAAGATATCAGTGAAAACTGAATTTGCTCAGTTGGATAAATCAGATCAAGTGAGACTGATGTTGTTTGTCTCTTGGCAAAGTGAAGGTACATGACAACCAGCTACCCTTCTTTTAGTAATGCACACTGCACCAACCTCTTTAAAGAGACAGATAAGAACCCTTTGAGACTTCGATGAACCTTTATAGCAAAGACGTCGACATACAAACCATCTGTAGCCAGACAAGATCAAAACCAGTAACTAGATCACAACACGGGCATATATTCCCAAACTGTTTGTCCACAGTAGTATAATGGTCTCTAGATCAATAAAAGCACAGTCATGCATAAGCGACAGAACTGGACCTAAAGTCAGTGATGCAGCCAGCAGAGAGAGGAGATAATGAAAAAGTAAACGAAGAGCCATCACTGAGGCTCCAGCCAACCATGAGGAAACCTGATGTGTGAGCAGGGAGACAAAAAGTGCAGAAAGAACAGACGTAAAAGCACTCAAGAGTAATCATAGCTTTAGAAAGGAGGTGATACTGGTGGGTATGGATTACTTGTCGTTTGTTGTTTTGATTTGATTTAAAAGATGAGTTGAAAGGCACCATCCGTTTCAGCATTTCCGGAGGCTGAAACAAAAGCCAAGATATTAGCTTTTAGCAAACATATAAAACTGAAAAAACACAACCCTGAATTCACTGTTGTTTTGGATAGGGATGCACAATACTGGATTTTTGTCAATATCCAGTATGTCAATACCTTCCAACTCAGAACTACAGATGCCAACACATGCATGCATTTTTTCCAACCTAATGTCAGAGAACAATAAGTCTCTCCTGTGAACTGACATTATTCTGCTTACTCTTATTCTGGCAGAGGCACTTGCAGAGGCAGACATAAAATACAATGCTTTTCAAAATAAAATAAATGCTTTTCAAAATAAAATACTTTTCTTCTCAAAAAGACTCATTTACTGAGCATAAGAAAACCACTGAACAAACTAATGACCGATGCTGAGCAATCCTATGAAATAGCAAGTTTGACATTTGTTTCAGACGCTCTAAAAAAACCTCCTCACCAGAGACATGCTCATGTCACGTGCACGTAATATTACCAGCTTTATCCTTACTGTTTTTTTTATTAATTTCTCAAGGCTGATGAAACACAGTAGCAGGCAGGAATGCTTGGTAAATACTACAATATGTTATATACCACAGTCCCCAAAACATAACTCCATTTTCTTTCTTGTCAATATTTCCAGTTTAATTTATAAAATACAACATATAAAACCGTATTTCAGAACAGCAGTAGTAGAATCGATTGATAAGACTGGGGGGTGTTTGGTTATTTTGTGCAGTCAGGGATAATTAAATGCTTTATGACAGCCTCTCCTTCAGCTTCTACAGTCAAGGTGCTCCTCAGCAAGACTTTTCACCTCCAACTGCAGAGGTATTCAGTACCTGAGAGAAGACACCTGTGGTTGCACTGTGTGTTGTGCTCTCAGGTGTGAATGTGTGACTTTATTAACTGTGAATCAGAGGGTTACTAGATAGCGTTCCTCCACAGTAAATGCAGCTTGAAAAATAAATAATCTGTCCAGTTTTATCAGAGCTTTTTGACAAGAAGGAGGTATGACTCCCCTGCATGAGCTCATAACCACAGATCGGCTTTCTGTGAAACAGCTGGAGTGTCTGGAAGACTCACCAAGACTCAAAAAGAGAGGCAGCGATTAATCTCTCGCCCAGATGATGGCATGCTGTGTCAGATGTCTGAATGTTTTATGACCCTATTAAGCTAAATCAGAGTTTTGCAATGATGGCTGCAGAGTGGTGCGTTTCATACCAGGCCATCAGAACGGAGGGCAGGCCTGTGTGGGTCTGGTCGGTGCATCTGGGACTGGGGCAGCATGACGGGTTTTGACATGACGGGGGCCATCTGACGCCTCTGGTTGGGGGGACTAGGAGCTAATTGCTATGGGGAAAGACCATGTTTCCATGCAACAGCTGAGCATAGGTTTGTATTTAAACAGGATGCTCATTTTACCAAAAAAGCATCTTGTTTCAGAAGGATTGAACACATTTATAAAGCTTAGAATTTTGACCAAATAGGAGTGTTTGCAAACTTAATCACACACCACATTTCAACAAAAACACTCACCAAGGGAGAGCTTGAACTGGAAATTCGACTGGCATGGGAAGTATTTCTCATTACCTGAACCACAGTAAAATAAAATGAATTGCTCAGCCCCTGGCACATACAGAGCATTGCAGAAATATCAGTGCAACACAGACTCACTCCCATTATTAAAAATATCACACCACGGCTTAGGTTTCAAAGGTATTCAATGCAGAGCCCACTGAATGAAGTGCAAATGTACAAAAACACACAAGCACACACATTTTCTAAAAAAAAGAAAGCCAAAACATGCTGCCTTTATCCCCATTACAATCCATGCAGCACTCCACACAGCTACAAGCAAGGATCGGTAACAGCAGACTGCTTCTCCAAGTGCATTTTCTTCAGATAGAAGAAAATTGTAAATCAATGATTTCCTGATTCAGTCATGCTAATACAGTGTAGCGTTCCCTCTTCATGCATAAAACATCCCCAATACATAAAACAGAACATGCTCATAAACCTATCCATTAAAGAGAATCGAGTCCCGCAGCCTTGAAAATGCATTAACACTGTGAGCTCCATACATATTTCTTTTAAAACCACTGGCGGTATATAACAAATATTTTGCCAAATTTCTTCAACTCTGTGAATTTTAGTCCTGAAAACATTTTCCATAACATTGAACAGTCTACTTTAAAATTACTTAGTTCTGTAAAATGAATTCACTTTCTAACTATGTGAGGGGAGTAAAAACAACAACAGGCACATTTCAGTCTCTGAGTCAGAGAGCAGCTCTTGATGGCCAACCCAATAAAGCTTGTTTCCTCCCATCCCCTCTTACCCAGACTGTTTATAATTGTGAATGGTCTGTTTTTTAGATGTTTTTTAGATGAAATATATAGAAATGTCACGGCACATCAAACTAACTCAACTTTTTTAACGTAATTGATGGAAATAAAGATCATTTCCATCTGATAGTTAAAGTAAGGCAACAATACAAAAAGGAAACGCCACTCCAAAACATCATCCCTCTCACGTGGGAGTCTCTAACCTTCGGACTGGGGGGGTAGGACATCTCACTGGTGTTAGATGAGTAAATTCCTCCTCTGGGGAGATATCCGCCTGCCTCCCATTCGCTCCTGCGCTCTGGAGGACTGGGGGGGTGCTGGAGGTGATGGTGATGTTGCTGGCGGTACCCACTGAGCGTTCCCACTCGTTCCTCCGAGTGTTGTGGGGGTGGGGGCGGAGGTGGAGGCGGTGGGGGTGGTGGAGGTGGGGGTGGCGGCGGAGGAGGCCGTGGAGCAGGCTGAGGGGAGGACGGAGGCCAAGACGACTGAGGCGGAGGAGGATAGTGGGAGGAAGGTGGACGAGGGGGTTGGGGTTGGGGAGGATGAGGGTGAGGCTGTGGGTGAGGCCTACGCCCCTTGTTGGTCAAGGTAGACGGGGCAGAGGGAGGTTTTCTCGTACCGGGTGGAGAAGGAGGGCGGCGCTGTGGAGGCGCTCGAGAGGAAGGAGGGGAGTAGTTGGGAATAGTTGGGTTCAGCTTGGGTGAGGGTGGAGGGAGAGGCAAAGGAGGGGGAGGATGGTTTGTGCTGGGCTGGGTGGGGGCCAGTTTCTTCAGAGGGCCCCTCAGGCTCTGATCCACCTCATCCAGGTTTATGTCGTCCAGATCAGTGGTGGCCAGGTGGAGGCCGCCAGGGAAACGCTTCACCTTGGGCTCCGAGGCAGGAGAACGCGGTGGGGAGAGCTTAAAGTCACAACGACATGAAAAAAGACTTGTTTAAACTCATGTATCACTTCTGTAATTCAAGTGGTAACACATCCATAAATTCTTTGCAGGTGTTGGCCAACAATGATGCACAAAAAGACAAAGACACACCTGCAGACTTTTGTCCCTACATTCCCCTATCGTCCTTTCATTCTACATGGATGTGTTCTCGTTGTTTTGACAATAAATGGTCTACAGCATGCCTATTTAACTAGCTCAACTACTTTGAGACATCTGAACCACAGACTGTATGATCTGAACCAATGTGATTAGTTACGTCCTCTTAAAGCACCTGTATTCTTTGACTGATTGCAATAAGGTTACACCTCCTCCGCACCCACCATCCGCTCAGTCAAGCCTCACAGTTTATTGTGCAACAAATTCACCTCAAGTCATGTCATTCTGTACCTCTGGGGAATCATTCTCCACACAAGAGATCTGCTCCAACCGAGTCTGACAAAGACGCTCCACCCAGTGTTGGACTTTCTCCGACTCCTCTAGGTCTTCCCTCTCCGTCTCTGAAACCTGGTACAGAGCCAAGGCCGTGCAGCATCAGACAATAGGAATCAGCCTTATTTGCATGATCAGCTTTAAAACGGCCTTTAGTGCCTCACAAGATGTACAACAAGGTTGCGTTTAGATTAAAACCACAACTTGATCTCCTGAAAAGCCAAGTTAAAGTTGCCATAAAGTACATCACGTATGTCAAATGGTTTAATCCCCTAATTCACTTTGGTAACCCCCTCTTTTCATACCTCCTGAACCAGCCGATTGATCTTCAGCTGCTTCTCTCGTTCATACATCTCTTCTTTCTCCTTGGCCAGTTTCAGCTCAAACTCCATCTCCTTCTTGCTTTTTCTCTGCTCCTGCAGTGTGTCTGTGTTGGACACCTTCTTCTTTTTCTTCTTCTTTTCTCCTTTCTGAGGTGTCAGCCGTTAGTTAAATTAAAATGCAGGGGACAGACAAATCTGCCGCTCTAAACCACACAGCACCACATGCATAAATGGCCAGTAACACCACACTGTTTCTAACCACAGCAAACAAGTTGAATTTTGGAAATAATTGTAAAAGACAGCTCTGATCTTAAATATGCACTGCCACTTGATGGTATTAAGAACCAATCTTCCCTTTATAGCCACTCTTCCACACCACACTGAACTCAGACAGCTGACAGTACCTTGCGGATTGATGGCAGTTTCCCCTCATATCGATAAAACCAGCCAAATGCTGAGGATGGAGATGAAGACAGGTCACTCTCATAAGTATGTTAAATTAAACCCAAAAGTCTAAGCAAACTCCAAGCAATGTATCCATTTTAAAAAGTAAGACAATCCACTGAAGGGTCACAGCACAGCAACCAAAAAGACAAATGAAAGAAGTGAATTTAGTTTCCATTTCAGCAACCCCGTCTTGAAAAGCATGTGATGCAAATTGCATTTCCACTTATGCAAACATCATCTTTCAGCAGCTGGATTTTGGTTGTCATTTTATTTGGCAGCATTTAGAATTAAAAAAGTTTTCTCCAATGGTTAAAGGAATAGTTCGAATCATTTAATGAGGGGTCGTATGAGGTTCTTATCATAGGTCGGTGTATTGCCTACAGTAGATGTCAGTCGACACACAGTTTGGAGAAGCAGAGAGGGGCACCAGCACGGAAGCTAAGCATTGAATTGCTGTGGACAGGGTGAGCACAAAAGGTACTTTACCTTACTAAAAAAGGTTTACCTCAAAAATCAAAATCAGTTGAAGTGTGTGCCATATTTTGATTATTTTGTGTTAATTATACAAAGATCACCCTCCTTAAACAAACCAAACTTCATAGTGAAATTAGTCATGTTAACTCGCAGAACGTGGCAGTTGGTGCCTCGATCTGTTAGTTAGTTTGTGTTATTGTGTGACTAAAAAGGAGAAATCAAATTCACCAAAGTCACACAAAAACTCAAACAAACAGACCAGCAACTCCCGTGGTCTGCGAGATAAAATTATTGATTTTGCCTATAGAGTTTGGTTGGTTTGGAGAGAGCGATATGTAACTTATATAACCTATAAGAAAAGGCTGTCTGATGGCAAAGTAAAGTGGTGAAAATATTCTAAATGTAGCATACACTACTAATAAACTAATATTTTTTTCGGTGGACCTTTTTTGTTCCTGTCCACAGCAGTCAGTAGTTCATTGATTAGCTTCCGTGCTGGTACTCTTCTCTGTCTTTCCAAACCGGGGGTGTGCCGACTGGTGTCCACTGTAGGTGAGACACCAACTATCAATAAGCACCTCACACAACCACTCTTCAAATAACCCTCTTTATATTTTGGTTGTCAAAGGAAATCTAGCACTAGTTTGTGTGTACGCTGTTTGGCATGGGCATCCTCCTACAACAGACTCACTTGTCTGTCCTCCTCTTCCTCCTCTCTTCCTCTGTGACGGAGCTGGCTCCATCAGCTGAGAGGAGAGGCCATTAAAGGCAGCACAGCACACAGAAGTGACAAAGACAGAGAGCATGCAGAGAGGAGGAGAAATCAGGTGAAATGCAGGTAAGAGTTACTGCTACAACTCTATGGTTTCAGAGTAAAAGTAAATCCTAGGTTCAGAAGTAAATAGAGGATTCATGCATTTAAGGATAAAGATTCTTGCAGGTGTCCTTACGAGAACTCTTGGCTTTTGGACTCGGCGTGTTTTCTTCTCAGGTGGGACGGGCGATGGGCTCTTTGGAGAACGAGGGCTCTTAGGGCTCTTGGGGCGTCTTTGGTTCCCCAGTCCTCCTCCCACTCTCTGTTGTGCTTCCTCTCCGCAGCCTCAATCCTAAAGAGGACGACATAACAAGCAAGAGATGTAAGATATTTTAAACATATAAAACAAATTCTGAGCTGGCACTTCATTGAAATTTAAAACACAAAATTAGTTGTATACTTCTCCATCTCCTTTTTGTAGCGCTCCTCCTCCTCTGCAGTTTTCTGAGAGATCTCCATCTGTCTCCTGTTAAAGACAAAAATAAATAAATATACAAAACAAAACACACAACAGCTACATTACAGGGCAACAAGTACAGAATATATTACTTAAATCCAGTTTATGGCTGTTTTTCAGAGTGTCAATCCTGCAACACATTATATGCAGCCCCATTATTCATCCCCACATATTGCTGACATCAAAGCACTGAGAGTGGGAGCTCTGAATTTACATACGCCTGATATGAGAGGAATGTATAAACGATTAGTATAGTGCACATAAATCTATGTAGTGAGCAATGTAAGTGAAGTGAAGTTAGATGGGAAATCACTGAAGCATGTATGTACTGTATGTTTGTGAAGCATATGCCTTGTCGACAGTGAAATACAGAGCTGCAACAATTAGTCAATAAATTGATTGAAAGAAAACTAATTGTCTGCTATTTCAGTAAGTGATTAATGGTTTCAGTCATATATCAAGCAAAATGTCAAATATTATCAGGTTTCAGCTTCTTAAATGTGAGGATTTGCTGCTTTTCTTTGTCATTTATGATGGTAAGTCTTTGGGTTTTGGACTGTTAGATGGACAAAAGAGTCAATCTGAAGACCTCACTTTTGAGAAATTGTGATGAACATTTTTCACAATTTTTTGACATTTTATTCACTACGCTATTAATTAGTTTATCTTGAAAATAATCATCATAATTGAAGATCATTGTTCAAACTTAATCTGTTTCTGTGGTGTGAACAGGTCATGTGATGCACTGAATGCATTTGAGGTGTTTGGGAAAGGAAAGGCTTGGCAAAGGTTTGGCAAAGGTTTGGGAAAGGAAAGGAAAGGACTGCAAGAAATTTGGCACTGACTGACAGATGATGTTTAAGGAAGCTGCATCTAAATTGGCCCCATGTTGGTATTCCCCGAGCTAATTATCAGACTCAGTTGTTGCTTCACTTTGTGCATGCGTGTGAGGGAAATTACATGTTCAGCTGTGTCTCACAGATCTGCAAAGACAGCGATGTTCTGAGAATAATCAGAAAGACTGACCCTTCCAGCTCAAAGTGGATAACACACTGGGTACCTTTTGTGTTGAGCTGTATCAAAATGCCTGCCAATTTCCAAGAACAAGCACTCGCTTCTAGCCCATAAATCCTTTTTTTGTATGGGTACTTTCAATCAGTGATCTTAATTTCAGGGTGAGGATGCAGTAATTTGTTGGGCAACCAGAGGTGAAGCTACTTAACATGCAGAGCTGCTGTTGCACACATTTTCTGTATTCCTGTGAGAACCACAGATATCCACTGAAGTCACATGTTAATTTTTAATAGAAACTATATTTCTGTTATCAAATCAATGTAATTTCAAACTGGGTAAAAGCTCTTGTGTATATATTAAATGAAAAATGAAAAAAACTGAGCAACTGAGGAATGGTGAGACTTGTACAGGAGCCCAAACACAAACAGCCAATACTAGTCTGAAACTTCTTCAGTACAAATGGTTGACGCACACTTATTTGCCAGCAGTCAAATTACATTGATTCCATGATAATTTTCCAGACCTCTATTTTAAGTGCAGCCTTCTACAAGGAACATTTATACATTGTACAGTTTATGGGGACGTAACAAGATAAGAGCTTTTTGGATTAGGTAATTTGTGTGATTGATAAAACTTAGTCTGTAAAGGTACACTTGGATCCTATGGGTACTATTTTGGGGCTGTATCCTCCTGATCTTCCTTGGAGGAAGGAAGAATCCCACTGTATTAATACTGGCATCATAGTGCAAGCAAAAAGTTTCACCTGACTTTTTTGGGAAAAAAAAAACCCTTGTGGGCTTGGACAAAGAAAATGGCTCATTGTATGTGGATGGAAAAAGATTACACAGGCACTCAAAAGTAAATTGAATTTGAGAACATTTGGGGACATAAATTTGGTGGAACATGGTGACTTGGGAATGTGCTGACAAATGGAGACCACCTAAATGATTTATGACAGATTGTGAAGTTTGTTTGAGATAATGAAATATGTTTGGATTTATTGCATGCACTTCTTTAGTCTTTTCTAAAAACTATTATATGTTTTTCATTGCAAAAGCATATAATTGTATTTATATGTACACAGATTTTTTCCTTCTTTTTGTTAATTTACTTGCTTACAAGAAAAGAGATTGGGGTAATTAAAGGAGGGAGGGTTTAAGAAAAGGTTACATCCTATTGTTGATGTAGTGCACTTCCTGCATGCATCTAATGTGAAAACAATAAACATATTGCTAAAAAAGATATTGATTATGATTTGTTGGTCGTGTTACAATATCCAGATTCTTTGACTATTCCATCTGCCAAACAGAGTTTATTTCAAGAAGAGGAGAGTTGAAGTTTTGTGCTGTTCACTCACTGCCTCTCCTTCTCCTGCTGCTCTTTAATGATTTTGTTGGTCTCCAGTGCCAGCCTCTTCTGGTGCATCAGCTCCTGCCTGTCCAGCTCCCTGCGGGCCTCCGCTGCCAGCCGCTCCTCGTCTGTCATAAACAGCTCGCTGCCCTGAGAGAGTGACAACAGCAAGAGACGATAATCAAGGAAAGACAGCGTGTACATCAGGGTCCTCAAACTTCTTGGCTCTGGAGACTGAGGCAAGCCCGAACCAGTCTTCTAGACCAGGGAGGGAGAGGAGATGCCTGTCTTTGTCAGGTAACATCTGTGAAGCCTCAGTCACAGCCAAAGAAGCGCTGATCTCTAATGTGTCAGCAGATTTTATAATCCCTATATAATTACTGCATACAGAGCTCAGTTTCAAAAATGATGGGATGACGTGTAAAATGTAAATAGAAACAGAATGCAACGATTTGAAAATACTTTTCAACTTGTATTCGATTGAATACCATATGAAGAGAAGATATTTATTGTTCAAACTGATGAACTTTATTATTTTTTGTAAATACACTCATTCTGAACTTAATGCATGCAACATGTTTTTAAAAAGTTGGGACGGGGCAACAAAAGACTGTAGAAGTTGTGGAATGATCAAAAAACATTCAAAAGGTAAACAAGCATGGATGGGGTGAGTTCGCCACTTTGTAGAAAACTGTGTGGGCAAATAGTCCAGCAGCAGTTTCTGACCACAAAAACTCCAAAAAGGAATTCATGGATTATTTCACCATGTACAATCCATAAAATCATTAAAATATTTAGAGAATCCACAGAAATCTCTGCATGTAAGGGGCAAGGCTGAAAACCAACATGTCAGATTGTTTTGGAAATCATGGAAGACATGTTCTTTGGTCTTAAGAGAAGAATGACCATCAAGATTGTTACCAGTGCTAACTTCAAAAGCCAGCACCTGTGATGATATGGGAGTGCGTTAGTACCCATGGCATCATGGGTAACTGTCACATCTGTGAAGGTACCATTTATGCTGAAGGGTATATACAGGTTTTGGAGCAACATACAGTATGCTGCCATCCAGAGACGTCCCTGCTTTTTTCAGCAAGACAATGCCACATTCACACACATTCTGTATGTGTTACAAAAGTGTGGTTTCATAGTAAAAGAGTTCAAGTATTAGGCTGCGCTGCCTGCAGTCCAGACCTGTCTCCCATTGAAAATGTGTCGTGCATTCTGAAACACAAATTACGACAACAGAGGCCCCTGACTGTTGAGCACCTGAAGTTGTATATCAACCAAGAATGGAAAAGAATTTCACCTTCAAAAATGTGTCAGTGTCCTCAGCTCCCAAACACTTACTGAGTGTTGTCAAAAGAAAAGCTGATGTATCACAGATGTAAACATGCGCCTGTCACAACTTTTTTAGAACATGCTGCTGGCATTAAATTCAGAAATAGTGTATATTTACAAAAAAACATAAAGTTAGTCAGTTTGAACATTAAATATCTTGTTTTTGTGTGGTATTCAATTGAATATAGACCAAAAAGTTTTTGCAAATCTTTGTATTTTTTTTTTTATGCTTTACACAATGTCCCAACTTTTCTGAAATTGGGGTTTGTATATTCATGTACAAAAATGATTCAAATACATATTTGAAACACTGTACTGTATGTATATTCTCTAATATTTACTGTTGCAGAGTGTTATGTTTATGTAGAAAAACAAGTATATGTGGGAGGCCATGGTGTCTGATAAATATTTATTACAGTTCACCAGTTTTGCTTTTATATCACTGATAAATATGTCACATATAAACAGTAGCCGTCTCATTTTGGAGCACAGCCTTGAATTTCATTAATCTATAATGGTGGATGCACTGCCCCTGCCAAAATGAAGACACACACACACTAACACGAATAAATGCATTAGACAGGCACCAGGGAAAACAGTAAATGAGACAGGACTGCTTGTCTCAGTCACACAGTCGCCGCCGCTGAGTCCCAAGGCAAACAACCTGCCGAGTGACTTGACTGATGATTAATGCTGCTCCTGCAGGCAGCCGGCCTGACAGACAGATTGCTAGGTAATGTGATGCCTCTAAAACAATATGGCACATTAATCTGTGGTGCAGGAATGCAAAAGGGAGAAGTTTGTGTTCCCACATCCATAAAAACCTAACTCTGAACTGTTTTACTTTCTGAGTAGTTTCAAAGGTAATTAAGTAGATCTCATCCATTCAAGTTTTTCCTTCTCTACATATATTATGTACTTCCAATCACAATATACACAACAATTCTAGCCATTTTATAATCACTTTTCATGAAAACTGAAGCCACAAGCAACGCAAACACCTATTGTATTGCATTAGTAAGAGTCTGAAATATCTCCAACTTTGGGCAGCCCTGCTTTAAATGTAAATACATATAAGAAAAAGAAATTCATTTTAAAGGGCTGAGTGTCTCATATGTAGATTATTTATTTTATTTATCGATGTTCATTTACCTTTATTTAACCAGATAAGTCAATTGACTAAAAGATGGCTAAAAGAAGCTTTGTCACGGTACAAGAAACCAATTCTTGCTCTGATTTTGGAGAGCAGCACATTGATGTGCGTTTAAAGGAGACTGAACTGTCGACCCGATATCAGTTTTATGGGGTTGACATCGAGTTCGACCATTTAGGGGAGACATTCTGAGGATTCAGGCAATTTGAGGCTAGTTTCAGCAATCACTAGGTGATATGAGGAGGTCTATAATAAGTCCTTGTAATAAATAAGGCCCTTTTAAGTCCTTATAAGATGCTTATTAATATAAGTATGTGTTAATAAGCCTACAGAAGAGTTAATAATAGCATCATAAACATATTACTTGTTAAATTCTAAGACATTTATTAGCACTTGCATGAAATTTGGTAACAGTTTATAGGCTGTTAAAGTAGTTTTTTTTTTTGCTGTATTAAGATAAATAGATATTTTATTATGCATTTATTAACTAAATCAAGAATGTTTTTCACCCCCTGTATTCATGACTTGGTTCACTAGTGGTGGGTGAACAAAAAGAACTGGTCTTCTCATCACTTAGATGTCCCATTGGGCCATCGGTTAAAAATGAACAAATCTCCAGCTGCCAGTAATCATATGTATCGAAAAAAAAACACAGCGGTATCATATTCACATTTTGCAAATTCCATAATATTCCCAAGCATTTTATGAGTTATATAGAAAAAAAACACAGGATTAAAAGAGTTAAGCTGCAAAAGAGGACACAGTATTGAAAGCTAAAAATGATTATTAATTTCTATTAAACATAATGTTGTAAGAGTACTTACAGCTCCTGTCAGAACAGTAATAGTCAGACTCCTGCTGCTCTTCAGGACTCTCACAGCCTGAGAATAAAACGAATAAGAAAGAAAACTTCAAATGATACCCTTAATTTTAAGATATATTTAATGAATAAAATGAAGGGTAATACATTCACAGTGCTCCATGGCCTGTGTGATGTTTGTGCTATGTGCATTTATCTGAGTGTGAAATTATCACCAACTCCTGGTAAATACTGCAGGCTTGGTTATTTGCCAAATTGGCTGATGGAAAAAAGCAAACGGTCCATGAGGTATTTTTTTCTATTGGAAAACCATTTAGGCTGGTTAAACACTGATTTGGCTGTGAGTCTGCAGCTCAGTGAGAAAGAACACTGTGCCAGTGATGAAGGGTTTAATTTTTACTGGCGTCACAACAAAGTAAAAACAGATACCTCATGGTGCTGTGGGTACTTCAGATAAAAAGACAAAAGGTACAACAACATTGTATATCTATGTAATAATGAAATAACTTTAGACCCCAGCTGTCATGATTGCAAGTGGACAAATACTGTAATGAAATTAAGCAGAATTAACCTCTCTGTGGTCCGCAGTGGTGAAATCCACCCCATTCACCTCCACGATCTGGTCTCCAACCTACAGTTTGGGATGAGACAGATGCCGTTCAGACCAGATACGTCTCATATCATAGTTCGGTATACTGGTTATTTTGAGCAATCACCTCAAGTCCAACTTCTGCAGAAAGGGAGCCCGGCTTGACGTTACTGATGTAGATGCCAGGTTTCTGGGTTGGACCACTGGAGATGCTGATGCCCATACCCTTGGTCCCCACGAGGCTGAGGAACACCTTCTTCTCCTTGATTTCTTTGCCTCCAATGGACGCCAAGCCTGCAACGCTGTTTTTTTTTCTCCTGCAGCATGAAATAAAGAAGGAACAAAATAAATTCATTCAATCATTCATTCAAAACTCTGCAGCCTGCACCAGCTGCTCTGCACTGGCTTCCTGTCACATTTAGAATTGATTTTAAGGTCCTCCTTGTTATGTACAAAGCCCTTGATGTCCTAGGACCCAGCTCAATTGCTAACTCAGTTGTTAACTATTTGCCTTGAAGAACACTGCGATCATCTGCTGCTGGTTTATTGGAGGATCCCCAAAACAGCTGAAATCGGGGATGCAGCCTTTGTCAATTACGTCACAAATCAATGGAACATTCAACATGACTAAACTCAAGCTAATATTCTCACTCCATCAGTAGTAACAGTTACCGTTCTCTGAGGGTTCATACATTCTTACTGCTCTCTTTTGGGATCCTTTCCTTTCCAGAAAGCATAGGGAACCACAGATTGTGATGGATTTGTGTGTTTATTTGTTTTACAACCTGCTACACAGCAGCTTTTCGATTTTCCTATCTCTATCATATAATTGTATTATATGAAACCGTGAGTTTTCCCCCAGAAGGAGGCGTGGCCTTCCCAACTCAGGCTGGATGACTGATGTATGACTTCCCTGATACAGGCCTGAAACTCTTTTTTACACTTGCACTCTTTACACCCTTTGCTTTTCACTTATGCACTGTTTTACTTCTTCTAAAATGTCATATTTTCTAAATTATTTGTATTTAACTTTATTTTTATTACTATTATTATAAAGTGGGCTTTATTTTTTAATTTATTTTACATTCACTATGGAATTCTATGTCTATTTTCATGTTAAGTACTTGATACATGTAATTTTTTTATTGTAAAGCACTTGGAGAAGCCTCTGATCTGCAGATGTGATAAAACTTTTGAAATTCAATAACACTATGAAGAAAAAAAGTAAATCAGTCTCTTACCCCTGACTCAGACACAAACTGGTCGACAAACTGCCACTTGAGGGGTTCATCTGATGAGCTGGAGAAATGAATAAACACTATGACCATTGCAATGCCATCTCAGAGCAGAGCATCACTCCCCACATGACCATGTACAGCACAGTCATCTCATGGAGTAACACTAAATAAACAAATGGAAACTACATTACAATATCAAATGTCTTACCTTTTCACTGGGATCATCCCCACATCTGCATAAATGGAAGAAAACAAACAAAATCAAATGAATGATACCACTGGTGTTAAACAATTTTATCAGTATCACACACATCAATCATGCCGCTGCTGTTTGTGTTTGACGTACGCCGGACTTTGAGTGACACAATCTTCTTCGTTTTGATGAGACTGATGACCTCCTCGTGGATGCAGGAGGAGATAGAGTATCCGTTGATGCGTACAATCTCATCACCGACCTATAAATCAACACAGGATGGGATATTACGGATGACGCCTTCACTTTTGATATATCAAGCCAGATCGCAGATGAAATTATTGCTACCTCAAAAATTTACATAGCTGTCTGTTGAATATACCAACGACAATATGACCTATTGATCTGCATGCTCTATTTACATTTTGATGTTTTAGCCGTGATTTACGGAGCTGATGCTCTGAGATTAAATGACACACAATTTAACAGTCGACAACAATGTGAACAGCTTCTGATTGTCGAAATCACTTCATCACAAATCTATACTTGAAGTTTCACACACACACATTTTCACACCTGCACTGTATGTCAGTGGTTACTGTACACAGTCACACACGTGTATAATTCTGAATATTTTCCTGAGTTTTATCAATTCATTTTAGATTTAAACACCTAACCACTAACCACCTAACTGTTACTTTTCCATAAATGAGAAAAAAATGTAATTTTAAAATAAGTGAAGAAGAAAGCTTGCAAACGACCTAAAGGCTAAATTCTTCCATGTGTACAGCACTTCAGTCAAGTTGGGGGCACAGTGGGGTTATGCAGACAGTTTGAGAACCCAGTGTATGAGGTTTAGTCATAAGCTCTTTTTAATACTTTTTCATTGGTTAAATATTTGTAAAACCCACAGACAGGAGTCAGGGGTGACCATTAGCATTGATTTTTTTGAGACTGTTTTGGGACCCATCTTGAAATTAAGATGATATCATCTCAACGGGTTTCATATATAAATATTATGGGTACAAAATGGAGATTCTCAGATTCTGCCCAACAGCAACGTTATGCAATATATTATGAAGTAAATATTTGAAACTGATAAAATAATTTATTGCAATATATTATGTATGTATTCTAATTGAAGACTTTGGGGGAAACTAAATTAAGTTTGCTTTTAGGTGAAAGCTAACTATGGTATTTTTATGCAGTACAGGCAGATGCTTGCACATACTGCTGCAAGACATACTGTAAAAAGTAGCAGTGCTGAGCTCCAAAACTTGTAATGCTTCAGCTGTATGAGATGCAAACTGAGTGAGAGTTTAAAAATCATGGTGCTTTACCCCACCTAGTGGATTCTGGTATTATGACTGACACCTAAGACACTGAGACTCAGACATATGGCCACAGCAAATCAGCACACAACAATGGTTTCACTTCGTAATCACTCATAAGGGGTACTCTAATTAAGTAAAATATTATATAGAAAATACACAAATGAAATACAATATACTAACAGTATACTGTACATGTATACTTAGTAACTGATTGCAAAAAGTATCACTATCCTTTATTAAAATAGTGTGATGATGATTACAAAGTAAGTATTCTATATAAAGCTCTTTGGTACTTTAACTAAAATTCATATTTACAAAGTAGTTTAGGTAAATGAAAAACATTTAGTAACATAAAGGAAATGAAAAAAAGTGGAATATCACAGTTAGCTCATACATACCTGGAGGCCAACATTCCCAGCCTGACCGTCTTTGACAATCTGTGATATGTAGAGACCACAGCCAAACTCCAGCCCTCCTCGCACACTCAGACCCAGTCCATCACGGTGTGTCCGATCCAAACGCACCTCTTTCAGCTTCCTGCACGATCAGGAGAGAAAGCAAGACATACAACAGGATGTATGAGTTAGGTTAGTTAGAGCAGGAAAAGAAAGATGGTTTTAATAGAAAAACAAAGATGAATCCAGACAAGTACGAGGATTATTATGGTATAATTAAATCTTCTCTGTAGGTTCTCATTATGTGGGCACATATGTGATACAGACCAGGACATCAGGCTGTGCTGTACTCACCGTGACCTCTTGGGGGTGAGCAGGTCGTACTCCACCTGGTGTTTGAGAGGGATGAGAGGTCGAATGGCATCAAACAGAGGTAAGCGCTTTGGTTCGTTGATGACCAACTTCAGGTCCCCGACCAGCACACGTAAATCCATCGACCTGAGAGAGGAGAGGACGAAGTCTTGTATGATTTTTATATGCAGTGACTTCTAGCTTCTGGCAAGATACAATATAATATAAAGACCCCAGTCAAGTGACAAGTTACTTTTTACAACATGAGTAACTGTAGGCTTCTGTTACTTTTTAATGCCAGAAACAGGATCTGTAGTAGAAATTTGTACAGAGGTTGCACTAAAACAAGAATAATAAATTAAAGTGTATTAAATAAATATGTAAATATGATGCATATTTCTACATTTAAAAAAAACACCAGCTGCATCAAACATATTTGAGAATTAATTAAACAGGGGTTGAACACAACCATAAACACCTGACAATGGATTATCAAAATTCTTTGCTTCTTTCATTCATTTACTATTATCGAACAATACTGTAAATTGGCTCCACATTTCAAGTCATTTCTGGCCATTTTGTGCACCTATTTAGCAATATATGAAAAAAAACACAAAAAATCTATTTCTTCGTATTCTTACAGAAATAAAACATGATTCGATTTTGATGTAAGACAAAGTATGATGTGTGCCTTTGTTGGCTTTAACCAACAAACTACTTTTTTCTGTTCTAACAAGCCCACTTTTCATTGTTGAAATCAGGTTCCTCCAAACATTCTATTAATATACCCACAGGTTTCTTCCACCCTGGTGCAGTGCATTGAAGAGTTTCGGAGTCCTGAAGATACTGTTTCAGAGGATTTTCTACCCTCATGAAAATCTAACTGTGGAGGAAACACTGAACACATGAATCGTTTTTAGCAAGAGCTTATGAGGTAATGTAGCCCTTCCCAAGACCTGTAAACAGACTTAGATGTGTAAATCTAATGTAAACTTCCATTTCTATTTTTAAAAAACGGAAAAATGTATAACTATATGATCTAGAAGCTGATGGAAAAAATAATCCAACCATCTTTCTTTCACAATTCAAAGGAAGACAAAGGGGGAATAGAAGAGCAATTTAAGCAGCAGAGTAAAAGCTACAGTATAAAATCACTCCACCTGGCCTCCTCCCTGAATTATTAATCGGTGCCATTTCAGCCCTGTTTGGAGGATGAACATAAAAAGAGCTTTTGTGGATAACTGGCCAGGCTTGTCGGAGCACAGTGGAAACTGATCAGAGGCTTAACCAGCGGGGCCACAGAGCTCTGCCTCTGTACAAAGATTAATTGAAACCTAGACCTGGAGCCCCCGAGTCCACCCCCACCCCCAGCCCTCTGAGACCAGGCTGTTATCAGAAACCCCTGATGGAGCACACAGTTTAAACTGGAGGATGTGTGCATCAGAAATGAGTGTGATGAGATTAGCTGAGATGAGCTTTCCAAAGCTAATCACTGGAAATTCACCATGAAGTCATCTGAATAAAGGCTTTTTAAGTTTTTTGCCTTGGAACTTTTTTTTTTCTTTTTTGAAGTTTTGTGTTGCCTTCCAAAGAGCACCCTCATGACTAACTTCAGAGCGCTGCAGACATTTTCCTTTTTAAAGATAAATGTTAGAACAGCATTTGGACATCACTTCACCTGCAACTAACACAGAACAAGAGGGAATTACAGAAACACACCTTCTATTGGTGTTTTTTAATGTCTGCTGTCATATTTTATGATGTCATCAGGACCCTAAAAAAATCCTCAATTTAAATAAAGTGATTAATTGGATTAAATGAGTTAGTCTTTTTTAAAATTAAATAAACTTCCCTTAAAGAATATAACTTGTCAGTTGTCAACATGTCAACATAATGTAATTCATGATGCTGCTAATGAAAATGTTTTTGAAAGGCTAAACAGCAACAAATATGGATTGAAGCACAATATTTTGTAAGATAAAAAAAAACATGTTGTGATTTATGGAAATTATTACTTCAGTACAATCAATTTTGGAGTTACAACACTCTGGAGTTTAGAATCGAATCAGACTAATCATAAACAATTTCATGTAGCCACCTCTAGAATCTAATTCTAATATTAGTATAAAATGAATAACATTAGTGTAGCCTGATCTGCAATGGTGAAAAACTATCAGATGTAAACTAGAGCTGCAATGATTTATCAATTAGTTGTCAGCTACTAAATTAATGGCCAACTATTTTCATAATCGGTTAGTTTAGTTAGTTTGAGTGATTGAAGAGAAAAATTAAAAATGTCAAAATTCTCCACTTCCAGCTTCTCAAATGTGAATATTTTATGGTTTATTTACTCCTTCATGACAGTAAACTGAACGCCTTTGGGTTGAGGACAAAAGAAGACATTTAAGGATGTCACCTAACGCCTAATGTGTTGATCGAGAAAATAACTGACAGATTAACTGATAATGAAAACAATCGTTAGTTGCAGCCCTGGTTTAAACAGAACAAAAAGACATGCAAGAAAATAATGCTGCACAATTAATCACAATATCATCGAAATCACACAGCAAAAATGAAAAATGAAATGAAAATTGTGATACAAAAATTATCATTCCCACTAACTGTATCACATATTATTGCAATTTCAGTCAAAAAATTTGCAATGTGAAGGCCCAAATGAAGCTTCAAACTATTCAGCACAGCCCGAAATTTACTAAATTTCACAAGTTGAAACACAGGAGCTTCACAAATAATACTATCAGTTTGGTTCAAACTTTATTTAAAGTTATTTAAAGAGATGATCTATTCAAAAATAAATCAACAATTTATTCATATTGGAATACATGGGTATGAAAATACAGGTGTGTGCATGATAGAGACAAAACAAAACAAAAAACTCACACTGTAACCACACTAAGCAGTGACAGGTGGTACTCACTGGTGATACATGCGGAGGACATCATACAGGTAATCCTTCTCTGCTTCATTTTCAATCAGCAACTCCACCTGCAAGAAAAGACAAACGTGGTGTAACCCTCCTTCTCCCTGCTCCACCAGGGAAACACACCGTACCTCTCTGCTGTGGTCCTGTCAGCACCACAGAGGGTGAGCCACCTGTGTGTGTCTGTCTGTGTGTAAGTGTGTGTACAAACCTGATGGCGGCTCAGCTGCAGCAGGATGGTTTTGAGGAAACGCTTCGGCCAATCACTGATATAACACATTTCACTCTTTTTTGTCTCTTGAATAAATGTGTCTCAAACTCCGCTGCTAATCTTCAAACCCAACCTGGGTCGCTCTGTTTTGTTTTGTTTTGTTTTTTTCCAAATCAGAGTGATAGTTAAGACTAAGCTTTGGGGATGATGAGACTCCTCGGACGTAAGAGATGTAATGGACGGCCCTTCTCTAACCATCAAACCACTGGGAGGGAATAATGGCAGTACAGCTGAGGATAGGCAGCAGGAGGAAGGTCAGCAGTGTCATCTTACATCTCACAACACAAACAGAGGTGAACATTCACACCCAGCATTCACACACACGCACGCTTCATCTTAAGCACTGTGCACTCAAAAATAAGTGTTATAGAGAGCAAAAACACATGTACACATACAGTCAGACACTTCTGTGCCATTTTATGTAGGGATTAACAGTAGGCGATTAAAGGGGGGATGAGGGGAGATGACCAAAATGTGTCCACCTTGTTAATCTGCCATTCCCCATTTCAATTTTAGTCTGATTTTAATTTTAGTAGCAGAGAGAGTGCATGGACAGAAGGGTTGTTTGGTTGAGTGTTAGTCTAGTCTGTCTGACTCACCGATAAGTTAGAATCTATGGCCCCGACCATGGCTCTGAAATATCAGACAAGCACTGTCCATGGTGCTGAAGTAGCCAATGGAGTTACAATTGACCCTTCGATAAACCCCAGCTCCAAGCAGCAACTGTCCTATGATAGCTTAGCAACCGTATCTAGGGCACCACCGGCCAATCAAGCTTTGAATTTCTCTACATGGTGAAGCGGTGTGCAGGAGGCTCTGAGAAGAGCGATACTCTGTGTTTCATGACTCTGGATGGTGGCGTCTTTTTTTGTAGTCTCTCAAAAGTGAAACACAAGAACACATGTGTGAGAAATGGATTAGTCTGTGTCTTCATTTGCTCTACCATAAGGTTAGCATGTCCGGCTAACTAATGCTAGCTTACTAGCTGCTGTAACTTCACCCCAGCCAAACGTGTTAGATACCACTGCATCTGCATTTGTTATTTGGGGGTTTGAGGAGGAGGATGTGGCCTGATGTAGAATCAAAGTGGGTCAACGACGATGCATCTCACTCTGGCATACTGTCTCAGGTCTAAGCCGGGTTAGCTTAGCTCTTCTCCTGGCTCTCTTCTGCAATCCACCAGGTTGACCTGTCTCAAGGTCCGCTGCAGTAATCTAGACCCTGTGCTTCCTTTTCCCACGTTAATGAGCGTATCTCTGTCATCTATCATCTAGATATACCTGCTGTATTTAACCATCCGACCAATGTTTGCTGAGATGTATGCTAGCTTTAGCCTCTGTCTTTTAGCATTAACGTTATATCATATGTCAGGTAACTTTACATTTACACTTTCACAGGGTTCTTATTTTAAAACATTTCAGATGGAAACATTAAAACATCAGCTGGAGGGGGACTCCAGTCAGCTACACCTATGAAATCTGGTTGTGAGAGTCCTCATTTTAGCTGATAAAATCCACAGTCGTTAGCTAGAAATGAGAAGCTGGTTTTGTTTGCTTTTCAAGGAATCATAGACCTCATGTTTCAACAATTACTCGATGTTTCAGTGTTGAATCTGCCATCATTATCACCGTAAACTTCATAAATGCAGACAGGCATAGCAACAGTAACTAAGGAGGGTGGTGGAGGGATCTGTAACACTCTGCCAGGGTGTCCGTGAGAAGTTTTCAGATTCATTTATATAAATTATCATGATATAAAACCTTTTTTTTTTTTTACATAGTTCAACAAGTACATTTTTAAAGCTGTCATATGTACGATGCATTAAAATGTCAAATAAATGCAAAACATCTTATATATTTTGTTGAGTTGTGTACTTCTATTATCCTAAATGTTTCCAACAATGTTCAAACACAGAAAAGTCTGTAATTTATTTAAGGCAACAGTGTGTTTCCTGCTAGCTAGCTAGCCAGTAGTTGCTATAATTTTCAGGAAAACACAAGATACATCTGATATGTCAGGGAGTCCAGAAGGAAGCTGGCACACATGATTAAATGTACACTTTAATGCATGACCTCATCCATGAACCATAGACTTATAATAGAGAAAAAAATCCCCACCAGCCCAAAAAAGCATTTTACCCGATAGGCCAGGTTTACTTAAAAGAACTAGTCTTCTTATCACTAGTGTGCTCCTACTGGGCCATCCCCCTGTTAAAAATGAACAAATTGCCTACTGGGGATTAAAGCATAGGTAGATTGTCTGAGACTCATTAGTTATAAAGGAGAATAAAACTACATGAACCCAGCAGTGAGGTCGCTGTGAGGGTGTGTGTGACTTGGTGTGTTTATGACTGTCATAAATGTTTCTTGCTCAGTGCAGTGAAACACAGTCAGCCTGAACTAACTGCAGACTTTGGCACCATAAACCAATACGGCAAGAGATCACTGGTCAGTCAGATACCCATTTTAAAAACTGCACTAATTTAGAAGTTTGCTTTCACTAAGACCCTATCAATGTTCTTTTACACTGAAGGCCTACATAAACTGCAGTACATACAACAACCTCCAGAGAACATTAAAATGAATCATAATTTTTCTGCAAATGTGATCCACTGCACACACTCTCATCCAAACAGAGACACAGTGACTAAGATAAGGTCCCCAAAAGACACAAAGCCTGATTGTGCCACGTTGGCCCCTCTGCCTCTAATTAAACCCGTAAATTGTCCCATCTCTTCCGCTCAGCTGCTCATCTCTGACACAGTGTACATTATCTAATGCTGAGATGCCCTTTGTGAAGAGCCTGCAATATGGGACCCTGCCCAACTGCATGCAGCACAGATGGCTGTGTAGTGATCCCTACATGCACTGAGGCTGAAAAAACCCTTAACATATCATGTTCCCTTCCTTTGTTTTCTTTTACTCATAGTTACTTATTCAGGCTCTAATGCGCCAACGCCATCCAATAAACAATGTGTAAAATGCGCTTAATTCATGGAACCGCAATACATGAATTTAAATAACCTAACATTTGTTTTATCTTGGACCTCAGCTGCAAGATGTTTACCTGAACCAGGAGAGGTCTCCTACCAGTCTGGGACAAATATAGAAAGGATGCCCTAAAATATAACAGTTTAGAATACAATGTGACTATTTACTCTTAGGCTTTTAAGGAAAATATCTTTATGCTCATAACTCACAACCCCATGAAATTAAGTTCACCCTAAACAATCCAAGAAAACCTATTAGGTATATAGGCTATCAGTTATATGAAAACCGATTAATGTATTTTTAAATCTGACATTTTTGTCTATTGGTTCTTTAATCTAAATCATAAGCTTTATTTTTGATTTTCTCTTTGAAAAGTATCCTTTTGCAAATATTTTTTTTTTTGATATTTTTAACAGTGGTTTCCTTTTCGTGAGGCTGTCGTTCAGGCCTATGTCTGCGTAACATCCCACTGAAAGATACACCTGAGCCGGTGAAGTGACCGACAGGAAGACAAAGTTGTTTTTAAGAGACATTTAACTGATATCTGCAGAGAACAGGGTTTGTTTCTTACCTTGTGTCTAAATTCTCGGGCAACTTTCCGCTCCATCGCTGTGAGACTGTAGCAAACGGGCCGACGTGAGATCCCAGTGTCGGTGAAGTTTGACAGGACTGGTCCCACAGGGTCAGTGCGTCAAGCCGCTGGTAGTGAAATTAGAGCATCCGGTTAAGATTTTCAGAGTAAGATGATAATTAACGAGGATAAAACGGTTTTAGTAATGAATATGACTAAGTTGGAAATTTCGAAAAACATAGCTTCTCTACTCTCATACATTGCTCTCAAGAAAGATAAGTAGTTAACTAAAACTTAAAGTTAAATACTAAGTATGATTTTTTTTTTTTTTTTTTTTTCACAAAACTGAGATAAAAATTAAAACTAGACTTTAAAAAATGAACTGAAGGCATATTGTGTATCTACAATTTTAGTTTTAGTAGTTTTTTCTACTTTCTGCTTTCAATTCAGTTTAGTTTTGGTAGTTTGCCAGAGTGGGTTTGCTCGTTTGATTTGAGTTTTTATTGTTAAAAAAATGTTAAGTTTCACTTAATTAATTACAAACACAACATTTTGTGATAGCAGTTGACATCCCAGACTCAATGAACATGTGATGACAAATTTGACCAAAATGACCAAGGCTAAAACAGACATGTCCTGTACGTATATGTCCTGTATGTATGTATTTATTTTATATAATAATTTATTATATAGTTAAAGCTAGTTTATCAATTTTTATTTTTATTCAGTTCACTAAAACTGATTTTCACACCTAGTTTTAGTTTTGGTTAACAATAATAAGCTTTATTGAAACTGGGATGTAACCATGTCAGTCATCTGCCTTCACAAAGTGTTGCAGTTTCTACTGTAATATTCTGAATTTCTTAAGTTTTGCCCCTGACAAATACACATCCCCCCTTATTATAATTTAAAGGCACATGAAACTAATACTGCAACTAAAAACACATGAAACTAATACTGCAACTAGTAAAAAATAAACTAAACAGAGCCAATCCTGACCTCCATGGGGCGTTCAAACAGTTTGCTCCATCTGTCGGTCAAAGAATAAGTAGATCTATATAGAATAGAATGAAGTACAAAAAAGCAATATTAGATTCTATTTTTGTGTAGAATCTTAAAATAAGTGAATATTGACATTAAAATAAATAAGAAAATTTAAAATATATAAAATGTAGAAAATACTAAAACAACACTGAGCTTTGGGTCTCCTGCTTAGTAATTAGTCAGTTAATTGATTTTAAATTCCGTATTTAAACAACCATCAGTCACTGTCAATCCACTAATTTCCACCTTGCATTAGTTCAGAGTTGTAGTCAGTGTTAAGTGTATATCTCTTAATGGATGCAGGTGTGAAAATATTGCAAGATATATGAAGTCTTGTGATACATTGACGCCATGTTTACATGCTACCTGGGAAGCTACAGTTGACATTTTGGCTAAAAACATGGTGTAAATGGCGTTTTTTTGTGGTTAAATTTTAAGACACTTGGATTACACCACACAAGCAGGATGGAGACATTTTGTGTTTGTTTTGTGTTCTTTTTTTTTTCTTTTTTTCTTTTTTTTTTACATTTTATTCGTGGTCTCCATTCACTGCCATTGTACTGGATTTGGCTGCAACCCTGTTTTCTGCTGCAACTCCAGGATTGTTTTGTGAACTGAAGATCTTCACCCATCCTCACAACAGCATAGGGGTGAGTAGCCTACATATTGAGTGGACTATTATTCTGGGGTGGAATATCGCTTTAAGTAAATTTATCTGATCATATTTCCAGTCTTTTACTTCACTAAGGTTTTGTGAATACAGGACTTTGTAGTGAAGTATTTTTACAGCGTGATATTAGTACTTTTGCATAAGTAAATTATCTGAATACTTCCACCTCGGAGGAGTAATATCATGTCTACTGTTCACCCCGTTCACTCTCGATCTGTTATTTTCTCTTTAGTTCTGCTTCATCATCTCCTCTAAGTTGTAAACACTGACACCTGCTTTGACATGAGGGAGAGGCGGGGCCATGCGTACCTCGTGGGTCCCTACGTAACTTGCGTAGTGTGCGTAGAGGGCCGACCGGCAGCTGAAACAACAAGCAACTCCACTGTAAAAACTATCCAAAACTACTATGAATTTGAAACAATTAACAACCTAATGAAAAAGTATAACAAGACCTGCAAGCAAGTTTTAGTGGGGTCCAAGCAGGTTGTGAAAAGACATTTTTAAATTAGAAGACCAGACGCCGATGATTTGAAAATTATTTAAATTTCTGTGCTGAGCCGTTTTTGAGATAACTGCTAAATCTTGATGTTACAACATTTCCTTGAGGTCAATGAGTGTCATTAGTGGGGCGAATTCACAATATCCCATTATGTGTAATCCTTTACTCCCAAGACCCATAAAACATGTATTTTCAAGTTACAAATTACCCCAAAAATGCGATTCATCTGGACAAAGAAAGAAAGAAAGTGCCAAATGCCACCAAATTGCAAATGTGTCCGTCTGCGGCCTGCAAGAGAGAGGCGTGTCGTGTAGTGGCTCACTACACGACACGGTTCTTAAAGAGATATGAACCCAAGTAGCTACTAATAGTTTGAACGTGTTCCAGCTGCACAAAATTCAGCTGTTTTGCTTCTTTGCCCTATAATGAATGTATTCAAAAGCATACAAATGTCGTTGTTGTCATTATTATTATTATTATTATTATTTAAGTGGGAAAAGATTTTTTAAGGCAGGATTTAATGAATATTAAAGTAGCAAATTAGCCTACAAAAGCTGGCATTACTTCAGCCTCAGAAAAATGTATTTTCCATGAATCAATAGGGATTGAGGTGGAAAATTTTCTTTGACTCTGCCACGAGAAAAAACACTCAGGACAAGAACTAATGAGCTAAATAATATATAGATAATGTCAGTGCTTGTGTGTAAGAGCATAATGTGTAGATTGATTTGAAAAGGGGGGCCTGTGTTAGACTATTATGAATGTGAAAGTAGTAAAGTAAAAAAGTAAAAGAATGTGTGATGACAGTAATTTTATTCATCCTTAATGGGGAATTCATTTGTGAATTCTCCATTTTGTAGGCTACTGAGGAGAGAGCAGTGTGACGACCCTCCCTGCTCCCATGCTACGACTATGTATATGATAAATAAAATACGCTGTCTGCATACGGTCCGCCATTATTCTTCTTCTTTTTCTTCTTCTTCTTCTTCTTCTTCTGTTTTATGGCGGGTTTCTTCTTCTTTTACTTCACTTCCTGTCTTCTCTAGCTTTTGCAGGTCTCATTTTACATCTTGCGTGGTTTAAACGTGATTTCCCCTTGTGTAATGGGCGTGTCTTGTAGTGACGTCACTACACGACACGCCCACTACACGACATGCCTCTCTCTTGCAGTCCGCAGACAGACCCTTCTCCCAAATTGACTAACATTGCAATTAACTATCCCTGCCGCTTGTAGCGCTACTTGGCAACATTACCTTCGCGCCAGTTTCCCACGAAGAAGACGCAGAGGCGTACACTTCCGGGATTCAAAAGCTTGATAGCAACGAACAACGCTGCCGCTGTGAGTTTAGAAAGACTGTGACTGTGTGAAAAGTATGAACACGTTAGCCCGCATCAACAGAAAAATGTTAATCATTGTTGTGTGTCTTTGTATGCTGTTTATATGCAGACTTTATTTTCGCTAAATCTGTAAGACAGACAAACGTTGATGTATTTGCTTTACAGCGAAGCATGCTGTCTTTGTTTTTCTCGAGTAAAGTTACAGTTTCATTCTGTCCGCATGAGTCGAGCTGTCTTGAAGCTGAATGTGTGTTCAAAGCGTTAAATTGTGTATACTTCTAGCAATAATAGACAGTGTTTTCAAACGCCATTCATTTCTTCTCTGTTGTTGTCAGTGTTTTGTGCCGGGATGGGATCTCCAACAAAAAATGCAACACCACACAGGTAAGATGATGTAGTCAGCACATGGGAGGAGAGACATTCTTGTGTTCTCTCTGCAAGAGAAATGTGTCTGTAGCACTGAGAGTGTCCATTGTGAGAGGGATGTATGGATTTTAACTGTAATCTCCCTTGAATGATGCTTGGGCTTATTTTGTCAGTCTGGTCCCCCACTGTTAAAGTCTTAACCCACATGGATTTAATCTCACTTCTTAAGTGGGCTTAAATGCCTGGGTAATCATTCCTCAATCATTCATTTCTTGCTGTTTATAAATTTTCTGCAGACTTATACTGTATATGCAATGTTTTTCCACAGAACCAACATTCGTACCCCTGGTCAAGAGCCTGACTCCCCACTTCCCCCCATACATGAGCGGCTTGGCATACCTGCGTCCCTCCAGGGAGCTACTGGAGTTCTACAGACAGAAGATTGCCCAGTTTGATGGAGAACATGAGGAACTGTTGCAGATGCTGGAGAAACACAGAAGCATCACAGAAGACCAGGTGAGACATTGCAAGATGTTGTATGTGATTGCTTTGTATGTGACATTGCTTTATATGCCTTTTTTTTTTTAAAACTGATCTTGTTTCTGTCCTGGATATCCTCTCAGCATAAGCTGCAGTGGGAGGTACGACAGCGTGAGGGAGAGATTGTGGAGCTACAAAATGCTCTGAGTGACATGCAGGTCTACCTTTTCCAAGAAAGAGAACAGTCTCTGCGGCTTTATGCAGAAAATGACAGACTAAAGATCAGGTGGGTGCACATACACAGGTCTAATCAGCCAGAGTAAGAGGAATGGATGTATGAATGTGTATTTCCATTATTATTCCCTTTCAGTTCTGTGCATTAAACTATCTAACTGTTTATTTATTGCAGAGAGTTGGAGGACAGGAAGAAAATCCAGCACCTTCTTGCCCTGGTGGGTCCTGATGCAGGAGAAATCACATATTTCCACCGGGAGCCTCCTCACAAGGTACACGTTTACTTCATTATAGACTCTCACAGCACGTACGTTTTTGACTTGTCAAACATACATGCTACAAACATATCACTCAACTACTGCTCAAGAGCATCTCCTTAAAATTTTAACACAAGGAGTGCATGTGTATTTGATTTACTCAGTCATGTATTTCAGTTTCAGTACAATTTGAACAAGTTTTTTCACTTCATTGTTTTGTGAATTAAAGGTCAAATCTGCCGCATTTTCCTAAAGAAAACAATGTATAGACTCATATGCATTAATCCCTTTCAAATATCACATTTGACTGACTAGAAGTGTGTGATGACTGTCTACAAAGACTGTCCTCTTCATGTATTTCCTTATCTTTTTTCATTGTTTTGCTGTTGGACATTGGGACATTTCACCTACCCAAAACATTGGTATTTGATGTTCTGATGCATTTATGAACCATCTATGCCAGCAAAAAAGGCAAAAAGAAAATGAATCAGGTTGAATATGTTTTGAATATATATGATGGTGTATTTCAGGTCACTATCACACAGAGGAACGCCGAGTCCAGACTGGAGGAAAATCTCAATCTCAGGCCAACAAAGTTAAGACCTGCAGTGACCAGGAAAGGTGTGAAAACTTTTTTGTCAAATGCCGATCTACTGATTGAAAATTCTCAATCTCAGGAACAAATTAGATACAGTAACAGGAAAGTTAAATTTTTTGTCTAAACCCTGACAGGGTGGTGCAGTTTATTTCATCATAATAACCTGCTCACTGTAAATTATCCCTCTTATTACACAGCTACATATTTTAAAAATCAATCATTTGACACAAAATAATAAGTTTTGCTGTCTTCAAATGGAACTCATGAACTCATAATTATTACATTGGAAGTTGTGTACACGGCGTTGTGAAGTTGAAGCTTTCAGGGACCTTGCAGTTCACAGTGTTGTGACTACGACAAGAGGGGCCATTCATATGGACTCCTTTCGTATACCCAGTAAATATGACTCCATTTGAAGGCACCATTAGAGCCAGTAATAATGAATAACGACAGTATCTGACCAGGTAATATTTTCTCTGTGGTAAAACTTAAACATAGATGACAGGGGTTCTTGAGAGCTTTTTACAGATTAGCAGAAGGATGAATAATTGGTCTGAGACTATGTTATTTTGATTTCCATGTCTGTTTAATTAGAGAGTAGCAGGAGAACAAAATCAGCAGATGGGGTAAATGGAGAGAGCCTGGAACAATACAAGAACGACAACCAGACATTGTTACTACAGGTAAGTCTGGATGTCCACTTTCAGAATGTACAAAATGTACAAAATTTATCTGCTCTTATCTCTCACAAACACATCGCTGCTCAACAGAAATATTTCCCCCTTTTCCTGCCTGCATGGTTTTGCTGATGAGCCTACCAAACTTTCGTTTTTTTGGGCGGGGGGCTCATGTTTTCAGGTGGAGGCTCTGCAGGCTCAGATGGAGGAACAAACCCGTCTGGCCAAAGAGCAGGTCGAGTCTCTGATGGAGGATCGAAGGATTAAAACAGAGGAGGCAGAGGCACAACGGCACAGAGATCAGGAGCGAATCACAGCTCTGACTGACAAGTGCGTCTGCATTTTTAGTTGGTCACTACTACTGGCCTCCTGTTCAACACCATTTTTCATGTTGCTCACTTGTGAAAGATAGGTCTGGTTTTTTGTTTATCTTCTTTTTGCAATCAGCCATTCCTCTGCCTGACCTGACTCTCACTTCCTCTCACACTTGACTCCTAAGGCTCCAGCGAACCCAGAACCTATTGTATGAGAGCACCAAAGATTTCTTACAGCTGAAGTTTGACACACGGGCTCATGAGAAAAGCTGGATGGTGGAGAAGGACCGGCTGCTGAGGGAGCTGGACACCTGCCACAACCGTCTGAGGAAGGCTGGGCCTGCCATGGGAGAGCCAGGCCGAACGTGGCAGCCCAGCAGCAGCACTGGCCTGCTTCTCTCCAGGCCACAGCCAGAATCTCAGCAGACACACAAGGAGGAGATAAAGGTCAAATCTGTTCTTTTTGTAATTCTAAAAATACATACATCTATATATTTTATTTATCGATCTAAAGAAATCTTTCTTGTTAACATTTTTGTAAAATAACATGAATAACCTTTTTTTGAAATAGCAAAGCTCTTTTTGCTTTGGGGTGATTGTTGGAGTTTTTATTTACCTGTTTAAATTAATCTATTTCATCAGGCAATGCAGGAGGATCTGAAGCAAGCCCACCGTCTGGCAGAGATGTACAGGGAGCAGTGTATTACTCTGGAGACAGAGCTGGCCCAAATCAGAGAAGAAGGGGATGTGGGGAGGGAAATATTTAAGGTACCATAGTTGGACTGATACATCTGTCTTTGAAGCTCATATTGCTCATCTATAATTGATTGTTATATGTTTTGTAGTGAGCCCCAAGTTTCTGGTACTTGATGTTCTCGTCTCATTGACCTCTCTGTATGCAGGACCGTTCAGACAAAATGGCCAAGCGTCTTCAACTGATGACTCAGCGTTATGAGGCACTGGAGAAGAGGAGGGCCATGGAGGTGGAGGGCTTCAAGACGGACCTGAAGCACCTTAGACAGAAATTCAAAGATGTAGAAAAACAACTCCTCAAGGTAAAAAAAAACATTCTAAATAACATACAAGTGTCTTTTTTGTTTATTGTTTGTCTTGATCGTTAGAAAATTATTTATTTTCATTATTTAATGGAACAGAAGTGTATTTTGAGCTCTTTATAAATCATTGACACAGACGACCTCAACAGATCCTAAATTATTACCTTATTGAAATAATTTCACAATTGTAACCTCTGGTCTTGCATACTGCTAATATCTGTTTAACTTGGTGTACATGTATCCACTGCTTCAGGCTACTCTGAATATTGGGCCCAACCAGGACTTAGCCATTCTGCATGAGGTGCGTCAGACAAACACCAGGACAAAGAAGGTTCAGGGTGAGCTGATGGCGCTGAAGGCAAAGATCTATGGACTGGAAAATGAGCTGAGATTTAGCTGAGCACTGGGCTGCGATGTCTTGTCTCTGTCTATGAAGGAGGTTTATTTCAGGCATGTATGTTTGTGCTACTGTGTTTATTACTGAAACTTAGAGTGAATGTTATTTCTGTTTTGTACTTTGGACTAATAAAGATGTTTTGCCCAATGATTTTTGATCAGTGAACATCCACAGTTCTTTTCAGAATGAAATTAATTCTTGAAGTGGCCATCTCACAGCAGACATTTTGAATCCTCCTAGAAGGAGAATGTCCGGTGTTACTTATAACATTAAAGATGACCCTGTTCTATTCAAGTGTCCCAGTAAGACACAAGTGGGACAGTGAGCCAGAATGCACAATTGCTAAATGGAATTCAGCCCTGATTAAGTTCATTATTTACACCTGTGCTTTTCCTTTTGTGACATGAAGATGTCTTCTGTTAAAAAGGCCTGTTAGATAAAGGCATAATTGTTCCACTCAGACAGATGGGCAAAAAATATCAAAATATCAGTGAAAAAGGCCCACCAACATACCCTTTTATCATCATTAGCTGTGTTACCTGTAAAAACTGGCATCACTGGTTAGTGACGCAACTTTTTGTCTCAGTTTTCTTTGTAAAGAAAGTTTTTTCTAAGTTATTTTTTAGCTAACATTATTCAGTATAAAAAGATAGGAACAAAACTCTTTGAAAAAATAAGTTTATGGAACTTTAATAACTTCACTTAAGGCAGCATTAGGCAAGTGCAAGATGGTAGGAAACAAACAAATACTTTTGGTTCTGAATGTCAAATGTTCATACAAGCTACAGAGGAGAAGCTATACAGCAGAATTATTAATTTATCATACTGTAGTTAATTTATTGATCATTATTATGCAGTAAATTTTACATGCATACTGCCTATGTACATTTTTGTTAATTGACAGAATAGTGCATAAATACATAGAACATAACATGCTGTATTTAACAAAGCAAGCTGTCACGGCCTACCTGACCCACTTCCTTCTTTTTATTTTCAGAGCTCAGAAACATAAATCTGTCATGCTTTTAAATTTTGAGGAACATTCTGTTACGTTGTCTCTAGTAAAACATAACTCTTGTGTTGAGGAGTTATAAGGGAGGGCCTCTGTGATTTTAACAGTACCCCTAAGAGGGATAAAATATATATTTCAAATATATATCATACATCATAAATCATTTAAAAGTATTATTATGATGATGATGATTATTATTATTACTACTATTATTATGCAAATTAAAATACCCTGAATTATGACGCCATTACGGAAATTATAAAATAATTTTTTTATAATGTTAAAACATTAAAATTAGAGCTTAAATCTGACCATAATTAGTGAGTGACTGAGTTTCATTTCTACATAAATTCAGCCTACGCCTGTGTCCGGTGACGTAGTAGTGAACCAGGAAGTTTTGTTTGCGATTGCGGTTTTGCGCACGCGCAGTGATTCAATAGAGGTTTTGGTGCAGCTCCAATAAACGTGTGTAGCTCCTCTGTGCATTGAATGGTGGCAGCTCAACTAGCACCATGACGAGATAGCGCGCAGGTCTTGACGGTCACTGTTGGAGATACCATGACACAGTTTGTTGAGTCGTCAGATTTGCTGAGTGGACAGTTACTGTTAGCTCGGCTAAAGCTAGCTCAGCTCTGTCTTATTTAGTCTCTTGACCCGCCGGCTTTTACTCACAAGTGCCTGGAGACATGCAGAGAATAAGGTCTGTGAAAACTGGCTGGCAGCTGCTGAAATCAAGCTTCGAGCCGGCAGCAAAACAAGTAAACACCTCGTCTTCGACCTCACGAAATTATAGCCATGTAAGTGGACGCTTTATTCAGACTTTATTTAAAATGTGATGGAGGCGAATGAAGACAACGTGAAGACTTTCATCTTCAACAAATGCCTGTTGTACTTTTACTTGTACTTTTATTCCCCATGTCAGTGCATAAGAGGAAAGAAATGTAACAATGAAAGAAACACATCTAACAGCACATTAATGTGGAGATTACTATGTTGTGCAGGAGAGCCCGACCGATACTGGACCGATGCAAATACAGATATTAGAGTAAAAACAATTGATATTGATAAATTGATTGACTTTCTTTATACAGAATATATATTTTCAATAATTAATATTTGAAAATGCTAACGATCGATTAAATGATTAATCATTAGTAATTTATAAGACACAAAACACTTTTTCTCTCATTTTCATTTTTTTTTTTTTTTTTTTATCTTTTGTTAAGTTTAAATTGAAGTTTCCTTATTCAACAAATGGCTCTGCCGGCCAAAACAATGTCAAATGAGGTGAAATTATTGTCATTTCGAGACTGCTGATTAATTATTGATTAATATATTTTTATTCTGTTAAATTCTTAACAGAGATTAATGATTAATCATTAGCATCCCATATAGGCTACATAAACACACATCATATGCAATGATCCCTCAAAAGTAGTTAACAATTCTGACAAAGGTATGTAATGTAGGCAGGATATTTTATTGTTAAACAGTGAACTTTATTTTCCAAAATGACATCAACGCACTGGGACAGTGAATTTAAATTATATATAACTATAAATGGAAAAAAAACACACACACAAATAGAGCAACATATATGTATATATTATATATTAAGCCGTAATTAAGAAAATGGATCAAATATACATAAAATGCAGCCTGTAAAGCTAACAAATAAAAACAGTCTACTTTATGTTCTGTTCAAAAAAAGTTTTCATATAGCTGCATATCAGACCACATATTTGCCAATTACAATATACCTGTGATAGGCCAATATCGGGCTAATAATATTGGGCTCTATTATGCTGAGTACACCACACAATTGATCCTTCCCAAGTCCCACCCCTTTTCGTTCTGTGTTCCCATGACTGTTGAGCAACTTTAGTATCTCTGTCAACTTTCTTCTTTCCTGTTACAATAACAAATGTTGCTGTTCTATATGCTATATGCTAGACTGGTCTGCATTGAAAAGAAACCAGATTTTGATGATGGTTAAAGGACATTGCTGGGAGACCCACAAAAGCAACATATACTCACATCATAAGTTAACTAATGTTAGCAAAACGTTCAGCAAACTAGCTAGCTAATTCATAATAATAAATCATTCTCATCAATAATTAGCTTGCTAATTAACTAGTGTTTTGATAACATTCGCTAATTTAAGATAGGACACTAAATGTTGATTTTACAGGAAATGGAAAAAGTTGGGTACCAAACTTGCTCAAATGTTATTGGAGCACAGAGCCAAAAGGGGCAGGACTTTAGAAGGGTCAATTACAACCACTGTTAATAGTATCTGATTCGTCCAATTCACTCATCGGTGAGTTATCTTCTCCAATAAAATTGTGGTGTGTCATTATGTACTGTGGGAACAAAGTCTCCTCTAGTTCTCTGTGTGTGAAGTAACGAGATTATGAAGAATGCTCACACTGTAGTGTCACAGAAAGTTAATGAACAACTTCATGTTTTCACTCTGCACATGCCACCTCTCGCTGGCCCAGCTCCCTCCTCAGGGCCAGAACTCCTTTGGGCTCCTCTTTGACATTGATGGGGTGCTGGTACGAGGCAGGACGCCAATCCCTGCAGCCAAGCAGTGCTTCAGGAACCTGGTAGATGGAAAGGGAAATACAAGGTGCCTGTGGTGTTTGTCACCAATGCTGGGAACTGCATGAGGCAGACCAAAGCCGAGCATCTGTCACATCTGCTTGACGTGGAGGTAAACTGAACGTTTAATACTTTTTAAGGCATATGTATAGTTTGATTTTGGTTTTATCGCTGACCTCATTCTTTTCCTCTGCATCCCCCCTTATCTCAGGTGTCTCCAGACCAGGTGATGCTGTCCCACAGTCCTTTGCGAATGTTTACCCAGTTCCACAAAATGCGCGTGCTGGTGTCGGGACAGGGTCCTGTGGAGGAGGTCGCTCACAAGTATCCTGTCTTCTTAAATCAGGGACTCTGGTTTCTCCCTCTGGATGTTGACCTTAAACGTGTGCATGTTCTGTTTATTCAGTGTATTTTTGTTCACGTCCTATGTTGTTATCAGTATTTAATCTTTGTACCCTTTGTTCCCTCTGCTGCCTGACTGACAGTTAAGGCCCTTTCACAGATTCCTTGCTTTTTTTCATTTGTCATGAGGGAATGGTGGTGTTTTTTCTTTTTCTTTTGTGAGGTTTGTCATTAATCCAAGTTATATTTGGATATTTGAAGCCTTCTCATACCCTCCTGAAATAAAAAGAAATATAGTAATTTATAACCCAGAAAACACATTATACACTTACACAAATAAAGGTGTTAACTAGATCCTTAAAGGGTTCTTCGGCTTGTCCTCACAAGAGAGCCCTTTTTGATTCCTATTTATAAAGGTTCCATCTAGAACCATCTGTGAACAGAAGTATTAGACAGAAGTATTTCTTTCATATGTGCATGCTGTGGCTCATAACACTCATTCACCTGTGTTTGACTTTAACCTACCAAACTCCAGCCTGGGCTTCCAGGATGTTGTCACTATAGATATGCTCAGAGAGGCATATCCTCTCCTAGATGTCGTAGATCACAACAGACGGCCCAAAGACAGTGTAAGTAGTATTAATATTGAAGCTACTTTATGTTCAGTTAACGATGGGTTAAACATCTTACCAATTGTGCATAATGTCTTACAGGTTCCACCTACCAAAGGCTTACGGCCAATAGACGGTATGTTTCCACACAGAGTCAACATTATAGCTATAAGCTTAAGCCTTAACAATTGGCTGGCCATTTAGAATGAGCACAGGTTTGACTGTCTTTATATTTTCTTCTTCTCCTGTTTGTTCCTGCAGCTGTCATCTTATTTGGCGAGCCAATCAGATGGGAGACCAACCTCCAGCTTATGTCGACATTCTCCTGCAAATGGGAATCCAGACAATGCCTGGAGTTCGATGCAGTATCCTCACATCCCGGTCCTGGCCTGTAATATGGACCTGCTGTGGATGGCTGAGGCAAAGAATCCCAGGTAAAGTATGAGTGGGTCAAAAAATACACACATTGGAATGTACAACACACTTTACTAAAAGTAATTACAGGCTTATGACACTGAATGTTCCTCTCTGTTAGGTTTGGCCATGGTATGTTCCTGGTGTGTTTAGAGAACCTATACAAGAAAGTCACAGGCTACGATCTGAAGTATGAGGCTCTGATCGGTAAACCCAGTGTGGTGACTTACAACTACGCTGAGCTGCTCATTAGACAACAGGCTGAGAGACTGGGCTGGACCACACCTGTGAAGAGGCTGTATGCTATTGGGTAAGTGACTCAGTCATCTCTTGACTTTGGACCCACACTTAATACCGAGGAATCATGATGTTTAACATTTTGTCCAACACAAATAGTGCTTTCCATAAGCACACAGAGTAGCCAGCCAGTGGGAAAAAGTAGTTAGAAGGGTCCAGGGCATGCCCCCCAGTCAAAGATTTTGGCCATAAGAGCACAAATTTGGTGGCTTCTGGCGCATTCTGATGCCACTACTCCATCCTGTACACTGATCTTAATTATTGCATATATTGATGAGTTTGCCTACCGGTTTGTAAACATGTAGTGAATTATTTATTTTAATCATTTGTTCATTCATTAAACCCATACATATGTGGTGTGCTTTCAGTGGACTTTTTTCTGCATACTGTTGCACAAATGATGTGATTTGAAGCAACATTTAATGTATCGCCACTCCATCTTTTTTTTATAGTGATAACCCCATGGCTGACATATACGGCGCCAACCTCTACAACCGCTACCTCCAGGCCTCTCGGCGTACCAAGGCTCAGATGCAGGCTAAGAGTGGTGGAGGAGGTGCAGATCCCCTGGCAGAAACTGTTGATGAAGCCCCTAAAATGACATCAGCAGAACTAGGCGGAGCAGTCGTCAAGTGCGTACGGGGCAGAGGGGGACCTCCCTGAAGGCTGCAGCTCCATCTTGGTGTGCACAGGAGTGTACAGCAGAGACCAGCAGGAGTTGCCTTCGGACCCGGCATGCACTGTCACAGAGCAACGCATCTTCCACGGTCACAGGGACTTCCGCTTTGACCCCAGCCTCACGCAGCCATCCTTTGTGGTGCAGGATGTAAAGGAGGCTGTGGAGCTGGTGTTTCAGCAGGAAGGCTGGTCTCTGGAGTAGAATGAGTGGATTGTGTCACTTCATCTCACAGCCGTCCAATAAGAACAGCTCTTAACTGGTAGCAGAAGTTTTAGGGTTTCTTTTTTCTGATCTAAATCCCCGATCATCACGGGGAGATGTAGCTTCTGGTACCCAGTTGTTAGAGAGTTTAAGTGCCATACAATCAGCTGCAAAAAGCAATAGTTTTTAAGTTTTGATGCTAAATGTAAGAAAGTTACACACATTTTAAGTCAGTCATACATGGTATTGAGTCTCAGACTGCTGCAGTACTTTTTTTTGTATTTTTTCATGGGCAACACACACACACACAACATTGCTATTTGTAATGGCTCTACCTGCTGTTGTATATATGTAGTCATGGACTCAAGCTCATCAAATGGGACATGTGTCCATTCTATCTTTATTTGGACACATATTGTCCAGCTAAAGATGGATTTTATTCTTTGCACAACACTCTTCTTAACTGGGTCATCTTGCCTTTCCAAAACATACACCCCCTTCCTCCCAGCAGGTCTTAACTAGACAAGTTCTGCTGTTTGTTTTTACTGCTATCATATTTCAGCTTGATTTGTTCTTAAGCTAGGCTGCAGGCGTAACCACTAATGTTGATGAGATTAAATTGCCAGGTTACAGTTTAGTACCTCACACTTTGGATTTTAGCCTCATGTAAGAGTATGGTAATTTTATTTTAGTGTTATTTTATGAAATTGTTAGTTATACAGGGTACCACAGCTTCTACAGAAATGAAAAAGGTGCTATTTTTCTGTCGAGTGGTTTTAGTATTGAAAATCTTATGAATGGTTCATGTGAATGTCTATTAGAAGATCTTTGTGGGAGAACAAGTTTAATTACAGTTGTAGCACCAGTGAAAATTTCATAAAATGCTGGTTTGTTATATTTGTAACTGAAAGGTATAGCAATATATGATTTGCAGTTGTCTTAAATTGCAGTTTAAAACTATGGAACTCTGATGGTACTATAAAAGCCATACTGTATGAAAGAACAATTAAAAAGGACGAGAGACACAAAAAGTTGCTAGTTTCTGTATATTATACTAGAGTCTTAGTACAGAGTCTTCCAGCAGAGGTGCGGTTTGTGATGCTGTTATTATCACATTGAGCAGCAGTTATCCTCAGAAAAACATATTACAAAATACGTTTGATAAGCAACCACCATTTAAAACCTGTTACTGATACCCAACTGTATAAATATTAAATGTCAAAACATATACAAAATTTACATTCACACACACAATGCAACATATGTACTTTCCCTTAAAACTAGTTAAAATAATCTTCCTTCCCCAATAGAGGAACTTTTTAAACACACTTCAGGCTGTCACCAGTGTTTTTCAGTCTTAAACAACACGTCCCTGATTCAGTCCGCTCAGCACCCACATTTTTTATCTGAAGACGGAGTGCCGTGGACTGGGTGGGAGCTGTTACTCAACATGAACTGACGCGAGTCTTGAGGGGCCTCATCTGTGATAGTCATGCCATTGCGTGCCAGCAGCTCTCGGGCCATGAGGATGAACGCCGCGTCCACGTTCTGGGCCTCCTTGGCTGAGGTTTCAAGAGCAGCCAGCACGCCGTTGTTTTCTGCCAGAGTGCACGCATCCTCGAACAGGACCTGCCTCTGCATGTGGAGGTCAGACTTATTACCTGCAATGAAGCACAAAACAGGAGGTGTTGAAACCAAAAGTGTAAGCAGATGTCCGTACAGCTATCATGTTCCTCTGAAAAGGAAATGCTGAGCACCTGGCAGGTAAAACAGGTAAAGACTATCAAAGGATAAAAGATTTTGACAAGATTTGGCCACCTTTACTCTCATCTTGCAGAAGGCACCAAATCTTAAGGGGCAGTTTATCACTGGTATATTGCATCCTTTACTCGCTTTTTAAAGCTATAGCTACAGCATAGGAATATATTTTGGGATTCAGTGACTGATAGGTGGTTTCCCTGTGCTGATCTGAGATAATCACACTTCATATATTTTGTATTCTCATAATCATTCCACATCAACATGTCCTCTATAGAATTTTAATACAGCTGATGATGATGGTTCCGGTGGAGGAGAGGAGGAGGGGTTCACATGCACTAACATGCACGCGGCCGGACCGGCTTACCAAAACAGAGGCTCGAGAACAGCGCACACAGAGGGTGTGTCACGTGACTCTCTACTCCAGAGGTCAATACACCACTAGTTGTGTACATAGCAAAAGTAAAATTCCTGACAGCTAATGAGGCTGTATTTCGCATTTACCCCTTTAAAGGCTTCCTTACAGTAAAGTAATGTAATTTTCTAAACTTACAGACTGTTTAGCTGTTTTTATTATTTGCCTTCACACACTTTTATATCCACATACTGATAATCATCAAAAATCTTACATTAAAGGATAAGTTCGGTTTTTTGACACCTGGACCTTATTGTTAGGATTAAATATGCTCGTAGACTCACCCAGACAATTTTGGTGGAGCTCGGAGCCGTTTTCGAGCAATTTAGATCCATCCGACGGCGTTTTTTCTCATGCCATAGTAGCGGACGGGGCCAGAAATCGAAGCCCCTAAATTAGACATTATCTGCTGCGAAACTCGCTCATTTCACCTACATTTTATAAATGAATGGCCAGTGTTATCACCATGTCAGCTCAACTTCGTTGTTATGGTCATCCGGGGATTTACAAGGATGGGTAACTTTTGGTGACGTCATAGACGTGCGCCGCAGAAACGCAGCTGAGTAGAGACGCTGTTGTTGCTAGGCTACACGGCAACACGGCTATTTTTGTGCAGCATGGCGGAATATTTATCCGATGTAGAAGTGTCTGACGACAACTTTGAGTATAATGGATGCCCGTATCGTTTTGAGCCAGAATACACCGACGAGGAGCTATTTGAAAGGAGGATGCAGAGGGAAAGAGCCGAACAGCTGGCCAGAGAACAAGCAACCACTGCACGTCCACGAATGGGGGCTAACTGGTGGTGTTGTTGTGGACATTGCATGAGTTTTCGCAGCAGATAATGTCTAATTTAGGGGCTTCGATTTCTGGCCCCGTCCGCTACTATGGCATGAGAAAAAACGCCGTCGGATGGATCTAAATTGCTCGAAAACGGCTCCGAGCTCCACCAAAATTGTCTGGGTGAGTCTACAAGCGTATTTAATCCTAACAATAAGGTTCAGGTGTCAAAAAACCGAACTTATCCTTTAATATTTTGAGAAAGCACCACTAGTCATCCCTACAGTATTGTCGCAATATTGCCAGAGGTATTTGATCAAAAATACTGCGATGTTTGATTTTGTCCATATCACCAAGTGCCACTTCAAATACTGTTAGTGATTTAAATCTGCAGCGATGCATCATGTTTTACAACATCATCACTATTTGAGACATTTACTGTATTTGTAGAGAAAATGTTTTTTTTCAAGATGTATATTAAGGCATAGCCTAAAATATCCAAATACAATTTAAAAGCCATATCACCAGCCCTAACTCTAGATATAATTTCAAAAGAGTTATACTGTACTCAAGGCTGTGTCCATTTCATATATGTAAGCCACCAGGGTCACAAGGTTCCTAGGAAGACAGCACCCCAACAGCTGGTAGTAATTTGGGTTTCCACTTAAGGATAAAGGGACGTGGCTGTTTTTTATTATTAAATATCACAGGAACAACACACTGATTCACATCAACATGTGAATAAATCAGCCTAAATTAAGAATCTTTCTTTCACTGACCAGCATAAACCAACTTATTTTCGTTCTGCTTACCAATGAGGATCAGCACCACACTGGCAGCTCCATACTGCTCCACCTCCCTGATCCAGTGGGGAACAGAGTCGAATGTAGTGCGGCGTGTGATGTCATAGGCCACCATGGCCCCGTGGGCACTGCGGTAGTAGCTCTGAGTTATGGTGCGGAAACGCTCCTGTCCTGCCGTGTCCCACACCTGCATCTGCAACAACACAAAACACAACTTGATCAAACATGACTTAAATGGTTACAAAATGTAGGCAAAGAGCCCCTAAAATACACTTTTAAGGCCAAAACACACTAAAGGCATCTGACGCTCGCATTCTGGAGTGCACCCATTGTTCTCAATGACAGAACACGTGCTGACAGCATCTTGACACTCCCACTCCAAACTTGTTTCAATTTTGGAGCGTTAAGTGAGGACCAGAGCTTTTTTTTCTGCACCTGCAATACCTGTTTGGGGAAAGTTAAGTGGAATAAAAAAGGCATGGCCGTGAGGAGGGGGTACTGATGAAGCTGCAGCTCCACCCGAAACCAGGTAAAAGAGAGAGAGAGAGAAAAAAAAGACCCCTAGTAGAGAGGAGGGAGGGAGGGAGAGAGCATGTGAATATAGTTTCATTTAGTTTCCAGAGTATTTTGCTTGTTACAGTTTTTGTTGTTTAAAAATGTTTAGTTTTAGTTTAGTTTATTTAGTTTCAGTATTAGTTTTAGTTCACTATCATACCCTTGGTGTAGACATTCATGCAGTTAACAAATTAACACACCCAGAAAGCTAACACATGGATGATATAATTTGCCACTCCTCTTTCTGGAAAGAAAATACTGATTAACTAAAACCAGGAGAGGACTTATTTACTTGGAGACAACTAAGAGTCAGTACATAGGAACATCTCACACATCCATGATTTTGTTAATATATCAAATATGTCAATAATAAATTGAAATGATGCCTAATGTAGGTGGAAATGATTGAACATTGTGAGTCTGATGAAGTCTGAACTGAGATGAGCAAAGAAATAACTTCTATATGAATTAAAAGAGAGCTGTGGAGAGGACACCTACCTTCACCTTCTTGCCATCGATGTCCAGGGTACGAACAGTAAAGTCGACCCCGATGGTGTTTTGCTGTTTCTCCATGAATATGCCAGACTTGAAGCTCTGGACCACGCAGGTCTTCCCCACATCTGAGTCCCCAACCAGGATGATTTTAAAAAGAAAGTCAAAAGAGTCCTCAATCTCCGGCCCTGCAGACTGCATGGTGGTGAAGGGAGGAATAATATATACACAAAAAACACAAAGACACTGAGGCTGAAACACTAGACCCAAGACCTTGTGCCTCTATGTAACAGAACTGGTTCCTTCCAAGTTGTGTCAATAATAACTATTTACAGAAACAGTCAAATCCCTCTCAGAAAAAGAGGCATAGGAGGAATAGGTCTGTAGCACCTGTAAAGTAACAGTTCATGGTGGTTCCGGCTGAACATGTGTGATCCAGAGCTAATGTTGTCCCAGTCAGAGATAAAAAAAAAAAAAATTTAAAAAAAAAACACTCAAAATTAGAAATAATCTCACTGTTAAATCTAGCAATGGGTTGCTTCTTCAGTCATTTTAACCTCATTCTCAGACTACTCTGCAAACCTGAAAAAAAATCCTCCAAAATCAATGTAATTATCCCATAGTAGATTCAAATTCTTTAAAGATCAGCCTCCAGAAGTCATGTTTCTTCATCCTGTCCTGGTTTCCACATCTATGTTAACGTTATCGGCACCATTCTTGAAATCTTAAGCACCACTGTAGTGTGCAATTCTGCCCTTTGGACTGTCACTCTTTCTGCCCTCCTTGCCTCTCCCCCCTCACTTTCATTCTAGCACAATTATAGACACGCCTCTTACCTGTCCGGTAGGTGTGATCTCCAACTCCCGGCCCACCTGCACCACTGCATCTTGGGAATGGATTTTTCTAAACAGGCTCTGCAATAGGGCACAATACCTGGAACAGGCAGAAATAAAACTGTGACCTGAAGCACTGGTTCAAGCATAAATATGCAGTGTGACAGCGTTAAGACAGATTTGTACATATTGGGCTTGAGTTTGTTTTAATTAACTGGTTAAGACTTACCATTTTATAAAGTTGGAATCTGACTTTGAACACAACCATATGTCTTTATGAAGACAGGTTTGCTAACAAGGCTCGGTGTGCAAATAACCCTGAGCAAACAGCTTAAACTGCTCCTGCGATTTAACTCCTCCTGACAGAAAGTAAACACTTCACGTCTTTGTCTCAATAGCTGTCTTCTGCTGGCTTTTTTGTACATTTAAAAATGCCCTACATTATTACCCCTCTTCACTGAGTACTGTCAACTAACACATTCCACAGCAGACAGACACAGTAGGGGGGGTTAAGTGCAGAATGAACAAGAACAAAACACAGCAGACAAATTGAAAGGATGTAGTTAAAAGTCTAACATAAGTGTAATTGAAATCAGTTTACCTCAGGCTGCACACATTGGTATCACAGTGAGATGTGAGTACAGAATGAACATACTGCTCTGAATCTGAATCAGCCTCTCTCTCTCCTTCTCTCCACCCCCTCACTTGTTTCTGTCGTCATCTCAGCCCACAGAAGAACAAGGCACAGCTGGACCCAGGAACAATGTGTGAGTGTGAGGGGCACTTGACTGAGCCGAGTCTATCTTTGGCTGTGACCACCAACCACCTTCTTTCTCTTGTGTGGTTGTGGGTGGTTGATGCCTTATTAAATACAATGAATTACGGTTTTGTTTACCACTTAGTGGTGTGAGTGGTCTGACAGCACAAATAAAACAAGCACAGGAGTAGAAAAGATTTGATTATGCCTCTTTTATCCAAATAGCAAATAGTTTTAAATGTTGAGGATGATACAAAATAGACTCCACGCTTTTAAAGTCTAAAAGATTTTCTGCTTGACATCAATAAGGCATGGAAGCTCACTTAAAGGAGAAATATGTAATGTATTTACTGTACAAAACGACCATGATATGTCATCAGAGATTAAGAAAACATGCTAAATTGAAATACTCGCTTCTCCAACAACAATGCTACAGCCTATAGCATGTTCTTTGAAATTTCCATTCCGGTCCGGAACAACTGTTTTTGTTTGCCAATTTCATGTTTATTCACTTTACACAGAGTTAAAATTAATCCTGAATGTTCGCTGAATGAATTAGTGTCTGTTTATGAACCGTAAGAAATCATTAATAATAATGGGGAAACAACCTACTTCAACCATAGATCATGTATTAAATATGGATTAAACCCAATTAATACACCGTCTATGGCTCTAACTTCCTATTTGGACTGCTGTACTCATTTGAGTGCCAGGATATAACATATTTCTCTTTTAAGAAACAGAACAAATTATAAACATCTTTGAAAAAATCATCTAAAAATTCTAAATCCCAAACATCACAAAATATTTACACATCCTTACAAACTAATCTGAGCTAGTGCATCATTACAAAATCGCTCCAGTGTACAACAAAACATAACAAACTCACATATACTGTAGGTATGGTAGCTTGTCCTAATTACCACAGCCATAGTAGAGAATGGAAATACTTTTATGATTCAGCAGAGTCTCAGTTGTGTGAGGATGAGTCGTGGTGAAATCATATTTGAGTGGTAACTTGGCTACTGAGCCACAGTGCACAGACGTCAGTCTGCTTTGTCATCTCCTCTGCAGCAACTGTCCTGCACTCGCAGAGTTTCTCAGTCTAAAAGTGGTGCTGGGAGTTTGTTGGCATTTCCGTTGTTTCTGAGGTTTCTTGCCAGACGTCTTATTCAGAGATGTTTCTGGAGGAGGGACGTGAATCGGCTTCCAGGGGATCGGATTGTAGAAGCTGGGCGATGGGTAGGATTTGTCATAGGGACCTGGAGGGAATCAAACCAGTACAATACTGATACATAATATTAATTTGGTACATGAAACTGATAAGCCACAATCACATTCAAAGTAGTCTGAATTGTTTTTTTAACTATGTATAAATTTGTTGACAGCTACATACAAATTGTGTGTTACTGTAATTATTACCTGTAATATGCTGCCTGGAGAATGCCACCTTGCAAGCCTCTGGAGTGTTTTTAGCCAACTCTACTTCACGTGCCCTTGTAATTTTTATATGCTGTGTAAGGGCCATTTCAAGAGGTGTACGTATGTGTGTAGGACACCACCAGGTGTCACCTTTGTGTTTTTGGGTCACATATCAGGTAGGCAACTTTCATCAGGTGTCAGGTGTTGCTAGACGAGCACAAATAGTTTTCTGACGCTATGCTGGCACGCCACACCAGGTGAAACTTTGTTGTTGTATTTGTGATGTTGGATTTATGGATCCTGATCGACACTGATCTTGGACTCATGTCACACATCGAAGACCAGTACAGTGAGCAATAAATTATCCATAAATATCAAAAAAGAAGACGCGGATGTTGTCATTTCACAAGACACAACAAAGTGATGCAAGGCAAGCGCATCAATTAAGTTATTAGCCCGTCTATGCTGCCCCTCAGTGGATTAAAGTTTTAGCCGCTATATGCTGTATCTTTTTAAATGCTCTAAACGTGCAAATAAAGAGTTTGAAACCAGCATAAAAAGAGTTACATTGTTACGGCTCCTGGAGGGCATATGGCATGAAAAGCCACGAATAGATTTAGTCAGTTTTATGGTGGCAGTTAATCCAAAAATGATAAAACACAGTTTAATTAACTAGATGAATAAACTAAGTAGAGTGCATCTCTTCACCAGAAAACAGGTAAGAGCAAGTCGGTTTGAAATCCAGATTTTCAAGGTTGTTCAAAAATTTTAAGCTGATGGGTCCAGCCGTATGAGTGATTAACTGCAGACAATTATTAACACTCGCACACATGACCAAGCGCATCAACTCCACCAGGCGAGATAATAATGATAATTTCCAGATGACTGAAATGACCTTACTTGTTGGGTAGCAAGGTGATTTGGGACTCGCTCTGCTTTTTTCATTGGCTTTTGCGAGCCATTCTTTAAACTTCTCCTCTGCCCTCTTGTGGCGCTCTTTCTCCTGCTCCATCTTCAGGGCAGCTAACTCCTGTCAAAAAAGGATTTATCAGAATCTGTACCTCTCCGCAGCTGAATAATAACTTTTAATTTAAAAATCTTTTCATTAAAAGCAGAATAAGTTTAAAACATCAATATTACTTTCTCCTTCTTCTCCATTTCCATTTTCTGTTGGTTCTTCTTCTGCAGCCAGATCTTGTACTTCTGTTGAGCTTTCTGTTCAGTCTCCCTCTGTTTTTCCTGCTGTCTCTGTATCTCCTCCTCCTCTTTGCTCTGTTTTACAAGTTGCTCGTGCTTTTCCTGGGATTGCAAAAAGAAAAGAAATACCAAGAAAAATAACAGACCTTTGTAATCCCAGATTAGTAGTTTGTTGTTTAAATAAACATAATGCATTTAACATCTTTTTTCATTCAGTTCAATTCCCTCTGCTTGAACAGCCTGAGGTAAACTAAAATAATAAGTGTCTCTGTGCTTAACAACAGACATAACCAATGAATGAGCAAATTAAACTACTCATAAAATGATGACCTTCTAATAAACAGTGTAAACACCCATAGACTAAGAATGTTGGCAGGTTATTTAAATAAAATAACAATGACATTTTATTTATTTACTTCTAATCTAGGATTTCATATTTCTAAGTGATCAAAGGGCAGGATTGACATCATTAAAGGACTGGATTCGGACCACAGTCCACTGATTGAATGAACTTCATGTATTCTAACAAATAAGAGTCAGTCTGCTATGATGCTTTGTGTGGTTCTGCTAAGTTTAAAGTAGCAGTTGGCACGTACCTGTTCTCTTTTTATCTTTAGCCATTCTTGGATCTTCTCCTCCATGACAATCTTTTTTTGTTCCTGCTCCCTTTCTTGTTTTTCTTTCATTTCCTTTACTATCCGTTCCTAATTCAAAGGATATAAAATGTCATACTCAAGACATTCAGACAGGATGTAAAAAGAAAGTTTGGGAGGAAGAATAATTTGGAAATAAGAGGAAAAAACTATGACTACCCTTATTAAAAAAGCAAAGAAGAGCCAGACTTACTGCAGTTATACAGTGATATAAATAATAATTAACTGTGCCTTGCCTCCTCTGCTTTCTTTTCCAATTTGATACGGTCTTCTTTGGCTTTGTTCACCAGCCACACTTCCCAGGCACTGAGAGTGGGTGAGCCTGTAGGCTCCACAGCTGCATTCAGCATCTGGTTTGAAGGTGTTCTTGGTAGCTCACATCTTTAACAAAAGGAGATCTACAATTACACATATTCTACTCAATATTTACATTTTGTCTGTCTGAATCATGCAGTCTGTGGTCTTTGACTCAGTTCTGAAAGTTTCTTAAAAAGGAACAGTTCAGCCCAGACTCCAAAATAATTATTTTTCCTCTTTCCTGTAGTGCTATCCAACAATCCATTTAGATTGTTTGGTGGGGTTTGCTAAGTTAAAGAGATATTGGCTGTAAAGATGTCTGCTTTCTCGCAAATGAAATGAACTAGATAGCTACCACCACAGGTAAGAGGAAAATATGTATTTTTGATCTGGGGCTGAACTGTCCCTTTAAGCGTGAAAACATCTGCAGTACCTGACCGGTGAGACGCTCAGTCTGGAGTTGTCACTCTGTCTGGGTGAAGTTTGCTGATCTGCGTCAGGCTCCAGGTCCTCATCACTGTCAAAACTGTCATGATAGATGGGAGAAAGCAGAGAAAATGTGTCCTCGTCGTCGGATAGGACGCCGTCCTCCAAGGGCTTGGATGTGTGGATGTCTTGTCCCTGGCTGGTTTTAACAGGCGTGGAGCTGAAGCCTTTGGACGCAGCGGCTGGACAGTTCGGCATCCTCCCTCCAGACATGACTAACCGATGTCAGCTTCGAAAAACACAACGTCCACACACACACACACACACACACACACACCACAGTGCACAGTGAGTGTTTTCCATGAATAGTGTGAATAATGAATAGTGTGTGTAATGTCAAACAAACCGTGCAACTTTTCAGTGAGGCACAATAAGCAAACACAACTTACTCGATTATGGTTGCTAGTGACAACAACTTGTTTTCACGGTTAGCAAAGTAAGGCTAACGTTAGCACCAACTAGCGCTGGCTAGCTAACTTAGCTTCAATACTATTTAACGTACAACAAAGTTTTGATTCTATTAGCTAACTCCATAGTGTGTGTGCAGTCTCTCTAGCTAATTCTGAACGAACTGCGAACATTTGGTTAGCTACCTTTGTGCGTGTATTTGAAGAACACTCTGGTTGTAGTGCTCGTCTCATCTACCAACGCTGCAACTGCACTGCAAACAACTTTTTTTTTCCCATGATACACCACGCCCCACGCGCTACTCGATGCTGTGTCTGTAACCATAGTAATGATTGACGCTGTGCCATATGATGCTCTCCATGTTGTCTTTTCCTCGTCATTGCTTCAAGGTTATTTGTTCGATGATGAGTATAATTTTACACTGTTTGTACTGTTTGTATTGTTACCAAGATAAATAAAGGGAAAAAAAGTAATGCTTGACGCTTTACATGAACATCAAGGAAACTAAAAAAACAAAAACAAACCAAACCAAAAAAAAAAAAACTAAACTGACTGAAAAAAATGTAAATGAATGAGTGAATGAACGAACGAATGAATGAATAAATAAATAAATAAATAAATAATATATATAAAATAAAAATATAAAATGTAAAAAAATGCTATTATAGCCTCATGAAATTCAACCTCTTTACCAAGTCCCTGAAATTAGTGAAATCCAAAAGGACCGAAGATCTCAATGTGTTGGAAAATTAGCTCACTAATGAAATGCCTTGTTTTTTTTCCTGTTAATTTTTTTTTTTTCTCTTGAATCTAGAATCTCTTCATTTTTACATTGATAAGAATGAGAATCAGAATCAGAAGCAGTTTTATTGCAAAGTAGGTTTTTGCTTACAAGAAATTTGCTGTGGCATGTTGGTGCATAACAACAAACATAGTACTAAAAATATAAATAAAGATCAAGGCACTACTGTTAGTTAAAACAACATAAACATAAAAATAGAGAATAGACAATAAAATATGAAAAAATAAAAATGTAAAAACAGCAGAAACAATATTCATAAATTACAATTTCTCTCTTCATACTAGCTTACAGAATGCAAAATAAATTAGGACTTTTAAAGGTGATCGATTTCCTTTTTTTTTTTTTAATTTTGGGGTTACATGTATTACAATATGTTACAAGAGTTGTTACAAGTCACAAGAGTCTTTAAAAGGATTTATTTGATCTTATTTTGGTGATAGATATTTTGGTCACAGCAAGCATTTCTGAATGAAAAAATGGGAAATGAAAAAACAATTTAGATTATATACATTTTATAATTGGTCACTTTTTCCCATGGTTTTGTGAATAAGTACTCTTATACTCCACTGTTATTCTGTTCAGCACTGTTCAAACAATGAGTTTACTTCTTGCCGTAACAACAGGCAGTTGTTTTCTATCTAGCAGGTCTGATCCAGTTGGTGTTAACCTGCTCATGCACTCTGTCTCACGCTCACTTAACATTATTAGTCTAATTGCCAGCAGGCCTTCCAAAATGTGCTTGTAAACAGAAGGGCTGCTTTCACAATGAGATGTGGCATTTTGTGAGTGTTTGTAATTAGGCTGCCTACAGCGCAATTATTTTTTTGTCTTGTTTTCTATCTTTTAACATTAATACTAAAGCCCACTGCAAAGGCAACACTGTGTGTTCTTCAGTTGTTGATTATTATTTAATCTATGAGTCTGTTCATGACAAGCCATTAAAAAAAACAGTAAAAGTGCAGAAGTATCAAATATCCTTAAAATATCAAAAGTAAATGTACTCATATGCAGGATTGCCCATTTTAATATTTCCAGTAACTTATATTATGTTAATGGATAATAATTGTTGATGAATTAATATGTAAGCATCATTTCAAAGATGCATTTTCAAAAGGTGGGGTTAATTTTAAAGGTAGAATATGTAGGATTTGTCAGTTGCAGTTTGTAAACACAGCAGAAGATTGATGAGTCTCATTTCCAGGTTGTCAAATGCCGACACTTTGGTTTGGTTAAACAAGCATGGCAAAATAATGAGAAAATAAGAAGGTACGGACAGAGGGCAGGGTCTCTGCATAAACAGGTGATACCACAAACTTCTGGTGGGTCGTGGGAGACAATTGAGAGGGTTTATTTTGTTCTATGCATTGTGGGGAAATCCTGCATAGTTTGCCTTTACTATATATATTGCCAGGTAGCTTAATCTATAAAAAATACATTATATTTTATTTTTCAATTATATTTGTATTAATAATCTGAATGTATAAAATAACCAGTAAAGCTGTCAAATAAATGTAGAGTAAAAGTATGATACTTGCCTGTTAAATGTAGTGGGGTAGAATTATAAAGTGACATAAAATGGAAATACTCAAGTCAATATAAGTACCTCAAAATTGTTCTTAAGTACAGTACTTGAGTAAATGCACGTAATTATTCTGCATCACTGCTCTGTGTAAGTAATCAGTGAAACAAACAATGACCACGTGTCTGTATCTTGTTGGTAATTAAGAAATATTTCCGGGATACTCTCTACATCGCTCCCATCCATCACTCCTCCTGGAGATAATTTTTCATGATGTGTCAGATCCCTGTAAGGCGTCCACAGTTCCAAGTAAGACCATGACACAAGACGATAATCAGCCACCAGCACGTGCAGAATGCAGGTAGGTGTGTCTGATCCTACGTGTCTCCAGTCCAGAGTCACACCAAAGTGAGGGATTCCAGCTCCAGCCTCTGCTGCCCCTGTCCATGAAGGACATTCAGAGCTCTGCGTTGTCCAGTATTGACTGCATCTTGCCAACCAGCCCAGTTGGCCAGGTGGTATGTTGCAGTGGGACCCTCAGAGACTGCCAGAGGGCAGAAGCCACCTGCGTCGACTCTCCCGGACCCCTCATCCAGACCAGGGACCACCACCAAGGAAGTCCCGCAAGAAGCTTCAAGTGATCATCTGTGTTCTGCTTGTGGAGCTGTGTGAGAGATTCACTTTCTTTGGGATTGTATGCAACATGATTCTCTTCTGCACTGTGAAGCTGGGCTATGAGAACTACCTGGCGGCAACAGTCAACCTGTGCTTTGTGGGAGCCAGCACCCTGACCCCTGTTCTGGTCGGGTGGTTTGCAGAAACGTGCCTGGGCAGGACCAAGGTGCTCTACATGTGTGCTTTCCTTCATTTTTTTGGTAAGATACAATGGGTTGTCTAATGTAATGAAATTTTAAACTATATGACTTATTCAAAAGTATTGTTCTGTTGTAATGTAAGATTAGATGTAAGTAAAATTTGTGAACTACATATCTCAGTTTTTATGTATTTTCTCACCTTCCCTTGATTCAGATTTTGTTTATTTTTCAAGGCCAACAAAAAAGTTGTTCCAGACAATAATTTTACTATTTTTTTCACAATATTGTTGTCCACAGATCACAGCCCAACAGATATGGGTTTTCTGAGACTGATACGATACCAATTTTAGAGGGGAGAATTACCAATATGGTGATCAATATAGTAATACTGAAGAATATATCAATTAAATATTCTTAACATGTTAAATAATAGTCAAGCAATTCTAGAAGTGAATACTGAAAAAATAAAGAATAAGTAAAAGATCAAATAAATAGCTAAATAAACACCAGTACTGTTCAGTATCAGTAAATTGCTGACTATTTAAAACTCGGTCAATTATGGGCAGGTTGTAAACAATAAGCTGTATTTACACGTGCCAGGCAGCTCCTCATAAATCTTCCCTGTTGTGCTAAATCTAGATCACCCCAAGCATCATTTTCTTCATTATATGTTCTGTAAAAATAATTTTCATATTGGTGCAAATCGAAAAACATATGTTGATACTGACATATCTGTGATCAGCCCATATCAGGCCCATCAGGCAACAGGCTCTACTTCACATCTACTTGGGGAGTCAAATCTGCAGGGTTAAGACAAGAAGTTATCTGAATATGTGAAATGAACAAGGAAGACAGGACAGCATGTTAATCTTCTGATTAACATGCTGTCTCCTGAAGTTTGTGTTTTTCTTTACATAAGGAAGGACCCTCACTTCATATGCATCGCTCTCAATGTTGAAACAAAACTTAAGTCCTTGCATATTAGTCATTATGAATGTTTGCGTTTACTGTAAGCCTCATTAATTAAATAGGTGCTGAGTCATGGCTCTGCTTCCGCAAAGTCACACTCTGTCACTCTAGCTGCAATCACATGCCATGACCTTCACCTGTCACCATTCTTTCAAGGCACAGCCATGCTGCCCGTGGTGGCGTTCCCATTTGAAGATTTCTACATCGACACTCATCACATGACGCACCAGCTGGAACCTCGGGAGCAGCAGATCTTGTTCTACACTGGCCTCCTGGCTGCTGCACTGGGCATCGGCGGCATCCGGGCCATCCTCTGTCCAATGGGAGCCTACAACCTGCAGGGCTACAATCAGCACCAGCTCCTGTCTTTCTTCAACTGGTTGGTGGTGTTGCCATCTTAATACAGTCATTCACTTGGTCACCTGAAAATCTGACTCTAAACAGTCCATTGACCTCAAATTCTTTGTTGATTTTGGAGAAAAATAACTCTAATGTCCCATAAGTAAGGTTTGTGTGGTGGCGGAGTTATGGTGAAGAGTCTTTAAAATAAAAACAATTTACCCCCATAAATGTGCACAAATACACTCCACAAATTTCCTGCATCACCTGTCAATTGTCTGTCAATGTAAAGCTAACCAGGTTATCCCGAAAGCTGGGGATTGGAGTTCAGTGACTGCTGGCCAGACTCCATTAAATATTGCTCAGTTTAACTGTTATAAAGATCTACTCCCTAAACATGAAACTGGCAGACAAAAGCGCATGTTCCCCACCAGAATGAAAATTTTAAAGGAGGACATGCTGGCTGTCGTGTTGCCTTTAGAGAAGCCAGTATTTCAATTTAACATGTTTACTTAATTTATGATGACATATGGTTATTGATGTTGTAGTGCAGTAAATATATTGCCAATGTATACATGGTCGTGAATAGAGGGCTTGTGTGTGTGATATTTGTTTTATTGATGTTTAGGTTTTACTGGTTGGTGAACCTGAACTCCACTGTGGTGTTTCTGGGTATCGCTTACATCCAGCAGTCTGTGGCCAAAAATCTGGGCTTCCTTATCCCCTTCACCTCTGTGCTGCTGGCTCTAATGGCCATACACATGATGAGGAACAAACACATCTATAAACCCAAGAAAGGTAACATACTGTACACGAATAAAAGACATAAAAATACTTGTAAATGGTCTGCTGTACACACCACATAAACATTAACTTTATAAACCAGTCACACCAAATAAACACTTCGTTCTGTTCTCTCTTGTGTCTGTCATAGGTGGATCTTATTGACCACACTGGGCGTTTTCTTGAACTCTATCAAGATGTGCTGCCTCCCACTATCGCTACTTGAGTGGAGATGTAACATCTTGGCTGGTCGGGCCAAGGAGAACAATGGGGGCCGTTTACAGTTGAAAACTCATGTGGAGAATGTCAAGTCCTGGCCAAGCTCTTCCCTCTTTACGGGCTTCAGCTGCTGTACAGAGCTGTATCACACAGGCAGGTCATGAATATAATGGGTCTTTATTATAACCATGAAATGAATAATTTCCCAGTTAGAATACCAAAAGAAGTATAATTTAGTGTATTAGAAATGTAATTCAAGAATACAAAAGTTCTTTTAAACTTTTTTGCTTAATTTAAGTATATTTGTTTTTTTTTTTTAAAAGTGTACTTCAGAACAGATATTATTAAATTCATATTCCATATACTAAAAATACATACACACATACTAATTCTGTAGTACTTAAAAGTAGTATTTCATTGTGCTTAAAAAAGGTGTACTTTATTGTACATTACGCTTTATTGTATTGTAAATTGTGCACTTGTATACTTGAAATTGGGCTTTTCTACTATTTAATTACAACTAAAATATACTCGTACAAAATCAGTTTGTTCCAAAATAGTAAACTTCAAGTTAGCTAATCATTAACACAGTTGAAGTCAGCTGATGATTAGTCTGACAGCAAGTACATTCAAGTATTTATTTTTCACCAGGTTGTGTTTCCTACAGATTCCCTCAGGTTACTACATACAGACGATGAACTCAAACCTTCACCTGAACAACATCCTGTTGCCCATCGGCGCCCTGAATGTGATCAGCATCCTACCTCTGCTGCTTTTAGCCCCACTCATCGAGTTTGTGACGACTTGCTACCTCTCCGTGGAGAAAACTCCTCTGGCACCTGCAAAGGTCATCAGTGAGTATATACCTATCTGCACGCGTGCACATGCCCACTAACGCACACATCGTTTTCACCATGTCTTCACCATGTCTCTCTCACTCTTCTGCCTCTTTCCTCCCGTAATCATTCTGTAGCCCCCTCTCTCATCACCCTTCCCTGTCCATCCTCCCCTTCCAGCGCTGGGCCACGCGTGTGCCACTCTGTCCGTCCTGGTGGCAGGTTTGTCCGAGCTGCAGAGGAAGACTTACCCTCTGGTGGAGCAGACCCTGTCCGGAAAAGTTCTGCAGGTTTCGTCCATGCCGTGTTTTCACCTGGCTCCTCAGTACATCCTACTCGGTCTCGCAGAGGCCCTCGTCACCCCTGCATGTGAGTGACAGACACAAGGCCTCCATGCTGGTCTTACATGGTGCATCTTGTCCAAAACTTGACTTTTATTTATTCTCACAAACCAACTGACTGCCTGGCTGCCCTGCATGTCACAAATACTCGGCATGAAAGATGATCAAACATTTCTGCTGTCGCTTCCTTTCTGGCAGGTTCCCTCATATCTTTCCAGCTGACCCCGAGCCACATCAGAGGGATCTCCCTGCACTTCCTCACTCTGTCCTACGGAGGGGGCTGCTTTCTCGGAGCTTTCATCGTTCAACTGGTGTACTTTCTATCTGGAGGTAAAAATAATACAAATACTGTATTGCATGTTTTCTACATTACAAAACCAAAGTGATGCTGGAATGTGAGTGAAATACAATGATTTTTGGCATAAGATGTCAGATATGACTACAGTGATAATCATTGACAGGTAACTTCTACCCAAACACACTGCATGATGGGAATATGGAGAGATTCTTTTTCCTCATAGCGACACTGATGGCCATAAATACCCTTGTGTACTGGAGGGTATCTTACAGGTACAGTATTATCTCTAACTATCTGCACTATAAGGTGGAATACATTACAACAGGATTATCAATTGTGCATAATGAACACTGTCATGTATTAATTGCAGTAGGACATTTTAAAGTCCATTACAGTCCATTGTAGGTGCTTTACAATATCTGGTGAAGGCAAATTTCAGCTAAAACAGCATAAATGCAAATAAGAACTTGCTTAAATAACTAGTCACAATGCAGTATTTGACAAACGTATCCTATTACCTGACGAAGTTGTGTATCATGACTGTATGTGTTCTTGTTACGCTCATGTTGTGCAGGTACATAGACCTGAGTGTGCAGGGTAAAGCACTGACCACCAGCCCTCTGACTGAGAAGCTGCTGCATTACAAGGCCTGTCTGCGCTTCTACGACACTGTGGATCGCTCCTACACAAACGCCTCCATTGAATCTATTTTATGACCGTCTTCATTATGATCTCTACTGTTAGTGGCGCAGGCGCTACATGTTACTATGTCAAAATCTCTAGCTTGTGTAAATGAAATACATATAATGTACATATGTTTGATGTTTTTACAACTGCAATGTAATGACAGAATTTGTGCATATAACATGTCCCTTACTGTATGTCACCAAAACTTAATGTATGTCAAATTTAGAACATAAAAATGTAAATAAAAGTAAATAAGTAAATAAATTGAACCAACAATTAACTCATAATAATCAAAGCATGGTCCTTTATTTGAGTCAATTAAGCAAAAGCAAAGTCGGTCTGCTTGACTGTTTCTGATTATTAAAAATATAAAATAAGCACAGCAGGAGTTAGAATATTTGAGGATTAAAATATATAAACAATAAAGGGATGATTTCCATCATCATCATAGTCATTGAACAAATAACAACGAAAATATGAAAACAAAGCAGCAGTCGACACAAAACATGCAGTTAATGTGCATAGTGGCATAACCTGCATGTTCCAATCTGTCTTCATAGAATAAATCAGACTACAAGTTTCTGAGAAACCATCTTTTCAACAAGAAAATATGTTTTTAACCATCATTAAAGTCTGAAAATGAAACAATATAAGACTGTTGAACTACCTTATAATGAGAGATATCTTTCATCTAGTTTAAGCTTTCTAAAATGTTCAGACTCAACATACAAACAAACATGTTTTAAGATTACCCTTTGGTGCCTTCCTGAGTTTGTTGTTGTTGCCATTGAACAGGCCTTAAATGTGGTAATTAACAATCTAATTTAAACACGTTTCTGAAAAGCTGTAAAACGACTGAATGTGTAAAAGGCCCTTTGATGTTTTTTTTAGCATTCAAGAGAAAAAATCCAAAACATAACAAAGGAAATGTCTGTTTCCACTCTGATTCATAATCAACCATTTCAGTCAGTACAAAATGATTATATGTTGTCTGTTAATTACTGGATTTATCTATGCATGTCACTCACTCACAAATATGCAAAACTTTGCTTAATACTAATGTGCATTTTTCTACCCAGAATCGTGAATGGCAGGCTAATATGTTTTAATGGAGTGTTTAAAGTGGCTTAGATGTTGCATATTTTCAGTGTTGAACCTAAATTAACAGAAAAACCAGGATAGAGAGGCTCAGTGAAGGTGGTGTGGACCTGGTGCAGCAGTGTCAACGTGTCAGACCCAGAAACACTGTAGAAGCCCAGTGTTCCTGCTTTATAATCGAGGCATACACCTAGCCTGCGAGAACAGGCTGCGGTAATTTGGCCTCTGTGATGACAATTGTGCCAAAACATGCAGCCTGATGAAGAGCAGGTTAATTTCCAGGATAGATTATTGTGACCAAAAGAGCAATCTTTCCCTGAACCCTTTCTTTTAATGCCTTTGTACGACACTGCCACATCGACAATGCCACCGTCCCACTCCACCTCCCAGTAGTGGCGCTTTGTAAGGCTATTTTTGCACAGAGCCTGGTGATAGTAGGTGAATCTGTCAGGATGATCGGGGTGAGCCTGGTCCCTGCCGCCCCAAGATATCTCTCTGTTTCCATCAGACAGGCAAAGACATGCAGCTACTGTGTTGGGGTCCATCTCCACTTTTGAATCTGCAGAAAAAGATGAAACAGTTATTTAGGTGGTGAAGCTCCTGGTATTTATGAAAAGTGAACATCATACGTACTCTCATATTTGGTCAGAAGGCGTGTCCTTGATGTTATTTTCATACACACTCTTGCGATTGGCATTGATGACACTGATGAAAAGGGAGAAAAAAAAAAAACTACAAACAGGAGTTACAGATCCAAACAGGACATACTTACACAAATTACTTTCAGAAAGACTGAATAATGCTTTCTTTTCTTCGTTGCACATATTTGTCAGTTTATCTTTCTGCGCAGTGACAAACTCCATCACCCTGTCGAGACTTTCATGCGAGTCTGTGAACACAGGGAGGTCACCCAGGGCCCAGAAAACCCTGAACAAGACAAACAAAATACATTGTGATGGGAAAAAATCTGCAAAAATTAGTTACACTTCATTTATCATACATGGATTACCAAATTACGCATTACCCAATTAAATATATTTTCCAGAGATCAGATCAGTGGTGATACTTTTTGCTTAACGCAGAGACCTCATTTATATCTGATATTCACACCAGGGCAGCAGGGAATAAGTTGTAACTGTTTATGTTATGTAACTTCTGCATAACAAGCATGTAGCTGAATTGTTACAGCTTAACTTCTATCTACTTTTTATGCCTAATTTCTGCTGATCATGTCAGCTTTACCTCCAAATAGTTTCTGTCTAACTTTTGCTGAACAGGCCACTAAATTTAAGTGATTTGTTGCAGCTTAATTTCCAACCACTTCTGCAGGCCAATAACATGCTCGCCTCATTAACATTAAAACATGCAGGCTAAATGGTTTAATAATAACTTATTGGAGTTTACTTACTATGAAATTAGGGACCTATAAAATGAAGTATTACCCAAAAATTGTAAATGTGATACACTTCCAGAGACTCTGAACATGTCATCACCTGCAGAAACTGAATGGGGTCCTCCGTCAGAGAAAGCCGGTTGAGTTGATCCTCTCTCCTCTTCAGCTCGAGCACTTCATGCTGCAGTTTCTCAAGATGACTGTTGGTCCAGTCCACTCCAGCTTTCTCTGCTTCTCCAACTTTCTCTCTCATCTCATCGCGCCTCCTCTGCACAGAGCGGATGTGTTCTGCACACAGCCGCTCAAACTCATCAATCACCTTCCATGCAGCATCCTTGTAGGAAACATGCAATTATTCAAGTAACACAATCTTATGAGGAAGAATTATTTTGGGTTGAACTGCTCTCAACTGCTCTCAGTGATTATTTTGCATATTTTTGAGTACTTGTTCCCTACGTTGAATGTCATTGACTCATTGACTGATTCTCTGGAAATGGAGTGTGACAAGTTTACAATTCAGTTTGTTATCAGGCAAGTGGTTCACAATTTTTGAAAAATCTTGAAAAACCTATGTATAACCTATACTAACTGCTGACTCCTCACTCCTCTTAACTGGCTGGTGGGGGCTGCAAGCTGTCAACAACTAGCAGGTTATAGTAATCCATTACAGTTACTGAGAAAAAATTTGCAGTTACTAATCAAAATGATGATGATTAAAAGATTTTGCATTAAAATATTATTTTCTGGTTTCCTGGAAGAGATCTGAACTCTACTCCCCTAGTTTACAGTATTTTCAGCACTGTGTTGTCTCTGTCTGCTGTCAATCATTTTATGCCCACAGAGGGAAGTGAAATTCCCTTGCAGGGAACAACCATCGCTTAACACAGTTTACACCCACACCTACATTCCTCCTTTCTGGGACGTCTTTGTCTGTCTGTTAACTAAAGTTAATGCAAAATAAGCACTTTGATTCTCTTGTATCAACATTTTAAAAAATAAATACATTTATTAATAACTCTCAAAAAATACATTTATTGAATAAAAGAAAAACTTTGGATGACACTCACTTTTATAGAGTCTGCAGCCTGCCTCAGCTCCTCTATTTTCCTCTCTGAATTTAGCGCCTTTTCTGCTGTTTCCTGTTTCATCTGCTCCAGTTGTCTCTGTTGAAGCAAAAATCCAGGAGCTTTTCAGAACCTCAGTGACGTTGAAAAGACAGGCAACAAAAGACTTCAATGTAAGGCTGAACTGAATTACCTGCACACACACTTTTCTACTGAAGCTTCCACAGTGTCGTGGCCTCTGTGTTCATCCATCAAACACATCAGGCAAATGAACTGCTGATCAGTGCAGCAGTAAATCTCCAGGAGTTTGTTATGACGGCCACAGATGCTTTCCTTGATCCTGGCAGAGGTTTGAATCAGGTTGTGTCCAAAGTGAGGCTTCAAGTGCATCTCACAGTAAGAGGCCAAACACACGAGACAGAACATGGAAGCCTTTGTTTTACTCCCTGTGCATGCATTACACAGCACATCATCATCACCATCAGCAGCACTTTCACTGATTTTCTTCCTGTGTTCCTCCAACAGGGCAGCCAGAAGTGTGCTCCTCTTCAGGACAGGCCTTGGGTGGAAATTCTCCCTGCACCCAGGGCAGCTGTATCTTCCTTCTGTATTATTATTTGTATCCCAGAAAGTATTGATACATTTCATACAGTAACTGTGTCCGCAGGCGATTGTCACTGGATCCTTCAGTAACTGTAAACAGATCGGGCAGTCGAATAGTTCCTGATTGGAAGCCATTTCTCCCGCTCAAACTGACAGAGCTAAATTCATTCACTCTCTGAAGGAGCGGAGGCAGAGGAGTGGCTTGATGTCACAGTTGTGCTGTGTGTGTCAGGAGGAAACAAAGTACATTCTTCTTTTTCCTCTTTGAGGTTTTACAGCAGGCATCCGTTATGTTGTATTACTGCCTCCTTCTGGCTTTAATCATCCACTTTTTCACTACGCTGTTACAGTCTTGTAATTAGTCAGTTGTTTTAAATAACCTAAATATTTCCTTTCCCCCTGCCTTCAAGCACATCATTCACCATGGCCTCCACTCTTCCTTTCCTCTCTAGACACTGTAATCACAGCTCTTTCAAGAAGAAATGATAGTGACAGACTGGAATGTGACTGAAAAACACAATGATTTTTGGCATAAAATGTCTGAAATAACCACAGTGACAATCATTCACGGTTAGATTCTGCCCAAACACATTGCATGATGGGAATTTGGAGATTTCTTCTTCCTCCTGGCCACACTGAAGGCCATATACCCTCATCTAGTATTATCTCCTATTATCAAGACTATAAGGTATAATACATACAAAAAGATTGTTAAAAGTTTCAGCAGGCCTGTGTGTTAGTTAAAACAACATAGCTGGAAATATGAAACTCTGCTTAAATGAATAGTCACACTGTGATATTTGACAAATGTACCATCTTATTTGACAAAGTTGTGTATCACGACTGTAAGTGTGTCTTCCTCATGTTGTGCAGGTACACAGACCTGAGTATGCAGGGTAAAGCACTGACCATCAGCTGAAGACACGTCAGCTGACTGAAGAGAAGCCTGGGATTCAGTAGGCCTGAGGAAGTCTGAGATGTTCGCAGGGATCAAGTTCCTTGGCCAAGGCTTGGAGGCCACTGTCTGTGCCATTGAAAAAGCAGCTTCTTTAATTTCCTTGGTAGGAGTCTTTGACCAAATGTCCATGATATACAGGAGAGTGGGAAAAAAGTCAGAGTTCAAGCTCAAGCTGCCTGTCTGCTGGGTCCATACTGGCTGGTTTGTTCTGTCACAATTTCTCAAGCAGGAAGCAGGACAACAAACAAAACAGTATTACACAGCATTTCAGAGAATGAAAGAAGAAGCAACGTTTAATCATGGGATGGAACAACTGAAGGTAACATACATAACACAGCAATGTATAAATGCATCAAGTGGTGGCAGGTGAGAAGGCATCCGATCTTTTGAGACCACAAGACTTCAATATTTTTCATCAATAATACATGGAAATGGTTATGTCAGTAATTTGCATATAATAAATTATAAAATGATATCTATGTACAAAACTTACTCACACATGCTGCAAAATTTAATTACACAGTCACAAACTTGGACATGTGCATGACTTTTTTTTCACTTGCATTCAAAAGGTGCTACAACTGCAGACTGAAATATTTGTAAACATCATTTCATAGGCTCAAAATAACACTGAGCCCTTTTTTTTGACTCCATAATACAGGTTCTCCTGAAATGTTCTGTGCCTTGTATCTAATTCATTCATTCATTCATTCATTAATTCATTCATTCATTCACTTATTTGCGCTATTTATTTATGCCATTTATTTATTTTTAGGGCACATGAGGGCTGCCATCTGCTGTTGGGTGGGACCTGTTTTGCTATGAGCACTTATACACACAGACACATGCTTGTATACTGTCACTCAACTCTCACACTCACTTGTTGACATCATGGCATCATATCATATTTCCTCGACTTATACTTAAGTTTTATTATTATTATTATTATTATTATTATTATTATTATTAATTATTATTATTATTATTATTATAATAATAAAAATAATAATATAATAATAAATTTTTCGGACTACACTTAGCAGTAAAGTGGCGTTGAATGCTATACGCTCCCGCACAGTAGGGGGCAGTATGCGCCTCAACTTTCTGTTGGGCTGCGACCTACTGACACGACGAAGACGACAGTTCGATAATATTGACAAGTGAGAGGAGACCGAGGTGAGTGTTCACGCGTCCGCTTTGCTAAGATTATTTATAAAAATGTAAAGCTGCTGTAGATCTGTGAATGGCGCCAACACAGTTCATGGAAATGTTACACAAAGAGCAGCAAAGAGACATTTCGTCGTAGCTTGTCGCTTAGCATCACAAATGACCTCATCGAGGTTTTAAAAGCCGTGTTTCAGTTTAAATAAAGATCGGCTCCGTGGTTAACTCTTCAAGGGCATGGGCTTTAGCGATAATAATCATATTCGTAAGTTTTTTCCTATAAAACTGTGGCTTTTAAACACGTCCCAAATGCGGCGTTTGTGGATCCATTGTGTAAAAAGCAGGTGAGGCTTCAACAAAGCGGTTAAACAAATAATTAACATGTTGTCCTAGAAACCAACCAGGTAACCTGATCTGCAGGAGACAAGCATGAGGGCATAGTTCACAAAGACTGTGTTTCCCTCTATTGTAGGAAAACACAGTTAATATGGGAGCTACTTGTAGAGTCATGATTCAGAGGAGTTAAACAATATTTGGATGCAGAAAAAAAAATGTGTTGAACTCAGAATTTGCAATTAAACTATACTTACTGATGACGTCTTAAACACCAGTTCAGCAGCTTTTACACTGACCTAATCTTTTTCTGTTCTCCTTTTTTTTCAGGAGTCTTTATCTAATGGGGGCAGTGCAGAACTAAAAGGAGTTTTCACATTATGGAGGCTGTAGCTGACTTCCTAAATGTCTTCCACATCAAGGCCAGTGGACTGTCTGTAACACTCAGCCTCTTCTTCATCTTTCTGGTTCTTCTCTACTGGTGAGTAAATGCTTTAAGTCCTGTCTGTGATGTCAGTTATGTGGTCTCCTAATAACATAAAGCACTTTTTTTGGTAATTCATCACACCCTTTTAGATATTCAGAAGACTCCTCATTAATCAGATCTGATGTTTGCAGCTTTGTATGCTGGGTTTTCTGATAGTGTTTAACTGGAAGCTCTTGAAGGAACACCTCAAAATATTCTAGACAAGCCATTATGAAACCAAAAAGGTTGTGCTGTCGTCTTACGTGCTTGAATGAGAACAAGTCAACTAACAGTCAAGATTTTTGGAGCTGACAGGACAAAAACTAATAATTTATCAATGGGCTGAATATTTGGGGAAATGTTGGTCTATATTCTTCACTTCATATGTTTTATTCTTTTCATTCATCACTCATCAGCACAACTCTGTGCTCTGTCTTCCAGGTATTCAGTTTACCCCTTTTCGGTCCTTTCTCGATGTGGCATCAAACATCCAAAGCCATTACCTTTCCTGGGAAACATATTCATGTTTCGCGAGGTAAGATGCTGCTGTAATTCCCATCCAACTTTCACTCTAGAACCTTTAATGTTCAAATGTTTGAGCAGATTTCGAAAGAAGTTAAAGACAAAGAAAACTGTTACTGTTAAAAGTACATTAACCTATATGCACAATGCGGGTGTAGAAGTTTATGACATTTTTGAATTTTGTGTTGCACCATTTGCAGAGTTGTGCCACTTGTCCTTGATTAATGTAAGGAATAGTCCTGTACCATGTAGTTCAGACCTTGACTCATAATCTTTACAGTTGAATTCTAAATCAACATTTAAATGCTGTGCAACTTTTTTTCATGTCTTTTCATTCTTTTTAAACCTGGTATTTCTGTACAGTTGCAGATAAAGAAAATGCTCGATCTTAGACTTGGAGATTATTGCGTAAATGAAATTACTGGATATCAGTTGGCTGTTATTTATACAGCTCTAACATAGTCATGAGGCTGATAGACTGTCATACTGTTAGTTGTTCCACGATTTACATGAACTACTTTTAGTCTGTTCTGATGATGATCTTTAACTTTTTTCCCAGGGTTTTTTCAACCCCATCAATGATATCATAAGGACACATGGCAGAGTTTGTGGGTAAGTAGGAGAATTACTTTCTACATCAACATCTAATAAAATGATGGTCTGAACATTTTGTAAATATAGCTTTGTAAAAACCTTTTGGTCGCATTAAGGTTGCTGTTTGATTTGACTGAGACTCTACTTGGTATATTTCAGGTATTATTTGGGCCGCAGACCGGTGGTGGTGGTAGCGGACCCTGACATGCTGAGACAAGTGATGGTCAGAGACTTCAGCAGCTTCCCAAACAGAATGGTGAGGTCATTAAGCAAACCATGCACATGTACCCTTCATGCTTTTAATGATAATGAATGTTTTTGCCCATACTCTCGTGTTTGTCTGTGCAGACTCTTCGGTTTGCCACCAAGCCCATGATTGACTGTCTGCTCATGTTGAGGAATGAACGCTGGAAGAGAGTGCGGAGCATCCTGACCCCATCATTCAGTGCTGCCAAGATGAAGGAGGTGAGATATAAATGTGACATCTGAGTTTCTGTTTGTCACCACTGGGGAGGATGTCTGGAGGTGGCGGACAGACAGTTGTAACTAATTGTTCTGAAAAATATTGAAATTCTATGCCTCGTGTTTTTTTTAGGTCAAATTTTAACTTGATGAATAAACTGAGTCTCGATTTGTAAAGGTTAACAGATCTTTGTTTTTTTGCCCTGACAACTGTCATTCACATTTTCAAATTCTTTAAAAAGATCTATGTCTATGTGATAGCAAGTCTGATATAATGGCCACTAAGATACTCTGTGTCATCAGTCGTAGATTCTTGTTTCTTCGGCACGCACCAGATGTCACAAGCACGTGGAGTTGGAGACAAAAAAAAAAAAAAAAAAAGGAGAAAACTGTGATTTTGCCTTTGATTTAAATCAGTTTTCAATTTAATATTGTGGTAGCCCTAAATGTTGTAATTGTCAGCTAGAAGGCTGAAAAGTTGCCTGTCTCCACGTTAAATTCCTGTTCAGCCTGGAGTAACTTTAAATATTCATCCTCACATGTCTGCTTTGAATTCTTCTGCTACTTTCAAAGTGCATCATGTGTTGATTTTTTATTTACACTTTGAATCAGTTGCTGTACATCTGTTAAGTTTGTGTATTTTTCCTGATTTTTTACTAAAATTTAAGGACAGGTAGACGTGCGTCTCCCCTTTCCCAGAAAGTCTCAGCAGCTCTGACAAGTGTCCCTCTTATGTTTTCCTGTAGATGGTCCCACTCATAAACACAGCCACCGATGCCCTGATGAACAACTTGAATGTTTACGCTGAGTCAGGAGAGGCCTTTGACATCCACAAGTAATCACACACTCAACGAACAGAGGATGTTAAAATGATGGTGTCTTTTTCTGTCTTCCCTCATATCTTTGTTTATGTATGTGTGTTATTCAGGTGTTTTGGCTGCTTCACCATGGATGTTATCGCCAGTGTGGCATTCGCAACTCAGGTGGACTCTCAGAACAACCCAGATGACCCATTTGTCCGCCATGCGCAGATGTTCTTCTCCTTTTCTTTCTTCAGGCCTATCATGCTGTTTTTCAGTCAGTCCAGTCTATTTGTTCTGTTTGTTGTTTATGTGTATGGATTATTGCATTTGAAAAATCTATGTAGAAAAGCAATGAGGGCAAAAGAACTAAGTTTGATAAAGCATAGACCTGAAGGTCTGGGGTTCCCAAGTAACTCTAAACTGGATGATATATTTAAAGAAAATTAAGCATAAAGCACAAAGATATATATTATATATGGTTAATATATTTTTTTAAACATAAAAACACATACATGTAATGATTGCACAGTTATGTGAGTGTGTAAAGTTGCCACTTGAGATAGAGTTTCACCAACTCATTTGTTTTGTGTGTCCAGTTGCTTTTCCATTCATCGCGGTTCCTCTGGCGAGACTCATCCCCAACAAAAGATCAAACCAGATGAATCAGTTCTTCATCAACAGCATTCAGCGGATCATCAAGCAGAGAGAGGAGCAGCCTCCCGAACAGGTGAATCTCATGGACATTTAATAATCATAAATACAGAGCAACTTAAAATTAAGTGTATAATAAATGGTTACTAGCAAAAGAAAAGATACAGTCGGAATGTATTCATATTGTGGTGCAAGTCACTTTCAAAATAAAAAAGCTTTTTACTAGTGCTACCTTTTTTTCCTTGGAAACACACGGGGTCTGACTAATAACTGTAAAACAATCAGTCACATCAGTTGAACTCGAATGTATTAAAACCTAGTTTACTACTCCAGCAAGTGGTCCAACCCTCAGTAACGACCTGCGACAGAGATGATTTCTAGCTCCTAGTCAGCCAGCCAACTTGAGCCAACGTTAATGCTTTCTTGGGATTGTGACTGAATAAATACCACACATATAAACACAAAACTGCTTTGCTAGTTCAGTCTTATTGTAACTTAAAATATCTGTCAGGGTTTCCATGAACTCCACAGCGTTGAGTCCAAAATTCGAAATGTATTGAAAAAAGACAGATTTCCAAAATTCACAACATGTTTTTATCTAATGAAGTATTCTGATTCAATCTGTATTTGTTACCATTTAACCTTTCAAAAACAAGATGTTCGCTGCGGTTACAAAACTCTCTGTTTGTCGCACACAAGAGAGGCAGCACTTAACGGGCAAAATGTTTCAAAAACATCACCTCTCTGGACGGATTAATATTTTTAGTGATAAGCACAGTGTGCTGTCATGCCTATTTAAACATGTTGTTAATGTCTAATTGACTGATCAGATTGCTTGTTCTGAACTACCTGTTGTATAACTTAATAAATTTATTGATTATTTATTTTTTTTGCACATAGAGGCGTCGAGACTTCCTTCAGCTGATGTTGGATGCGCGAACCAGCAAGGAGTGTGTGTCCATGGAACACTTTGACACAGCAAACCATGCTGGTGAGCTCGATCACAGGAGCCAGCAGACACAAGCGTCGACCTCTGATGAGGATGGCCGTCTTCACCCGCAGGAGCCGCCCGCCAGGCGTCCCCAGAAGAAGATGATGACAGAGGACGAGGTCGTGGGTCAGGCTTTTGTTTTTCTCCTGGCAGGCTATGAGACCAGCAGCAACACGCTGGGCTTCACCTGCTACCTCCTGGCCATCCACTCTGAATGTCAGTGCAAAGTACAAGAGGAGGTGGATGATTTCTTCACCAGACACGTGAGTGTGTGGCTGATCTCATTTTTTTCAACTAGTTATGATACACAGACTTTGTCTTTCACTTTTATATTTCAAACATTTACTAATTTATGCTGAATTTATCTTGTGTTTGGCCTTTTGTTGCAGGATTCACCAGATTACACAAATGTCCAGGAGCTGAAGTATTTAGACATGGTAATAAGTGAAGCATTGCGCCTCTACCCCCCTGGATTCAGGTAAATTAAGAAGATTAAATGAGGTTAAAAGATACACTTAGATTTAGTGCTGTCAAGGAACAAGTTCATTTATTTCTGTACATACATACAGTAGATTTTAATTATGTTCACACTAGTCAAAAATCATACAGGAATCAGATGGAGTACAGAAAGAAAAATGAGTTTTGGTGTATAAAACATAGCATTTCACCCTACAAAGGTTTGCGAGGGACATCGACCATGACTGTGTGGTAAACGGCCAGTTCCTACCTAAAGGAGCAACACTGGAGATCCCAGCAGGCTTCCTCCACTATGACCCGGAGCACTGGCCAGAGCCTGAGAAGTTCATCCCTGAGCGGTAGGAGGCTGTTCTCACAGTAAATAAGAAAAACTGTAGCAATTCCCTGAAAAGTAGTGTGTAACACCTTATCAAAATATTGATATGTTGTTGCAAAACTCTCAGTTGGATATTGCTTAAGAATGCTAACTATAACAATAACTATACATATGCTTTTTTTTTTTAAATCATGTGGCTAGATTGTTTTGTTAGTCCACAAAACACTGCTGGAGTTTCACAAGAAAACTGCTGCAGAATCTCCCAAAAATGTAAGTGAATGGTGACCAGTTTTCAAACGTAAAAAAACAAGTGGGAAAAAAAAAAACATAAAATGCCTCCATACTGCTCATCTGGTGTAATACAAGTTTCTTCAAGTCTCAATATGACGTTTGCACAAAGTCACAACACACTCATCCAGTACAGACTAGGGATGCACCGACCGTTTTCAGCGTGACCGGCCCTGACCGGTGACCGGCCGGTCAGCGCCACATATCCGATTCTATGCCGGTCATATTCGCGCACATACTCTGCACGATGGTCGCGTCATGCGCGCAGCACACACTGGCCGTAATGTCACACCCACCACAGCGCTGATCATAGCAGCACACACTCAGACACATGCTCGCATGAAGTCAGTGTTAGCAAGAAACTCCAAGAACAGGATAAAGAGAAGACAGACAGTCTACAACAACACAGAACAGCTGACAGTGTCGCCAAACAGCGGTAAACTTTGTAGCTCTTCATGCTAATGTTAGCCAGCAGCAGACTGCGGTTCACAGGCTGACAGTTAAAATCTCGCCTCCCGTTCTGGCTGAAGAATAAACAACCTGTGTTGATGTGTCTCCTCAAACATTTTCTCATCCAGACTTGTTTAACTTCTGCGTCTGTTTTTCTCACTGCAAAGTTTTACTACAGCAGACTGCTGCACTGGTTTGTTTACATGGCTTCTACACAAGATCACGTGAAATCGCGTCCCCCGAAATCTCACGAGATCGCGTTTCCTCAAGTACATAATATTAATTTAATCTTATAATAAGGCCTGGCTGTAATCTGGAGCACTTTTTGAGAAAAAATATAAGTTATTTAATAGTCAGTGTTTTATTATGAACATCCGATTTAGTTTTACAAGAAAAGTTGCAAAAATGTTTGTGAATGCTGTCAATTATATTTCTTAGAAAAACAGAAAATCGGAATCGGCCAAAATCAGAATCGGCAGGTCAGACCCTTAAAGAAATCGGAAATCGGAATCGGCCAAGAAAATTGGAATCGGTGCATCTCTAGTACAGACGGTGTGCATGTGCACATGAATGTGGCGCCAAGCTAAAGCTCTACAGTGAAGATTTAGGCTAAAAACATGGTGTAAATACCATTTTATTTAGTCAACTTGACATGTTGGGACTTAAGAAGACTTGGATTACACTTTACAAGCAGTATGGAGGTGTTTTACTTTGAAAACTAGTCACCATTCATGTCCATTGTTTGGGAGATTCTGCAACGGTATTTTCCTGTGAAACCCCAGCAGTGTTTTGTGGACCAGAAAACGAAACACAACCTTCAGTCCGTATGAGGGTGAGTAGATAGTGACTGAATTTTCATTTTTGGGTGAACTGTCCCTTTTACTGATATTGACATGTTGGCTTGCAAATGTTACTTTCATTGACCATGAAGAAAAGTGATGTTGTATGTATGTAGTACTGTCTTTGAAATGTTTCTCTTAACAGTGAAGCTGCATGAACTTTATGAAACTACATTTCTTTCATTGTTTGATCTTGTTAGACCAGTCAAAGTCGCTGGCATTAACAAGGACAATATATACCACCTTGAAACAGTTTTCAGTCATATATCTAACACTGTGTGCTATAACAAAGGTAAAAAAAAAAATCCCTGCAATGCACTACAGCTAAATGAACTACACAATTTTGATATTGATTGACATCTGTTCTCTGTTGCTTTTAAATCAGTCTAAATATAACTTGTGGTTGAATCTCCAGATTTACACCAGAGGCCAAGGCCAGTCGACATCCATTTGTATACCTGCCGTTCGGGGCCGGTCCCCGTAACTGCGTGGGAATGAGGCTTGCCCAGCTGGAAATCAAGATGGCTCTAGTGCGTCTGTTCCGCAGGTTCAGCATTGTGGCCTGCTCTGAGACCAAGGTGATCCAAAAACTTTAAACACTAAAGACAGCAATCTGTTAAAAATGCTCTGAGCTTAAGAAAAGATTCATACACATGTAAAAAATTGGTCAGTATTCTCACTAATATACCATACTAATCTTCTTACTATACTGAGAGATGGTCAGACTTTGTAGTTGGCAGGTGAAAATGGAAAGATATCTGCTGAGAGGCAGTCCTGCTGAGAAAATAACTACACATTGTGCCTGTTAACATCCCATCAAATTCTAAACAAATATTAAAGCATCTGTATCAGCCACAGTGTAGTCACAGTTTATGATGCAGTTTTTATGTTCACTTATTGTAGCTGCTTTGGGAGTTTTCAAACATAGTGAATGAGTGTGGAGCTGTTTTCCCTCTCAGTGTCGCAGTGGGCTGAAGCTCATCACCTCATATTTTAAATGGACTGTCCTTATTAATGTAATGCCTCTTCCTGTTATAATATTGTCAATAATAATAATAATATGTATGGCCTTTATTACACCTCAGAGAGTCTTGCAATTTGTGTAAAGAACCAATGGGACTCATGACGTAATTGTCAAAATTCAAAATGCATCTACATTTACACGTGGTGATGGACGTAACTGTTTTAAAAAACACAAGCATGTATGGCAGATGTTCCTTTTACACATGCTATTCTTCTCTTTGTGCAGGTCCCTCTTGAGTTGAAGTCCTCGAGCACTCTAGGACCTAAGAATGGCATATTTGTGAAAATTCAAAAGAGACACCTGGGAGAAGATCAAGCCAGTTCTTCAATAGACAGTTAGAGAGTCACTGTTCATCTTCTTGGATGGTACAAAAATTATGTGAACCGTTACAAATCATTCTTCAGGTTCATGTTGTGACAATGAATGTTAAGTACATGAGCAGTTTTCTGGATCTGTTATTTCCAGAAATAACCTAAAAATGGTTGAGTTACAATATACTGTGGTGCTCATCCTGCGCCTTTCTTAGTGTGAAGTGAACTGAAGCCAAGAAACAGCATTGCTGTACCATAAAAACCTGCGCAAAAGTGTGATTGGTGCAACTGCTGTCACTGTGGACATTACTTTTTGGGTCCCTCTGAGCTCCCTGCTGATGGTTTCATCAATTATGTTGGTGATAAATAATGAGGGAGAGAGAGGGAGCTGGAGGACATGATGTGAATAAAGACAGAGAAAGCAACAGAAGTGTGCTCTTCTTAAAAAGAGAGCAACCCTCTGCCTCTAACCTCAGTTTATAGCAATATTTATAGTTTTTTAGCTGTGATTTTGAACAGACTACAACATTGCTGTCTGTCACAAAAAGCTATTGAAAATTGAAATAGTAGTAAAATGACGCAAGGCTACAGAACTAGGTCAGTCATAAAAATTAATATCTACAATATGCAAGATCAAATTTGTGAGCTGAACCAGAAAGTTTGCACATTCCTTCACTAAATGGGCCGTCCGTTGTTAAACTGAGCTCTTTACTACTGCTTGTAGCCATGAATGATGGTTAATTAACAATGTAATTAACCAAACAGTCAGATATTTCCATGGCAGAAGGGAAGGGTACGTACTTCGGCACATCTTTTAATTTCCTGAAGTGAAAGCTGCTATATTGGAGTGAAAGAAGTAGTTTGTGAAAGGTTGGGAAATCCTTGTTGTTTTACTCCCAACTACCTGAGTCAGTGCTGATCATATGTCTCAGAATAGGACACTGGACTTATCTAGGCCACATTTCTCAGTGCACAATACATCCAACTTTAAGGTGTAAAAGCATTTTATCACTTTTCTCTTGATTTGTCAGTGTTGGAGGAAAACATTTACACCTCATTGAAATGAAAATGTTACTTAACTATTTATCATGTAGGAAGATAAGTCTTGGAATATTATCCAGTGTTTTGGAGATATTCTGAGATGCTTAAGAATTGCAGCCCTTCGTTTTAATTTTGAATGTATGCAATAAAAGTGATTTACTGATGATTAATTCAAATGTTTCTATGAAACAACATGTATATTTAAACAACTCTGATCAAAGGTGACCAAAGGGGTCACTTGTGTGTAATAAAATATTAAAACATGATAATGAAATTTGTCATCGTTGGTTTCTTCCTTTTGTTATATAACTACATCGACTACTTTAGGCAAGGCAAGTTTATTTATATAGCACCATTCAGACACAAGGCAATTTAAGGTGCTTTACAAGAACTTAGACATACATAGAAATAAAACATAAAATTGCATTTGAAATAATTAAAAGCAAAAGCAAAAAGCAGGCCAATAAATCAAGAATCAGAATGATTAGAACAGAGCAATTTGCTACTCTTTACTCTATGTGCATTTTTCTGAGTCTTACTTCACACAATAATATTACCCACTAATAATTTTTCCATACACTTACACTTAGTAAACTCTCTCAAGGTGGACTCGTCAGTGCACCTGCAGGTTTCTACTAAACCTCGGTTAAAAACTGTCGGGACTCTTTCCTGAACTGGTAGACCAAAACCTCTGTCCCATTGCAGCTACTCATACCTTGACATCTTTAGTGACCGGATTTTTTTCCCCCCTTTTTTATTTTTCTACAATTGCATTTAAAAAGCAAACATAAACAAAAGCAACAGAAATATGTAAATACATTGAAATAAAACATCAAAAGAACATTAAATTTGCATTTGAAATAATTAAAAACAAAAGCTAAAAGCAGTCCAATAAATCAAGAATCAGGGTGATTAAAACAGAGGAATTCTTTTAATGGCAATTTGCAATATGTTTGTAACATAACCAGTGAAATTCATTGCAAATCTGAACACCAGGTAATTTACTGCCCTCAGTACCCTTCATTTAGACTTTTACTAATGATCTTTGACAAACAGTTTAATCACAGCAAAATAGACACCAATCACAACAATACTGGCAAAAGAAGTATTTTCTGATCAGGACACACTAATAATCACACGGAAAAATATTAAGAAGACATTTTTTCAGTTTATAAAATCTAATGCAAAAGTATATAAATTAGTTTGAATTGCCTCAGCTATTGCAATGTGCATGAGTAATAATCATTTAATATATAATAATACATTCACAGAGACCATTCTGCTGCACAATTAGTACTTTTGATATTTTAAATATATTCTGTTGCCACAACTTCTGGACTTTTGCTTAAGCTTTTGAAAGCAGGACTTGTAACTATATTTTTATGCTGTGGTATGACTACTGTCCATCACTGTAAAACACTACAACCATTTGCCAAAGCCACTTGCTGATTCCAGTAAAAGCAAAGAGCGTCCCATAATAGAGTTTCTCCCCCGAGCAAAACCTTCAGAAACGGAAACCACAGAGGGTAGATTTATGAGTAGTTGATCAGATACTCTGGATAAATCTGTTGTTTTTCAAAGACTACATAGATGCTGGGGTCATTCTCGCGGTCAACACAACTGTCGTAGAGGGCTGTGCCGTTTCCTTTTGGCGGGGGCCGGACGTAGCTGCTGCTTCCCCTGGTGTACTCTCCCACCAGGACCAGCGTAACAAACATGATCTTGTTCCGGATTTTTTTGATGCTGGCATATCTGTCTGAGTAAGACGCATCTTTGGCAAAGTAGCTCCCTAAAAAATAAGAAAGTGTTAATAGTGACACAGTCCAAAAGCATGTCAAAGTCCAACCTTTGAATTCCAGAGTTTACTGCTTCTTTTACCAAGCAGACCAAATTTGAGTAAAAGACATTTCTTTTGTGGCTTGTCAGTATTATTTGCTGTATATTTATCACATTATTGCTGAAGCTGGCTCACTATACCTTTGCCGTAGGACGTGCCGTGGACACCACACATCCTCCAGTCAAAGTTCTGCTCACAGATGGCCTCAATCAGGGACTCATCTGTCCCATGGAACAAGTACTGCTCATTCACAGAACTCCCTCCGTTCCTCTTCTTCATCTGTTCTCTTTGCCTGACAATATAGAAAACATCACTGTGATGACATACAACTAAGTATTATTTTCACCTAAATTTACCCTCTACCTTACCTCCACTTACTTCTACAAGCTCTGTTTTTGGTCTCCATCGACTCCTGAGAAATATATGTGCTGTTTTTAAATATATGTGGGCTTTTAGCTGCTAAATGCTCTGCTACGTTCATCATCTAGTCTCTAAGTGTGTTTGTGTGCTGTCTTTTTGCACAGGAAGCTGATGCCTGCTGTGGCCGGTTTGCATATAAAAAAAAACAAAAACATTTATCCACTTTAAGCCAAAATGCCAGGTCTATGATTTACCACTGAAAGACTCTCCACAGAGAGGGGTTCTGGATCCTCTGGATGCTGTGGATTGTACTCTGGGGCAGGGTGCGCTTAAACAACTTCTCAATCATATTATACTCCTTTACAGATTTGGAGAGAGGTACAAGCTGAAAGAGAGAGTACAGTACAGTGCAGGTCAATGAAGGGTACAGTTATGTTTCATGTTCAAGAAGGAACAAAACACAGTAAAAACTGAAATGCTGTACCTTGTATCCACAATCCGGGAGGGCACTTTTATCCCAGTGGGGTGGGAAACTTTCTGCTGTGGAGGAGTTGGAGCTTTGTGATGATGCACTGCAGAGGAGACAAATATAATAACTGTCTGACTAGTGAAGTCAATTGATCAAATACAGCAATGTTAAAATTGTAAGGATATTTAAAAATCTCCATCTTTAATTAGAAATAAAAATACCTCTTCAGCTTCAACTCCACATCATGAGCAGACACAAAGCGAGGCCTCCTTCTGACCTCTCTCTTGGTTTTGTATTTTATGTTCTCCTGATACATCTGTTGGGTTCCCAGTGCACCTCTGAAGTGGAGGATATACTGCTGTTTGCCAGCACCAAAGGGAATATCTGTATCTCTGTCTGCCAGGTAAACATTCTCCAGAGTTTGAGAAGTGATGGAGGCTGGTGTGTCACTGTCACCCTGAACAGCAAACGGCAATCCATCAAAGTTTGCCAGTAACGAAATGGGAAAAACAGATAAGTAAAAAAAAAGACGAGAATGTAGTAAATCAAAGTGTGCTATAAAGGATAAAAACAAATATGTCATAGCTGCATTATTCATACAAATTTGACTGACCTGTCCAAACTCAAACCATCTCCCACTGTCATCCTTCCAGTACCAAAGCCACTCCGTTGTAAGAATGTAGTGAGGGGGCTTTGAGACAGAGGAGGCCGTGGACAGGCGACGGACTGAAGACCCTCCATATGTCATTGTCATGAAGTCAATTGCCTGCACAGTGGAGGATGTCGAGCTGAAAGCAAACAGAATAAGTAAATCAACAATCCCTTCAAGAGAAGTAAACACTTATAAAGACTTGAACTAATGTGAATAAATGGTTTAAAATTTGTCACTCTAGAAAAGGGGTTCTCAAAGTGTGGCCTGCGAGCGGCAGCCCTAGGAAACATTTAGTGTGGCCCCTAAATATGACATAAAATACATGCATTATATTTTAATAATCTGTGGTCCATTTCAGTATTTTCAATAACCTACATACAGTATAATACACTACCCAGCTACTGCATCTTGCAGAAAGCTACTGATTGCATGGTAACCAGTCATCAATGCTAGTGCTGTTAGCTAAAGTTGCTGATTTTGGTGGAGAACTGGGGTGTAATGTGGAAGTGAGATGGAAAAGCCACCACGGAAAACAGGTGAATTTGGTGCACAAGAAATTTAATGTTAAACATCATTATGAGACCAATTACGAATCCTACTACAGGTGCATGGGGTTTCTGGTGTAGTCCTCAATTATATGCTAGCTTCTTCAATTTGCAATAAGTCATAAAAACTTTGAGAACCTCTGCTCTAGAAAGAAAACTGTGTGTACTGTACATCTCTGTGATCGATTTATCCATTCACGCACCTTTGCAAAGACAGAAATCTGAAAATGGCTAAGGTGGATTGTGAAGGTGATTCATCCTCGCTGTTTGTGTCATGTTCTGGGTTACAGTAGGCCTTCTCAATGTCTTCCATATTAGGCAGGTCCTTCCAGGTCACACCATCGCTGTCTAAAACCTGCCATCTGTACGGCAGGTGCCAGTGGACACGAGCACACTTCTCTGGGAAAAAAAACATATATACAAGGCACTCATTAGACAGACATTAGAGCCTGACGGATGTATTGGTCAACCGATGTTATCGGCCCAATATTGGCCTATTGCAACTACATTGGTATCAGCATATATGTTGTTCAAAACAGTTGCCTATTTGAAAACTTTTTTAAAACAGAATATAATACAGGTTGTTTTGTTTTTATTTGTTCACTTTATAGGCAGCAATTTATATATTTATTTTTAGCCCCGTACACGTTTGCCTATTTTTTTTTGTGCACATTCATGATTTCTTGCTTAAGAACCTCTGTGATTCAGAATTTTGGAAAAACCTTGAAAAACCTTTTTTTCTGGCTCCATGCTGCTGACATCTGTGGCCACAGGCATTCAATTTTCAGATCATCCCCTTCTTGTAAATGTAATGTCTCAAGAATGTCTTGAGGGAGTTTCTTCAAACTTGACACAAATGACCACTTGGACTCAAGGATGAACTGTTTAGATTTTGGTGATCAAAGATCAAAGGTCAAGGTCACAGTGACCTCACTAAACACATTTTTTTTGCCATAATCCAAGATTTCATACACTAAATATGACAATTACACACAAATATCTAACAGGATAAAATGATGAGGTGATGACATTTTATATCCAAAAGGTCAAAGGTCAACTTCACTGTGACATCATAATGTTCAGCTCTCTATCAGTCCTCTGTACTCCTCTATAAAAACAGTCTGAAAGTGAAGACAGCATGTTTCTCACTGGAAAAAATTCACTGGAAGTACACATGAAGTACATGCGTATAGTGAGACCTTATATTTTGCCAAAAAATACATACCTTTATGAAATTCCTTCAAAGTTACAGGTGAATGTAGTGATAAGTTCCATATTAAATTCAAAGTCGAGTCTACATGGATATAAACTGTAACTTGACTGGTTGGTGGAGAAAAACAACTGTGAGGCAGTAATTCTGTTATTTAACTGTTCTGTTCTATACGACCATTGACAACTGACTTCTCACTCTTCTTAACTGGCCACTAGGGGCCGCAAGTGACCAACAACTGCTTCAGTTTGGAATCTCATTTCAGCTCGAGACAATGTGTGTGAGGGTCATGTTAATATTGATGGAACTTTGCAAGTCTCTGCTGGTTGCATCTGGCAGTTGTGGTGGCATTGCAGTACAGTAAGTGCTTCACTATCTGTTGCCTGGCAGAGAACCGTACTCTATTGAGTGACCTCTTCTAGTTGATCGCTTTTCTTAATTCAGTTTTTAATACATTCATATTTGGTTTCAGTGTTACCTTTGAAGCTGCAGTGTCTGCGAATGAAATAGAGGCAGATTTCATTCCTGTCAGCATCACTCATGGGTTTAGACGGACAAGCGGAAGCGGTGGGGGATCCAGGGTTGCTGTTGGAAGGTCGTTGAGTGGGGATTTTCACCTCTGGCAGCACTGCAGGAGACACACACACAAATATAAAATCTATTTTGCAGTTCAAAAGTTCAAAAAGTTTTCTATAAAGTCCTTATTCTTTACCAGAAACAGCAGTAGCTTGTCTCTCATGCTGTCCCATGATGATGAATTTATTTCTGTAGATCTCCAGAAGGTTCTTAATATTCTCCTTACTGAATCCTTTGAAGAGCTTCATTCCCTGTGCATCGATAGCATGGGTTCTCTTACATGAAGTGCCAAACTTACAGTCACCCTGGAGATAGTGCTGGCAGATGTGAAGCTTGGTGCAGGAAGCGGCGAACCTGCAGGAACCGTGCAAACCGTTGCCCTTGTTGTAATGTGGGCAAATCTAGAGGGGTGTACAGAGTGGGGTGACAGTATCATTACAGCAATGATATACAACAGTTCACTCAGAAATTTACATCATTTTCAACACAAGGAAGAGATTCTAAATTCCAACGTGTATTGCCTACTGTTAGCAGTAAAACCTACCTCAGGGGAACAGATAAGGATCATTCTGCAGTAACAGCTGGAACAGCTGTTTCTCCGTCAAATCATGAAGACCGTACCTCTTCAAAAGCTCGGGATTGTGAGCAGAAGCCAGACTATGGGGATTTTTACACTTGTGTCTGAAAAATAAAATGATTAAAATATCATTTCAGTTAAGAATTTAGTTTAACTGAATTAACCACAAGTATACGTTTGATTTCTGGGCATCAACTACACTTCCAGAGTAACATTCATTAGTGCTTTATCATTGTTTACTCGATCTTAAGAATTGCATCACAGAGTTTAAGAGTGGGTTATTTGAGGAAAACAATGCCATCTTCTGGTCAAATAAGGGACTTGCATTTTTGTTGATTTGGGGTCAAGCCAAGGTTTGTTTTCCACAGAAGTCAAGCTGTGCAATGCTTTTTTTCACTTAACATACCATTTTCTGTTTGAATTGACAGCTTTCCTAAATTTTTAGCAATGCAAAGACTGAAGGTCATAATGATGTTCACAGTTCATAAAGTATTTTAAAGTATGTGTGGTTGTTTCACTGCAAGTTATTTGTCAGATTATATGCTAATTGTCTCTAATAGACCTTTTTCATGCAACCATACTGATCTGAAATAGTAGGGTGAACACAGGTGCTACCATTAATACTAATTAAGGTCCTGTTCTATTTAGTGAAGCAGAGCCTTTTTTTTGTGAGCAAGTTTTTTTTTTTTTTTTTTCCTTCAGTCACTTTGGACGTTACAATTCATATAAAAGTACCAGCTCATCTTTTCAAGTGGTCAATCCCATAAACCTTCTGTACATTGCTTTTCATTCACATATTGTTGTGAAATTAAGTGAAATACCAAAAATAAGTAATAAAAAGTACAAAGAAATAGGAAATATAGCTGTATACTCAGGATAAGTGCCATAATGAGAACACTGATGTGTCAATGCATATTAAATCATTTATTAAAACAACAGGGAAAAAAGAAGAAAAACAAATATGAAATAAAATATTAAAATGAAATTCTAACCTCTTTGTTCTTTTATGCTGTAAATTTATTTGCATCTTACAGTTATTAAATTTCCTTCTACAGGCATTTTTTTTTCCGCCCCCTCTTCCCCCTTTCTCCTCTTCTTTCTGTAGCAGAGCTTTTCGAATGAACCAACCTTCACATAGCACACTGACTCCAGAAAGGACCCTTAACTAGTGTTATTGGCAACACCTGAGTTCACAAAATAGCTGCTGTTAAATAGGTCTGTTGTACAAAAAAAAAAAAAAAACAATTCCAAAATACTTCAAGTGCTAAACAAAGCAGACACACCTATTTCAGGAATTAACTATGTTTGTTAGCTCTTAAAGGGGTTAGTCTTCTTCTTTTTTTTATTTTTTTATTATAAAGTTCTGCTTTCTTTGCAGTTTAGTATCATCTAAGTATCATCTTAGCATCCTGTCAACAATCACCTTTGACACTGAGCTGAACTCAGCTCTCTATATACCTTTAAAGCCCTGCAGTCCACACAGGCGCTCTCAATGAGTCTTGATTAGGCCTCTGCTCAGGCTGAAGTTAGGTGGAGCTTTGTTGAAACAAAACTAAAACTGGTTGAAGTGCAAAGTCATTAGGAGAGTAACGTAAGGTAAATGCCAACTTGTCACTAAAGGCACGCCCAAACAATCTGGAGAAAAGGTGTAAACAAAAGTGAAACATCTGTGTGGGTGTCTGGGGCTTTAAAGTTTAAAACCCCTAAACCTTTGCTCCCACTCCGCTAAATCGTCACTCTGTAGTTTGTTGACACAAACTCATGCTGAAGGAATGCAGCCTAAACAAATCAACACTAGAACATAATACATATTCGAGTAACTATGCCTGATAAAAGAGTGTCTGCAGATTAACACAGCAACAGGCTAGTTGCTTACCCGAAAGTGCATTCTCCGCAGACATAATACCTGCACAGGTGTAAGCCATCGCACTGAGGACACTCTCCGGGTTTCTTCTGACAGAGCCGCACACTTGTTTTAGCCACTAACCAGACTATCCGGGCTGAGTGTCTGAGCACCGACAGCCTTTTGTCTGCCTTCCTGTATTGCTATTTTACCGTCGTCGAAGAGGACACTTCGCAGCTACTGGTTCCGCAACAGTGAAACACTGTGCGATCCTCTCATCCAGGCTTTTGAAGTCCAGACATCCCTGGTTGTCGCACAGGGTCTTGATGATAAATTTGGAGATGACTGCGGTCATCCTGAAGTGACTTCAGCCGAGTAACCTTCACTGCTGTTCGAGCACAGCTGAGTTAGATCCTCACAGCAACAGCGACTTCTGGTTACAGTGAAATGAAACTGAAACTTAAACAAGAGAAAGGAGAAAAAGTAAGTAAGAAAAAAACAAAAACAAAGGTAGTCCTGCCCCCAGAATAACTTATCAACACGGTTAATAATTTTATTATTTCTATTTTTTTATTATTTATTATTGGATATGATGTGAGGGAAAATCTGCAGAGAACTAGTGATTTTTTTTTCTCTATAGTTAATATGGGCATGATACGACAAAAGTTTCCATTGTATTATAGAAAATTAAATCACGCAAATAAAAACACAAATATCGTCATCAAATTAACAAAAGCGGACAGAACATGATCATTTAAACCGCGTTTTCTTTTCTGTCTTTATTAACTGCAGAGTTTACTAAATAAATATTTTTTTACGCAAGTACGTGAAGGCAACACCAGCCTTAGCAACCGCTGCAGGAGTTCAGTGTACTATAGCAACCATGGAGGACGAGCTTTCACTGATGGAAGAAAAAGGCAAAGAGGCCACAAAAGAACAGAAGGAGCTTCTCTACAACCGAGTCGAAGAGCTGAAGTAATTAGAATAAATATGCAAGAACACCCTCATGTATAAAAATAGCTCAACCGTGAAGTTTGTCAACGTAAAGATTGACTTATTTTGCCTTTTTTGTGCAGCCTGCTAACGCTAAGCTCGTTCTGTTGTTGTATGTATGGTTAGCCTTACCAGCTAGCTAATAGTACTAAAACATAACTAGCCAGTAACGTTAATATATCATATTAAACCATAAGCTAACAATGAACGCAGAGGATTAGAAGTTGTGTCTTATAGTTTAAACTTGGCTGCAGTATTGTGACTCACAATAAGAAATGTTGAAATCCTTCAGTATATTTAAGCGGTATTTTGAATTGTAATGTCCTCATGATAAGCTGAGCTTTTCCAGATAAATTATTAGACGTGATTGAATAAGAAACATTTGGCAGATGGTTCAGTCGTAAACACTTTGAACCACGTTTAATCAGTTTAGGTTTATTTATCTTTGCAGCATAAGCAGCCAAACTTTCAAGCATTTTCTGTGTCTGACTTTGGAGCTGTCAATGTTCACTTCCACCCAGATGTTCCAATGCAGCACTCCTGGCAGAGAATGACATGTTTGAGCGGTTCATCGGTCGGATTTCCCAGGCCTGGAGAGAGGGTCTGGGGGTAGCAGAAGCCTCCCAGCTGGAGGGTGGTGTAAGTGCTACACAGTGAGAAGTCTTCTGTGCTATATATGCAAAACTTAGTATCCATTGTTATTGTAGATTTTCCACTGAAAATGAATACAAAGAAGACAGATTATGCTCACTTTACACACAAAGAAATACAGAAATACATTATTCTTGCGCAAAGTCACAAAACTGGATTAAGAATTCAAAACACAAGAGACAAACTCAGATTCTCTTAGGTTGAAAGAATGACAGAACATAGTGATGCATATTAGAAAACATTTATGTTGCCTGCCACAGTCATAAAAACAATCCTAATTTTAATTCTGTTCCTAGGTCAGATGACCTTTCTGCACTGTGCTCCTGATAGCTCCACATAATTTTGTCTATGTATGTGTGCCTTGTCAGGGTCGTGGAAGGAGGCAGCGGTCCCAGTCCAACATATCAGATCGCCTTCATCAATTGACCTTGGAACAAAAACTTTACGTGGCACAAAGAGAAGTAACAGAGACACGGCAAGAACAGGAGAAACTAAAGCAGAGATATGAGAGAATTCAGGACAACTACAAGGTTACAGCACAACCACCACAGAAAAACAAAAGCAGACAAAACAACACACACTTACAGCATATTTTGTCTTTCCAGGCCTCCATGAAAGAGGCGGAATTGCGTCTTGAAGAAATCAGGAAGGCGAAGAGCGAGTTTGAACGCAGACTGCTCAAACCTATGAAGGACAACAGGTTGGAAATGAAGGAGCCTGAGAAGGTGCTTCAGTACATGGAAGACAAGTCGAAGGTAAAAATCTGGTTCAGTATGATGACATCATCCTCTGCAAAGTAGCATTTGAATGCGTTCGAGGTTCAGCTTTATGCTCATCATACAATGTAGGATTGCACAATAAAATGCAGATTTTGAAACATAATTGGACAAGTCATTTTACCTTAATGTACAAAATTTGTTTGTTTGCAGCTGTTTAAAGTAAATTGTTTTAGTTAGTTCAATTATATGCACACTCCTCAGAGTTCATTTTATACAATTTTCAAATATTTAATATAATACATTTTTGAAATGGAATATTTACTTCTGTCAATATATCAACTTATTGTTAATATTCTGCATTAGCCTTTCCACCTTAAAATGCCAACGTAGCTTGATTATTTTTTCCATATTCATACCTGTTTGTGGAAATAGCTGTTTCCTAGCAGTACTGGAGAAACATCAGTTTTTTTCCAACTATCTGACGTTTAAATTCACCAGAATATGTGAACCAATAACACATAATAAGCATTTCCCCTGAAATGGGAAGGACAAAGGGCTGGGATATTGAGTGACTGAGTGACTATTTCTTTTACTCTGTGAGAGTTTCTTTTTTCTTTTTTTTTTTTAATTTGTGTTTTCTGATGCATGTTATCTTTTTTTTCTAGTACTGTCGCCCTATACTCATACTCATTTGTCCTTCCTTTGTCCACATCTTCTGTTCTGGTAATAATCACACACACAAACTCCAACAGGTCACCCAGTTGGAGAAGCTGAATCTGAAGAATCAGGCACTGAAGATCCACGAGAAGAAGCTCCAGCAGCAGCTTCGACAAAAAAAAGAGACAGGAAAAGCCGAGTATGAGGTAGAGAATGAAAGTATGAGGGTATATCCAGAGAGGCTAAGAAAGCTGGAAAAGGAGTTCATTTTGTCAGTTGATTGTGTGGTTTGTGAGTTTGACTGTTATACAAGAGGACAGTGAATCACAGTCTGCGATGTGCCTTTTTTCTAGTTAGTAAATGTAACAATGTAGGCTACTGTGTGTTGTTTTTAGGAAATCTTCCAGGAGTACACAGAGCAGAGAATAGAAAAAAACCCAGATGAACTTCAAGTCAACAATTTGAAAGTGCAACGTGTCCTCAGTTCACACAAGGTAACTAATCAGAAATGTGTGTGTGTGTGTGTGTGTGTTGGGGTATATATATATCATATACATATATGTGTCTCTCAGTGTACTCTCCTGTAGATGTGTAAAACCAGTTTTGCACTGTAGTTAATCACCTTGAACTTGGCTCCAGCTTGTAAAATTTGAGTATATACAATATACAGTATGTGTGTGTGTCAACAGGAGAAGCTGCAGAGTGTAACATGGGAATCCACAGAGCTGAGCAATGACATCAGCAACAGGATGCAGATGCTGGCAAAAATTGAGGAGGAGATGCAGCATGCAGAGGAGGTTTGTCATTACTCCAAAAATGAGTCAAACTTTAAAGTGACAGTTCACCCCAAAATCAAAAATACATATTATTCCTCTAGCTTGCTGTGCTATTTATCCTTCTAGATTGTTGTGGTGTGAGTTGCAAAATTATGGAGATATCAGCTGTAGATATGTCCGCCTACTCTAGAATATAATGGGACTAAACACGACTTGGCTTGTGGTGCTCAGCGCACCAAAAATCTACATTTGAAAAATTCAATACCAGTGGCTCCTCACAAAAACTTTAACTCAGTCACTCACAATGATCCACTGACCTTGTTGTGAACAATTTCATGTAAAAACTACTTTCCTCCTGCATTAGAATCTACTGCTTTTTACTCTTTCTACTCGAAAGAAAGTAGTTCCTAAATGAAACTGCTCACAACAATGTCTATGGGCTATCTTGAGTAACTGGGTCATGATTTATGCAAAGAGACATTGCTGTTGAGTTTTTCAAATATATATTTTTGGCGCTTTCTGCAGCTCAAGCCCAGTGACATCTAGTTCCATTATATTGGAAAGAAGGCCGACATTTCTGCGCTGATATCTCCAAAAATCACACCAAAACAATCCAGATGGATAAACAGCACTAGCACAGGTAAGAGAAAAAGATATATATATTTGATTTGTGAAGTGCCCCTTTATGGACTCAACTTTTAAGCCCACTGTGACAACCAAAATTAAGTGTAGTAATTCATACATGATTTGATCCAGTGTTTACCAAAGATTAGCAAAGTAATTTGCAATTAATAACGAAGAACAGATGAATGAGTTAATAGTTTATTTCTCTTCCTTCCATCCTTCCTTTCTTCTTCAAACCATACTTATCTCCTGCTCTTTAAACTAATTTCCTTTGTGTGTGTGTGTACTCCATCGCTTCTACTTAACACTCTCTCTCTTCAGGAGCGTTTGAAGGCAGAGGCTCTCAACCAATACCTGCGCTGCCAGATGACAGATTATCAAGCTCCTGGTATCACTGAGTACATGCAGGTCAAGGACAAACACAAGAAGCTGCAGCAGAGCATTCACACATTGGAGAGGAAGGTTGGGATTGCTCAGGTAAACCATCTTTTATTTTCTCTTTACAAATCGCCTTTCTCCTAAATTCTCTCCAGGATTGCCTGTCACCTCTGTAAAAATGGGATATTTGCTCCACTTTTATTATACTGTACCACATCAAGCCTCAGTGCAGCTGGAGAGAAACTGTTGTGTGACAGTATCTAAAACAATGGGCCCTGTCTTTTCTGTTGTCACCAGATGGCCTTGAAGACCCACGCTAAAGCCTGGAACACACAGAGAGCTGCTCTTACTCCTGCAAACAGTGCTTTGGCTGGAGCTAGATCTGAGGGACACCAAATCCCAGTAAAACTCCCATACATACAAGAACACAGCACATAAACAGAATCAGAAAGTCTAAAGGATTTGTTGAAAAAAAGTGTGACGTAAAGAAAACTGTGTGATATTTACCATGCTCCATTAAATGTACAGTACATGTTCTGCAATTTAAATCTTGCTCCATCAAGTCCTGTTCCCTTAATCGTTACAAAATCTTTGCATACCAAATTATGTTGAATAATGAAAATAAACCTGATTCTCTTTACTATACATATCCAGTCCAGTGTTATTACTTCATTTATGTGTTGATGTGCTTCGGAGTGGCTTGTTTAATGTTCATCTAAGCTTAAACACTTCTCTTTTACTGTGTTATTCAATCTTCTACCTTAAGGAAAATTTGTCACTTTCATGTGAATTCCTGTCAGTGTTTATGGTAAATTGTCAATTAAAACAATAATGTTGCTCAGTGCTGCTATAGTGACAGAGAAAACCAAGTTCTGCTGCAAAATGTCACTGGATGTGAGAAAGAACTATAAGCTATTTCAGCTCAGATTTCTAGTTTCCACCTCTGGGTAGTCTGGAGACACGCTAGATGAGTATTTTCGTCACCTTACACTATGTTTTGGCCTACAAAGTAATTGTTGTAGGCTAGAGTGGTGATGCACGGCAACATAAGTGTGGGAGTCACAAGCTCGCCTGCATCGCATCACGTTACATGCAGGCACAGCTGCAAGTCCCCGTCAGTTTTCTTGGTCAATATAGTACACACAGGAATTTATTGCTTTAATTGACTATATTTACCATCAACACTGACTGGTCATTCACATGAAAAGTGCCAAACTTTCCCTGTAAAACAGACAGCAGCCATTTTGACATGAAATAGTAAAACACAGATGTTAGAAATGATACTAATTAAGATTTCATGGTCAAACAGAGTCAGGGTGCTGCTGTTGTGCATATGGCTCACTGGAGAGACTCTGCTACACCAAATGGAACTAATTTTTCATTAGTATCATTAGTAACGCCTGTGTTTACCCTTCTATTTCATCAGTATGGCTGCCGTGTAAAAGGTCTATCAGTAATTATCTTGATTATGGTATTGTCATTTCATTTCATTATTTATAATCATATTTTTAACTGTGATTATTGAGACCTGTGTGCACAGTATGTGTACGTGCGTGTGTTTACTCAAAGTGTGCAGACACTCCTTGTCGTGGAATGTATCCAAGGACATGTTCTCCAGTACTGCACCTTAGTACAATTTTGAGGTACTTCTACCATACTTAAAAAATATCATTTTATGCCACTGTATACTTCTGCTGCACCAGATTTCAGAGGCAGATGATTTACACTTTACTGGTTACTTTGCAGCTTTAGATGTCACGTATGAAACACATGATCTTATTTGTTCACTGAATAACCAAACAGTATAAAGAGTAGGAAACACGTTCACATGAAGCACTTCTGCCACATAAGCATGGAAGCAAAATTCTTCTCATACATCATTAATTGTAATACAATAATCTATATATAATAATATATGACCGTGGAGGGGGCCATTATAAGGAGTACTTAGATAATAATTTGAGATAATGATTGAATTTATATTGCACCTTTAAAACAAGTTTACAGAGTGCTTTGACAGACAAAGCAATACTTCTTTATTCTTACTTAAAGTTTTGAATTCAGGATTTTTATCTGGTATTTTTAATTTTACCTGTGTAAAATGATCTGAAAACTTCTTCCATCATTTACTATAAATAAACTAAGGCTGAAGTCACTTAAAAGTGGGGGAAAAAAATCCACCTCAGACTCGACAAACTATTTCCTTTATTAGAAAGAAATCCTTGGAGGTATAAGCCCTCAAAGAACTCTAAAATGTTATGATGTTACATGCCATATATACAGTTATATACATAAAAGTGCAATGTCACAATGGGTAAGCTGTTTTATTTATTATTAATTCTGTCATATAACTGTTTGGAAAATGGCATCGTTACTTATTCATGTGTCTTCCTTCTGCACTGCATTTTCTCAAAAACACAGCATCGGACATGAAAATGCAACAGTACAGAATGTCTGAAGTTCCTCTAAAACATTTTCAAAGGCACTTTTCACAAGTACATACTACAGATGTACATAAACACCACAGGGTAGCTTAAAGCCTACAGACGGCAGAACTGAGGCCTACTGTTGATGATGTTAACATAGTGACAAAAGCACATTTTTTTTAATTTTTTTTTTTTTTACAACTGGCTTCATACTGTAGGTGGGACACTTGTGTGTCTGGATATTTACTCTACACAATTTGTTCTACGTTGTTTCTACCCAGAAACACAACAAAACATAACAAAAATATTTACAAAAATAATGAAAGTTAGTAAGTCAGAAAATCAATGATCTTTTGATTATTATACACACAATATCTGTCAAGTCAAAGAGAGTGTAAACCTGTTGTTAGAGAGCATTGCTTATTCATTGCAAACCAAGTGTTTTCTGTGTGTTACTATGCTAACCAAACATTTCCAGGACATGCACCCGCTTCTGTTATTTCTACAGTACAGAGGTTATTTTTGAAAAAGTCATACAAGGGTGCAGTCGCACAGTTAGAACTCTGGCACATACAGTTTTACGGAGCTATTGCATTTGAAATTATTATTCGACCTGGACACGTATGAGCTGACTGACAGGCTGTTCATCACCGATTGTTCCATGTGTGGCGTTCTCTGCCACGCGTCAGGCATTTAGAGGTGTCACCGGCCTCAAATACAGACAATCACACAGAGAGAGCCTCGGTGTCAGTCAGAACAATACAAAAAACACATCGACATTCTCACTTGAACATAAAACAGACTCGAGGGACACAAAGCAAGCTGCTGTTTTCAGAGACTTTCAGAAGCATAGGAAGCAGGGTGAACATATTAGGAGGCTTTTACACTAACAGTCATTAGGTCCATGGCTACCGGCAGCACTCCCACAGGGCGCTGCCATGAGTCTATACACATCAGTCAATATGAAGAGAATACCTACATCATATATGGAGGGTCAACATCCATGCTTTAACTTGTACAGTCATGTCTTTGGGTAGATAGAGCCAAGCAAGGCATAAAAGAAGCTACAGCATGTGTTCCACACCATATTAATAGCATATGTGTTGTATATACTGTAGGTAGGAGATGAATTATAGTCGGAATTTTTCACACTGCTCCCCATAGATTATACAGATGCAAAGGCATAAGTTATTAGGCATATTTTATCCCTGCATCATGAGTTATCATTAATGCATGAAAATGTTCAAAGTTCATAATGAAGTAGTGGTTTTCTCCAATAGTCATTCCAGGCAATATGGAAATATGTTCAACTAAATGTGTGAATCCAGCACAGAGGTGATCTTTGTACATTTCTGAGACACAACAGATGGTACGCCTTGACAAATAAAAAGTTGCAGAGTTTACACGCAAGTGAAAAAAAAACCAAAACGCATTCTGCTATCAGGACTATCATCTATGAGCAAAGTACCGTTAGTTGTTAAGGGCTCTTCAGGCCCGTAAATAAGTCCAACCTTCAAACCGTTCATCTCCAGGTAGTCACAGCACCTTTAGAATATTTAACATGTGAAATCAAAAGTCGGTAAGGCCTTTGAACCAGTTCACAACACCTTCAAGGGCCCTCCTAGGCAAAAAAGTTACATCATCCAGCTGTATATGTGTGAGAATGCCACTCTGAATGTCACTTCAGTTCTCATTCAGCTCCAGGTTCAGGCTCAGTGGTAAACAGAGGAGCCGCTGTACATGCAGCTGTTTTGTTCAAACATACATAGTTCATGAATGTCTGTAAACTAAACTAACTAGTGTACATTTTCTAAACCTTAAGGAAGCCTTTGTGATTTGTTGTTTGAATTTCTTTAAAAAAAAAAAAAAGACATTTGTTAGATAATATTCACCTAAGTATATTAACACATAACTGTGAATATGTTATTGAGACAGACTGACAGATCTGTCTACTCTGTAACTCCTACATCAGTCTCCCTGTCAGAGTCCTCACCACAAGGAGGCATCTTTTCCTGTGCAGGTCCATGTTTTTTACACACTCTTAGATATCATTTGTTGTATGTCTATGAAGTCCAGACACTGGCAGCATTTGCAGCCCCCCCAGGAGTTGACAGAGTTTTGGTTTCTGGTTTCTGTCCCCGCAGTCACATGGTGCAGGACTTGTCCAAAGGGTCCTGAGGAGCTGGAGGCTGTGCGGCCTGGTTGGACTTTGGCAAGACCATTGGCTTGGGCCTCAAGGCGGGAGGTTTGAGCTGCACCCCCATGCGGGGCGCTACCACTGGCTTGAAGGTGCTCATGGTATCACTGGAGGAGCTGGTGCTGCGGCGGATGGGCGGCTCAGTGTTGGCGGTGGACCTCAGCATGACGCCGTGGATGGGGCTGAGGGACTCGCTGGAGCTGGCCGGCGTGGGACCCCCGCCGCCGCTGCCGCCAGAGGTCTGCCGCTGCTCCAGGGTGTCCAGCACCACGTCGGGCGCGTGCTTGGCTGAGCTCTGCCGCTCCAGCTCGCGCAGCTCGTTCAGAGCAGTGTTCATAGTTTCCTCTATGTCCTGCAGGAGACAGAGAGAGTGTGTGTCAGAGACGAGTAGGGATATGGAAGGATGATAATAACTAGGGCTGAACAATTAATCGAAATTTTATCAAAATCACAATATGGCCTACGGCAAATTTTCAAATCGCAGGAGGCCACGTGTTAAAAGCAAAATGTGTGTCAAACTACTATTTTAAATGAAATATCATTGTGCTGCAGAAATGTCCTGGTCTACACATCATATGTTTACAGATTCTTGCAAATATCACACAATAATGATATGTTTTAAATGAAAATGAGAATGATGATGCAACAATTAATATCACAAATCATATCGCAATTGCAAGATCAGCCAAAATAATTGTAATTAGATATTTTTTTCAAAATCATTCAGCCCTAATAACATTGAAAGAGAGATGAGTGAGAGGCAGGAAGTGCATGGTTAAAAATGAAGGAAAATTAAAAGAAAGGGTAGGAGAGTGAAGAGAGAAATGAGAGGTGATATTAGCAGCAAAGAAGTGAGAGAGGGGAGAAGACAGAGTATGGTTTGATAGGAAACAAAAAAAAAAAGATGTTAACATACGACCACAGTGACAGTTTTTCAAGAAAACACCAAGCATGCATTATACATGCAGAGAGTTAGTAGAGAGTTTCACTTTGCACCGGCACCTCTCCCTCTGCATGCTAATGACTTTGGATAGCAAAGGAGATGCAGAGATGACAAGACATGTTCATCTGAGCATGCTCCCAGTAGGCAGACAGACAGCCCAGCACAGTTTAAAGTGCTCTCTGTTACCTCTGCTTTCTATTTGAGCCTCTATACAAATGTTATTCATGGCTTTACAGTCAAATTAGAGTTATCGCCTCCCTGTCAGCAGTGACTCAAACATGGATGTTTGAACATATATATGTATATTTTGTAATAGCTTTCCATACTTCAGTTTTCTGTACGCTCAAAAGCAAGACTACAATAGATAGAGTCCCAGTGTCGAGCTACGCTCTCTGCTGTCTGCTGCCTGTGAAGCTAGTCTTTTGCGTGTATTTAGCACACAGACACAGTTGCAGCCAGAGGAAGCAGAAGACAGGGACTGACTATGTTTTTACAGGGCGGGGCAGGGCTTTGATGGTGGAGGGAGCTGCGGTCGGGTCGCCGCTCGTCCCGCGCTGACCTGTGCGATGGTCTCCGGGTCCAGGGGCTTGCCACCATGGTGGTGGTGGCCATCAGTAAAGCCCGTGTACTGGCCCGAAGAGGTAGAGCGGCGAATTGGGGGGCTCTCCATCTTCTTCAGCGACTCGTGGCGGCTGATGTTGGTCAGGCTGCCGTGGCCAGTGCGGCGCCGACGTTCAGGGCTGTCCATGGGCACGTGGTTGCGGCTCCGCAACATGTCCCGAGGGCTGAAGTGGCCCAGAACTGGGGAGCCCATCTCTGGGGTGCCTCCATGTCCTCCATGACCATGCTGGGAGGGATGCACCATGCAGTGGACGTCGCTGGGGCGAGCAGGAGGTCCCGAGATGGTGGATCTGATCTTTTCTTGTGCCTGCTGAAGTAGAAAAGAGGATGGAGAGGAAACAACAAAAGCAAATTTTTATTTACTGTATTACAGCCTTTATCTATTAACACTTTACCACATACCTCACACCTTGCACTTTGGGTGAAGCATTTTTTTTTAATTGCAGATGTTGCAGCAGAACCTCAGACACAATAACTGCAATTAAAAAAACGAGTGCTATGTTTCTGAGACAAAACCGCCAAGGCACTTACTCACTCTATGTATCGCTATATTCTTAAGCTATGGTGGCCCATAGTGGAATGAGGAACTATGGAGGACTACCAGCCAGGAAGACACCGCTAGCACAGTCAAACGGATAAGTCACACCCTTAGGAAGGACACAAATAACATCACAAGACAAGCCCTCAACTACAATCCACAGGGGAAAAAGGAAACAGGAAAGGCCAAAAACACCTGACGTTCCACGCTTGAAGTAAGCTGGCAGGAAGCAAAAGCCCAGGCCCAGAAAAGAGTGAGATGGCGAGCTCTGGTGGACGCCCTATGCCCCTAAATGGGGTAAAGAGGTTTAAGTCAAGTAAGTGAAGCATCTCTCAAATGTAAACTATTTGCGTAACTTAAAAAAATAGCCTCGTTTTTGGGTTGACTGCTATATCTTCAATAATTTATACCTTAAATTATCACAACCCTGATTCCAAAAAAGTTGGGATGCTGTGTGAAAACGTAAATAAATAACAGAATTTCCCCACTCTGTTGTCACCTTTCTGTCTTATCTACAGCTGTCCTATAAATTAAAGACATAAAAAAGCCCACCAAAAATAATATGTAAATATACACGTGTTCTCATTTGATTCTGTTTATTTATGCTTATTTGAGGACGTCATTTGGATCTAAATCTGACATTAAAATCCTCCAAACTGGATCCACAAGGTTTTCCATATTATAATATGAAGGGGCATATGGCATCATCAATCATCAGCGTTGAAAGAGGAAGTCAGTGCCTAACGACGCAGACGAGCTTGTTTGGAGAGCAGGTAGATCGGACCTGGCTATCAGCCAGAGGAGGGAGGCCTGTGGTTCATCAGAGCACCAAAACAGGCTCCCTGGGAGAAGCTCCAGCTGCTTCAGCTGTACAGCTGTCCTCTATCTGAACCTGGACCAACACAGCACCACGCACGCCTAATCTGACATTTGAATCATGGGGAGACCGAGCTGAACGTGACTTCATCTGTCTGGTCAGACACGCGCTGCTTCATACTCACACAGACGCGTGCTTGCTCAGTTACGCATGATGTTTCTCCACAGTAACGTCTACTCCCTTGAAGCCCTCTGTTGCTCCATAAAAGGCCAATAGAGCAGCACATCCTCCTCAGTATTGCTCTAATAGGCTCTGCTCTGCATATTTATGACTACCAGCACTACAGTAGCTACAGACAGCCTGAGTCAAGAGCTGTAATGTTTAATCAAAGTAGCTATCATCATTTTTTGTCTAGCAGCCAGATGACTAGATGTGAGCATGACTATGTGCAAAGAACTGGAATTGAATAATATAAATGGATAATGGATTGAATAATTGAAATGGCGACAACTTGAAATATTAAATCAATAACATGTGAAAGCTGATACGTGACAGATTAACTATTTTAATTAGTCTGCCGTCTGCATTATTGGTTCTTTGTGATGATGAACAAGCAGAGAATTACTCATCCTTTAATCACTTCTGTGAGGCAAATGGCTTCGTTTGAGAGTTTACGTCTGCCTAATGAACGCTGTGTCAGCCATTATCATTAAGATTTACAGGCAGCTTCATCACTGCGCTAAACAAAAAGCAATAATGAGTTTGATATGAAGGACCGTGACGCTTTCGGAGAATGTAATTGCCGCTTGGCATCTCCCCGGTTGCAAAACTACTCATCTACGTTAACTACAAAGTCTCAGGCTGACACAAACGGCTGTGTGTGCTCACGTAAGACTCTAAAAACATGTATCTGCTCACACACTGACTAACACTGAGGAGTGAGAACACAGTGTAAGATTATGAATTAATGTGCACAAAAAATTAAACCTAAAATTGGCAAAAGTTTTTGAAGGGGTGTGCATAAGACGTCATTACACTGTCATAACCATGCCATGACATTGGTCATGAACATAAATGAGTCATTATGAATGTTTATGTCTGTTGTAATTAAGTGTCATATGGCTGGCATTGTTTGAGATGTCTTTGTTATGACAACATGGCAATGATCAAGCGAATAATGTCTTTGTTATGACAAGCTGACATTGTCATATTTACAGCAACTGTTTAGCTTTACATTTTAACATCACATCGAACTGTCATATGACAGTATGGTTTGTTTTGACACAGGCTGTCATAAGACCATTATTAAGTGTAAGACACCTTGGTACTGTGCTATGTCGTAGGATCTGCCTTAAAAACATCTTATGACATCTTTATGAATCTTTATGAACATTATAAAAGCATCTGACTCTGTAATAAATGACAATGATATGTTGTCTTGTTAACTTTGCACTGAAAATAACATAACTAATCGGATGACACTAAATGACAGCAGTCAAACATTCATAAAGACTTGTTCATGTTTGTGACAGGTGTCATGACATGGATATGACAGTGGAATGACAGTCTTATGCAAACCCCTTCAAATAAAGTGCTATCCTATCCACTGATGATAGTTAATACAATAAACATGAAAGTGAGGACTCATTGGTAGTGCGGTGCAGGCTGGAGTGTCTGTTGAGAGAAAACTGTTTTTTTTCTTCCTGACTGCAGTGAGAAATCTGAAATAGTAAACAACTGCAGGAACCACTGACAACCTGCAGGGGTAGCAGTCTACATTCGTAACACCAGTCCTCCTCTGGGAGACAGTGCATAACAACAGGCACTGCAACTTACTCTGCAAGCTGTCACCACACTGACAGCTCACCCTTTGTTTATTGTGGCCGTGGCTGATAATAATGTAAATCACAACTCATTCCATCAGTTTCTCTCCCTCAAAACAGAAAATGACAAAAGGCTGTGATCTCATCGATGCACATCCGCCACAAAAAGACGCACTAACATAACCGTCTTGTTTGAGGACTTTTGCTATAGTCGTGACTCATGATGCTACACTGTAGTAGTGGTCCCATCTGGTGAGTGTGTTGTTGATTGAGAACACCAGGAGAGGAAAATATCTAAATAAAGCTCAGATATAAATGATTCAACACTTGTGAGGATTGTCTGAATGGAAGAGCAGAAGAGTGAGTGGGGGCGGTAGACAGGAGATGAAGAGAGACAGACAGAGAGAGGTGGGGGTCACCTGGGAGCTGGTGGTGACAGGTAGAAGTGTTGTAGACAGTGGCTTTGAGAGGTGGAGGAGCTTCATTAAGGCTGATGTGAAAAAGAGGATTCATTCAGATATATTCCTCCATCTGCATACAAATACCTGCAGCTGGTGTAAATATTGCCTCTAGGATGAATCATCAACATTTCAACAGTGAAGTAGAGGGAGTGAAAGAGTGTGGCTCTGGATAAAAAGCATTTGTTCATGTGTTTGGCAAGAGCCGCTAACAGACGTTTCAAGGTCGCTCACTCACTTCACCACCAGAAATGCAGCAACGAAGAGGCAGAGGAGCAGGAGACAAAATACTGGCAAGCCACCAGCACACCCTGCCAAAAAGACCGAGGTGTGGTTGGATATGTGTGTGTCGTCTCTCCGTGTGACATCCCTCCCTATGCGCGTACATATATGTACAGTATGTTCCAGTCGGGCTGACTAACCACCACTGTGAAATAGGTATTTAATGCTCATGCTTCACAAGTGGACCTGTCTGGTCAGTGGGAATAAAACAGAGCCGGAGACGTTATTCCTCCACTGGCAATTAGGCTGAGAGGGGTGAGCTGAGGATACAGACTGACACGAGGAAGCAGCACTGAGGATTGGGTGCACGCTGTTCAGGTCGTCCCAGCTTGCTCATATAACGGGCAAATCAGATACATGCTGTTACACCGCTCTTAGTGCAAGCTTTTCAAGTGTCTGTGTTGGTATTCACACCTGAAGCTATTTCAGCATCTTGGATGATGCAACAGTGAGGTTGTTGCAGACATGCTGCTGCTAGACTGACAGTTGTTATTGGATTGGGCATCTCTCATTAGATAAAGCCAATGTGAAGTCCAAGATGTGTTGTGGTGGAGGACTGGCACTAATTAACACAGTTGGATGCTCGTCAACCTTGAGAAAAATGTATCTTAATGTTTACTGCTTTGTTGAGAGCAATAAGAAATCCTAAATACCCACCTTTGTAGTGAGCATAATTATTCTAAAATCATGGCTGTTTCTTGACATGTACTGTGACATCTTTCCTCTGGGTTTTCACATTATTAAAGGTATACTATGCAGGATTTTCAGAAAGGAAATGATGGGCTGAACGTCATTCCCTGTCTCTACCGATGCCTCTGCCGAACAAGGCCACAGATGACTATCACATGAGACCCAAAATTAAGAATCACTCAAGAATCAGCCAAAGATAAAGGATACTGCATTGACCATGATAAGCTTTAATCAGGCACCTGACAACGCATCTGGATACGTGAGTCACTTTGTAGATTAATATGAAAGTTAATGTTCACGCCCTTTGGACAGTTAGCAAAAATGTTTAGCTTACAATGAGCTATCTAACGTTTGCTTGCTGGCTTGATTATATTGCCGTTCGTATAATATTTTGAAAAGATGAGTGATTGAGTGAGTGAGTGAGTAAGAGAGTGTTTGCATAGAGCTGCTGCTTTGCCATGACTACAAAATTTGTCCTGTATTTCCTAATTTCTCATTATTTGCCGTGCTCGGATGTGTTTGGAGAAAGATAATTGATTTTTGAATCTCATTCACAGGTCGTTAAAAACTGACACGTCAACTGTTGATTGCTCATTCTGAGCCCCCAAACCACGGCGTCTGTATCTGACAACCTGGGAATGGGGCCCTAATATCAACTATGTTTCTCCATAATCACTTTTTTCATCCGTATTGCACTCTCTAGGGTCGCTCGACCACCATAATTGTGAAGATTCTGAAGACTTTCTATCACCTCTCACGATAACATTCCCTTTCCAAACATATCACTGCTAGAGCTGTACAGTGCACACATCAGACATAAAAATAAAAACTCATCATTTTTAATACAATGGAGGTTTTTTCCTGGGAAAAACATGATAGAACATCATGTATTTAAAGAGGCAAATGTTCAGACATTTGTTAATTTTGCAGAGAATGCAAAGATTTAAATTTAAAAGGCCAGATTCTTAATTCAAATTGTTTAGGAGAGGCTTTAAAAGCTCAATATCTAAGTTCTGCCACTAGGGGTCTCTCTCACATTTAAAACAATAACAAAACTTTGACGATGCTGTGAAGTAGAGTGGAATCATGGGAGGTGTTTTCTTCAATGCAGATGAAACTCTACCTGACATGACTCAGGGAGGAATCATGTTTACAGGTAACTTAATGTATTAAGTTAGATTCACGTTATGTTTTGTCATACGTGCAGACTTCCTTCCTCACTCTCTGACGGATTTGACGTATCCTGTGTTCTCCTTGAAGCTATCGCAACTAGCAGCTAGTAGGAAACCACTGGTACCTCTGATAAATTACAGATTTCTCTGGATTTGACCGTTTTTGAAAACATTTGGGATAATGCAAGTACAAAACTAAACAAAATATATAACATATAGCTAGTGTTTTAAGACATGCTGATGCAAAATGTCACATATTATAGCTTGAATATCGAGTCCAATATGTCAAACCAACCTGGTAATATAGGCCTCAGAGATCCTGGTGTCAGTGGGCGAGCCGAGGTCTTTTCCTGAGCATTTATCCTCTCCTGCGTGGCCGCTGCTGGCCTCGCTGTCAGCCTTTTGACTCAGAGTGTCTGAGAAGTTGTCATCTCTGGGACACAGAGACAGAGTGACATTGAGACATGGAAAGAGGAAGTGGGAAAAAAAGGAAAAAATCAGCAAATCAGTCGATCTTTCATATTTGCACCGTTCTTCAATGACAGTATTTGATATCAGTTTCCGGCAAGTCAGCACGTCTCCCTCCCTCCTCCAAGTTCCAGAGAGTCAGATGAGTCATATTCCCGGCCCTCTCAGTATTCTGGTGGTGCACTGTGGTGGTGACATACACACACGCACATACACACACACACACAAGCCAGCTGTATGGGTTTCAGTGAGGTGTGTGACAAGATACTGGGTACAGTTGGTGCTTGTCAGGTGGTAGTAATCAGAGCTACTGAGCTGCACTGCTGCCTCTGCTGATGAGTATTAGCTGAAAGAAAACACAGTCACTTATTCAGTGTATCCGCATGAGTGCACACAGACACAGACAGAGCAAGGACGAGCACCTCTCCAAAGCAGAAGCGGTAAACAAAATTTGCAGACAGACACGAGAAAGTTTGAACACCCCGACAGTCGAGAGTCTTGAGAGAGACTTCCTGTGCTGAAGTGGTCTTTCAGACGTCTCTCTCCATGTTTTATTCTGGGCTCTTTTATGGGACAAGTGCAGATCACAACCCTGTGTGCTCTTTACACTCTGCAGCCTGCTCTGTTTAAGTAGAGAGCAGGATGTTACTGAGCTTGGGGACAACCCGTACAGCTGTAAATTCCCCTGCTCTTTCATTAACTAAGAAGACACCCCATCAGCAGTGCCCCTCCTGGTGAATTATTGATGGAGGCACACTGATGGGACAGCAGCGGGAGAAAGAAGAGAAAAGGGAAGAGGGGTGGCATTCTAAATGGCCATTTTGTCGGCCAGCTACTAAGTGATTGGAGTGATTCTGTTCTCGTCCTAACGAGACAGTGAATCCAGTCCATTAGGCACCAACAGTCGCCACGGCAGTGTGTGTGCTTGTTAGTGCTGAGAGCGGGAGACAGTGACAGAAGGGCTGGTTAAGGACCCTGGAGATGGTGAACGTTCCACAGCTGAGTGGGGACGACAGCGGCACATAGGACAAACAAGGCTGAAGTCCTGTATGCACAACCCAACAGTCAATTGATGGCCAGTGGCCTCTTATGGAGCAAAGTCACTAAGGACAAGTGTGTTGTTTAACCCACAGGGACATGATCAGGGATAGCCAGAGGATTCTTCTTCAAACCACAACTTAAGGCTCTGGGTGGAGCAGGTAATAGAAAAGAACATTTCCTCAGTGTACTACCTGCAGGAATTTTTCAAACATGTGACAAGACTGACAAACACCTGCTTATGATGATGAAAGCTCAACTTCTACTCATTGACTTATGTTCCTACAAACTCCCTATTGGAGTAAATTGTTATTATAGGAAATTATTTAATGTGATGTAAAATGTGACGTTTTTATGTACAAACGTCCTGTTATGGTGTTTGACATATGAGCTGAACTGAGGAGCTCATCGCGTTTATTCTTTAAAAGTATTACTATATGTGTTAGAAATGGTTCATGTTTGCCAGAAACCTTAATTTGATGATTTTTCAATGCCTTTGTTCATAATCGTATCTTGGCTGTTCTTTGAGCTAAATGTTAACACGCTACTTGTGTTAGTAGGTATAATGTTTACCATGTTCACCATTTTAGTTTAGCATGCTTAGACGTGCTTAGCACTAAACCAGGTCAGGCTGATGAGAATGCTGTAGTTTTGCAAAAAATTCATCATAAAGTTATTAGACAAATTGACCTGAGTTTAGTACTTGATGAAGAGTTATCACAATTTATCCTGTTGAGATCATGAATGACAGGGTGAAATTTCTTGACAAGTATCGGATGGATTTACATGAAATTTGTGCTAAGTAAACTACAAATGTAAACCTGCAGGAACGCTACAGATTTAGTCAAGGGAACAACAAAGTCGGGAGGGTTAATCTTCTGGGGGACATGAATGTACAAGATTTCATGGCAATCAATTCAATTGCTGCTCCGTGTGTTTCACTACAAGTTTTGCTTAGAGGTAGGACTCTCACACAGTTTATGTAAAAAGCCATACAGTGCTCAATAAATTAATTTTTGGTCAGCTTTTACTGAGTTTCTTTCCCCCATTTTTCCATAACCAGTCTACTGACGAAAACTTAAGAGCTTTCCACGGCAGCAGACCTGATTGTTAGAGGTGATCTGATCTTTGCATGCGAGCTCCGTGCATGACACAGATTCTTTGGTTGCATTTTAAACAAGAGGTAAAATCTCATAGCTACATCAGTGCAACCTTTATTCTACAGGTAACTTATGATGTGTTCTCTTTAATTCATGTATCACTATAAATGTATCGGCTATCACCCTTAAATTTTGCTCTCATAAGCTTGATGCTGATTAAATACGTTTATGTACTTCTCAGTCATATCTAAGAATACGCTTAATAAAAAACACTCACATGTCTTGGACCACAATATACTGATGTGGCACCAGGCCATCGATGCCGTTGTGCCGTCCCTCCCACCAGTCTTCTGAAGCCCGCTGATACAGCAGCAGGGAGGCGCCCTTCTTGAAGGACAGCTCTCGGGAAGAGCGCCCGACGTAGTCAAACTTGGCAATGGCTTCAATGGGTTCGCCCTCTGTCAACGGAGAGAGGATTACACAGGTCAGGTATGTCAGACAGGACAGGGACATCAGGTACAGACGGTTATTATCGCATGTGCAAACATTTGTAATGACTGATGCAAGTGGTTCAGTCTTATGAAATAAAAATCTTAATCCAGACAGACAACACATGCACTTAAATACATGTTGGCTCACTTCTAGTATCAGGTCTAATCCTGGCATGTTTGTGCACATGGTCGCTCGTGTGTGACAGTCCGTGCACATGGAGTTCAAGTGTGCTGAGCCAGTTGGTTATTTTAGTTGTAGTCAATAGTAACCCGGCTCTACAACGGCAGGCCAGGGCCACAACAGGCCCTGAGGAGCTTTAGCAGGATAATTATAGAGGCTGGTGAGAGGAGATCTATATGACTCAGGGCCATGTCAGTCACTGTATGGATCATTAGACTGGGCTGATATCTACTCAATAACTGTGCAAGCAGAGACCTGGATCGGTCACATGGGAAATGAACATGAGAAAGACCAAGAAAAGTTACTATTATTTATTTCTATTTATTTGCACCAATTTAGGGTGTCTTCATGTATTAACAAATAAAATACAGGACTTCTTGAGACTTTTTAACTGTTTAATTAAATTCAAGACCAATTTTGCTATAAAACTAAACATCAGATGCAAAAATATAGGCTTACTCCTCCAAGTAAACCATCTTTTGTCAGTTCAAATTATAAGTAAGGCAAAATGAGAATAACTGGTTCAGTACATTTGTGCAAATACATTAATTAGTGTGAAAAATTACATTTGTCCTTAGTGATATTAATCACCACAAATGACCCTTGTTAAGCCCCGCCCCATTTTGCTCTATGCTCCAATAACAGTTGCAAACTTGGCACCTTGGTCACCTTTCTCCTTTTCCTGTAAAAGCCACATAAGGGTTGTATCTTGAGTTAGCTCATGTTAGCAAAATGCGAGATAATTAGATTGCTACTCTTACCAAAATGCTAGCTAACTAGCTAGGTAATGACTGGTGTAGATTAGCTAGCTATTTACTAATTACGCCACCTTTACAGGCCCTTCCAGCAACATCGTTTAACCATCTTCAAAACCTGTTTTTCTTTTCGACATAGATGAGCTGAACACATTTAGCATATATAAGTACAGGAAACAGGAAAGAAGAAAGTTGACCAAGGTGCCAAGTTTGCTCAACTCATTGGAGAGCAGATTCAAAAGGGGTGGGGCTTAGGAAGGATCAATTGTCCAGCAGTCAGTATCTAAAATGAGGCTATATCAAGGTAGAATTCCCAATTTCTATGCTAAAATTTATAACATATTTAGGAGCTTCAAAAAACAGACTATTTAATACTTTATAAGGCCTTTTGTTACTAAATGTGAATTTAAGACATTTTAAGATTTTTTAAGGACCTGTAGCCACCCTGTTATTGCTCTCTCTAAGTCCATCATTTTTTAAATCACTAGAAATCAGTCATAAAACGATGTGTATCCTGAAGAAAACGTGCATTTTCAACAACAGCTCTAGCTGGCTGTCCTATTCAAAAGGTACACGTCTCCAAGCCAATATGCATGCACTACAGCAACACAGGTCTAAAAATAGCTCCTTTATTCCTCCCTCACTCCTACCTCTACCCCACTCCCATCTCACTTTCTCACTTTAAGTCAGACAGGGGGTCCCTGGACAGATGCAGCCTCACCCTAACACAGGCTCTCTATATAAACTGGGAACAGAGTAAATGGCTGAAGCTTGTATGGGCTGAAAAAAGCCATCATGGTATGTCTTTCACAGGAGCTTAAAAGTAATTCCCATATGAGCAGAGAGGCCACGTGAGAGAGGAAAATACAGGCGTGATTCTGAGCAGAGCGGCGGTTTCTTCATTTCGACCTCCTTTATTTCTATTACAACCTTTTAACTCACCACCTTCCTTGCTTCACTTGGTTTTCAGGACTGACATGGTGGATGTGACGTGGCTGCAATGAAATGTGACAAGCAGGAATTTACTGCCTGAATTAATTGGGCAGCACTGCGGCGGACAAGGCTGTTAATAAAGTTGACGGAGGCCTTATCGGTGCAGGGGATTTCTCGTCCTCTTTATTTTTTCCATCTCTTTCTCTCACTTCAAACTACCCATCCATCTATCTGTCCATCTGCAAATGTTTATCCACGGCACACACATGCACACACACCAGCACTGCAGTGACGTGGCTGCAGCTGAGAGCAGAGGGCCATAAACTCAAATCTCAGTGCGGTAAAGGATCCCCTCTGTCATGTTGTGCAATTATAACTGAGAATCGCTTCAGACCCAACCACCCGAGGTTACACACACACACACACATACACACACACACTCACTCACACTGCAACTGGAGTTAAAGAAATGCTGAACCGTGAGAGCTGGAGGCCTGTGGTGTAAGAGATACGAACTGTCAGATGTCTTACACAAGCCATTGGAGCGGAGTTGGAGGGGATGTTGCTCTACATCCATGTTCATACATAGAAATAGGAGAGCAGGAGCCTGGTGTGAGATACGGTTGGGATCAATACAATAGGAGAGGGTATAATATTCTCTACTATCCACCCTTTGCTCACAAGACAAATATTAATCTACAAGTAGAGCAGGAGACTTCATGTTGGACTTTGACGCGGCTCTTTGTGGAGAGAAAAGGATGACCCTTCTTCTACAGTAAATTACACTGCCTTTAAACATGCTCAGTCCAATATACAGTATGCCTTCTGGGGCACTTGACAACAAGGACATCCTACTGTGCGGCCTGCACTGTGATATATAATCAATGTGCCAGTTAGTTCACCTTTGACCTTGTAGTGAATTTACCAGCAGATAACATCAATGTATTGACGGTGTGCGAGAAGTGCCACTCTACAAACTGACAGTTAATCTCCAGGCACGACAGCTACGGCCTGTGAGACAGTCACGTGGGTCAGCTCAGAGGGGAGGGACCATGTATAGTTCTATACAGCCCCAGTTAGTGCTTTTCTTGTTTCTTTAAGCAAGTATGAATGAATAGTTTATATTGGTAAAAAACAAGGAAAGAAAGAAAAAAAGTTGCCTCTAACTTTACAAATTATTTCTTATTTTCCATTTCAAGGCTTTTTTTGAACCTCAGAGAGCTACACAATTTCATCTCATCACTAATTCCATCCATAGTTTAACTCCCCAAACTTAAACACATCTGTATTTTACATTGGTTCTCACTTGACGTGTTTCAAAGATGCACAGCCTCTTAATAATTTCCTTCTAATTTCTTTTAATGTGAAAAAAATGTTGAATACAAACATGAAATCTTTCGGTATTAGTGGAAGAAATAAAGAGGAAGATAATTTGATTTTGACTTGATTTTCAAAATACAGATGATGAAGCATAGCGGCTCTCATGTATTATTATTACATCCAGGTCAGAGTAATTAAGCATCCAGTTTTCAGAACTATAAATATCTGGTGACATATGATTTATGTGGTGTCGGAACATGAAAAATTTGTTCCCGACTGGGAAAATTCATGTGAATGCCCCCTGAAGTCAGAACAACCACTCAGACAGTCAGAGAAAATTTTGTAACACAAGTTGACGAGTTGTTGTCTGTTGACATCAAAACATGCAGAAACATGGTGGATGAAGTAAAATGTTCGGTTGCTAACTTTTTATTAATTCACATATTGCATATCATCACACGGTAGTCAGAATAACAATGTGCCAATTCAAAAAATGGAACCATCTGAGGAGCATGTGAATGCAGCGTCTACTGCCATGTTAGTCTGAGGCTGTACTTCAGCACAGTGGTGCTTTGAGCTTAATGCTAACATTAGCATCCTAACACGCTCACAATGACCATGCTAACATTTTGGGGTTTAGCAGGCCAAATGTTAGTCATGTTCACCATCCTCAAGTGTAAACAGACAATTTTTCAGCCCCTATTGTTTCAGAGTGGTATTATTGTTGCGCTGCTGCGGCAAAGACAACAGGTGTTGTGTTGAAATTAGTTTCCCTGTCAGTATGTGTTCCCTCTTACCATAATCCGCTACTTCTAACCAACTCTACCCCTACTGACTATCTGACGAGTAAATTCATTTTGACACAACACTGGATTGAGTCAGAGTCTAGCTCTGTGACGAAATGATCAAAAACACTTTGGAAATAAGAAAAAAGAAAGAAGCTTGGTCCCTGAACAGCTACACTGAAATTGTCACAGTCTTATATTAAATTTGAGAACAATCATAAGGTTAGATATTGTACTGATTGACTCAACTACATGTTAATAGTTTGGGAAACCATGTCCTGAATAATGAATACAAATTGTTACCATCAAACTGGAGATATGGTTTCTGTGATTTAATAAAGTTAAACTGAAGAACTCTTCTGTACACCAGTGAATCCTAAAACTAAATATGGAGTTTAATCCCAGATCAAATGTACATTAACAGGCCTTAAACACCTGTGTTTGTATTGTGACTTGAGGATTCTAATATTATAATAAATACATGTATTTTGTTTCTTGTCTTAATATTTGTCATATTGCAAACGGAGCTGCTGTGACCAAAGAAAAATTCCAGTCGTTCCAGACAATAGAAGTATTATCGTTATTGTCAGGGTGAAGCGTGAGTTTGTGCATTCAGGTAGTTATGATGGTGACATCATGTTGCTGGGAAGAATCGTGCCCAGTGGCAGATTTGTATAATCAATAACAATGGTTATAGGGAACAAGTTTAAATGCAGATAGTGTCATTATTCTATTGCTATTACACTGTACAATCAACAACTTCTTCGTAATTATAAATCATACAAAGAGTTGTTTTTTTCCACTTTAATTTAGTATGTTAGCATGCTAACAACTGCTATACAGTTGGAATGATTAGTCATTTAAATTAGTTGTTTATCGAATTAATCATCAACTATTTTGATAATTGATTTGAGTCATTTTTTAAAGAAAAAGTGCTTAAATTCTCTGAATAATCTGCTGTGGACAGAATATTTTTTCATCCAGATGGTTAGAAAAGTCTTTGGGAAATGACTGTCTGGGTTTTTCGGAGACCCGTGGTGTTTATTTTTCGGTAATTGGACGCTCAGCTCTGTGGCCAGAATGTAATCGTATAACATGAGAAGCACAAACTGGGTCTGAGTTTTATAAAAGACCTTACCAGCTTTATCTTAAAAATCACACTCACACCTGATGAAAGCAACAATCACTTCGCTTTACTTTCTGTGTGTGCTCTGTGTAAATCTGCCCAGTTCAGATCATCTATCTGAGCTAATGAGCTCTAACACACCCCGGGGGGTGGCTGTGCCGAGCGGATTTTCAGACAGCTACTTAGACCAACATGTTGAATGACTTTTACTCCTCTCTCTGTCCTTCTGTCTGTCTTGTGTTTACTTGCTTGGAGGGCAAATGCATTTTAAGCCTTGGGAAGAAAGAAGAGAATAAACATTTTAAACAGTTTTTCAGCCTACAGAATCAAGAGCTGGTAAAAACCAAACAGGAAAAGAAGTTTGGTTTTGTGTCTGAGATCCAAATGAGGTCATGGAGATTTAAAAATAACTGATGACAATAACTTGACCACAGTTCAAGACTGCACAGGGAGTGACTCAAGTCAGTGAGGACATCCTCCCGGTCTGCTCAGAGAAGCCTTTGGAACAAAACCGTGGTAGCAAGGGATTTCTGGAAAACATAATCTTCCAATAATTACTCAAAGAGTTGATAGCAGCCATCTGTGTATAACAGTGGGAATCCTCACATACAGAAGTTTCCCTGTTTAATGACATGTCCTTTTTAGTTACAGAGGACGTCCAGATGATTACTTTAATTTGGAGGCTGTGATTTACAGCTGATGTAATGAGAGGAAATAAACCATATTTCCAAACTCTGTCTATGGAGACTGATGATGAATGGAGACAGGGAGCCCCTAAAATCATCTCTGGGTGTGAAAAGCAGACAGGATTGGGGCCGTTGTCATCACCATGGAAACAGGTTTAGGGAAGTCTGTTACTAAGGTAAGATGTGAAGACTTCTTGACTACAGATTGATTCTTTTTTTTTTTTTTGCTTATATTGTCTACGTCTGGTCAGCTCTCTGCACTTTTTAATGAGCTGGAAGTTTTATTGTCTTTTTCTGCTTTTTTTTCTGGAGGTTAACAGCAACGTCTGACCCCAGCTGATATTTTGGTTTCAACTCAAGTCACTCACTGTTTGATTTGGACCGGACCAACTGGTATCCATTTCACTCAAATAAAGGACCACATGTATGATCACACAAATTGACTGTATTCCACACGTCTGCGAGAAGTCTATTGTATCCTCCAGTGTCTTTATGAGCCTGGTGTTTTTTCTAATTTATTCACATTTCTCTTGGACACATGGAAAAGTAGTTAAATGTAGAGAAAACAAAGACTGTATAATTTTCGAATAGCTATTAAAACCTGACACTTTTGATACATACTGTCATACTCGTACATTTGCTATTATTTTACAAATCACTATTTTCACAAGGTAATAAAAAAAATCAAGGGAACTGAAAACTTTAACATATGGCTGTGACCCATGGGAAAAAAGATCAATCTCCCAAGGGATCCAGTGGGTGCAGACCACCATGGAATTTGTAAAAGGAGGGATGTAGTAGTGTCCCGAGGCCCCAAGGGAGAAGCAGAAGCATTAGAATATGAATGGCCGTCCATCACTGTGAGCCCAGTTCCCTGGCCCTTCAAGGTTACTGCATTTAACAGGCTGAAAGGCAGGATTAGCTGCAGAGAGCTGGGTTTAACCCTTGCAGCACCACGGACAAGAGGGAAAGCTTAAATTTGTACACAGCATAAGGACGGGACAGTACAGCATTTTATTTTATGGGTGAGTGTATGTACTATGACAGCTTAATTAATGTGCTGTTCAGTGAGTGGTTATGTAAAAAAGCAATTTGGTTAAAACAACATAAGGAAACACAAGGTGAAAAAAGAGCAAATCCCACACATACAGTGGGTTGCATCAATAAAGATTAATTTAATCTGAGACTAGTTCTAATGAGTAAATAAATAAATAGAAAATATATCTGAGTGCTTATCCAGAACTAGTAAGCATGAAAGAGTTGGGAAAACTGCAAACTTTTGGCTGCTCTGTGCTCTTCAACAAAATATTGCGTTGTTAGCAGGCTAAAAAGTAAAACAGGGTTGAGTCTGTCCCTTAACTTTTAAAGGAACTTGATTATTTTGCTTAATCCATCTCATGAACACACCCATCTTCAAAGTTAACCCTCATCAAGAAAAAGTTTAAAGTTTGATACTGGATCACATTTTAAATTTGAGTTTAAAGTTTTGGTGAAACAGAATTAAATTTAATCTAGGTTTAGAAAAAAGAGAGGTTTAAATTTAATCTTTCTTATATTTAAGCTAGTTTAAAAGTTTAGTGTAACCTTAATTAATTGGGTTTCAAGATTAATCCTCGTTGGTGAAACCCAGCCATAATCAAACCAAATGTGCATGCGATCATGTACTACAAGCATTTTTATTGTCACTCACCGTCCTCGCTGGTGTGCGTCTCTGTCCCTCCCTCGTTGTCTACCTCCTCCAGGGCTCCATGCTCACTGTAGGGGCTCTCACTGTGGGGGACAACATGCAAACTGTCAGAGTCACAGCCAAGACGGAGTCAAGGGTCAAGGGTCCGGGGTCATGACACAGTTTCAAAACAGACAAAAAACTAAAAATAAAGAAAAAAATAAAGTGTTTTTTTTTTTTTTTTTTGTAGTTTTTTTCTATATATTTTTTTTTCTTTCAGGAAGTCAAAGTAGTCTGTTATGGCAACTTGACTATTTAACTTTATGTGTTAACATGTTTGTGGTTGGTTTTGTTGTGTATGACAGGTTATGTTGTCTTAGTTAATGCCAAGTCGTCATAACAAAGACTTCTCAAACAATGTCGACTTTGCATTAAAAATGACACCCTGACTGAATGATAATAAATGATAACATTCATAAAGACTCAGAGTGTCATGACACTCCCACATGAACACCCTTCAAATGTAGTAAAAAAAAGTATTACATTTCATTTCAGTGAAGATGACATGAAGGAAGTTTTTTTTTTTTTTTTTTTACAATGAATAGAACCTAGAGGAAGTTCAAATAGCGGTCATTCTATTAGAGGATTAGATACTCTATCTGTGGTTGGGCCTCCTTCCTCTAAATGGTCTTCTTCTGGCATCGTGCTGAAAGAGCTGGCAGTAATGCCACACACACACACAGACACACCAATCTCCACAGATTACCCCTGCCAGGAACTGAACTGTCTCCTCCCATGCTAACATGTCACCAGCCGCCTCCTCTTCTGCAAGAAAGGGAGGCAGCCAAGACAACAAATCTCCCCGGGGCCTCATGTGCCTTGCCGGGGGGACACGGTCGTGCTGAGATGGCTGATTAGCTCCAGCCAGGGATAAATCCCTGTCAGCCTGCGGTGATGTGGTGGCACGGACAGCGAGAAATAGAGACAGATAACAAGAGGACGAAACAAGTGATTCGCCCTTACAGATGTGGAGCTGGCAAAGGGCCTCAGGTTTGATCTGTTTGACGATGTGCTGCAATTCATCTAATCATACTTTCTCTGCCAGGCGACCTTTCAGTTTCCTCCTGCCGTGATCACCGTAATTAACGTGATTGCTTCAGCCTGTCTCACCTAGAAAAGAGTCCACCATGTAAAGTCAGCGCTGAAACATGTGTCTACCTTGTCATGTTCCGTAACCACAAACACCTAATTGGTGTGTGTAATTACTCATATCAACTCCACTGACACACTACTGACACAGCTGCAGTGTTGAGCGCGCACGCATACCTGCATGTTGAGTGAGTCCCTGAGGAAGGAGGTTTGGCTGCGTGCCTTTGTTCCTTTCATGGGAAAATAAATGGACACAAAACCACCAGCATCTGTCTGACTCTCAAACCTACATCTTGTTGTGTAAATCTGTGCAGCTGTGTGAGGTGACCTCATCAGAATCATTTCCATCTTCACTTTTAATCCTGGACAACCCACAACTTCACCTCCAGACACCAGTGACAGGGTGGCCTCGGAGCTACACAGTGTGTGTCCCGTAACCCAATGATCAGAAGTCGAAAAAGCATCTGCAAAAAAAGCCATTTGTGCCTTTTTTTGACAAGAAACTGAACTCTGACATGAAGAATAACTTAAAGGGATAGTTCAGATTATTTAAAGTGGAGTTGTATGCAGTAATTCTGCATAGTCAGTGTATCACCTACAGAAGATGGTGGTCGACTATCGATAAGTACCTTATATAACCCACATCAAAAATTGAACTATCCCTTTCGTGTCTGGATAATTACTCAATGCAGAATTCCTCACCAGTAGTCTCCTCCAGCCATACACTTCTCATAGATGGGCCCGTCCAGTTCTTTGGCATCAGGGAAGATGGTCTCATGGTGGATGATGATGGTCTTGATGATCTCGTTGACGTGGGCCTGGCAGGAGACCTGGTCCTGGCTGTCTGGTGTGGGCATGAGCGTGGGGCCGAAGCATATGGCCAAGTTGTACGGGTCCATCATGTTCTCGTCGCTGTACTGAGACAGGCTGGAGGGAGGAGGGCGAATGGCAGGAGGGAGGCAGGAAAGTGGAGATGGGGACAAGGAAAGAAAGAAAAAGCTGAATAAGAAGAGGACACAGCACTGGGGACAGTATTTCAGACTTTTCAGACTTAGAATAGCATTCATTAAGAGGGGACAATCCTTCTGAAATGAAACACATGATGTATTTATTTGTTGTCTATAAACGTACTGGTTGAGGAAGGCGAAGAGGTAGCGCATGACGATGAGGACAGATCTGGGAATGGTCAGGAGGATCTTACGGATGTACAGTGCTCTCTCATACAGGTTCTCTATTCCTAGAGCAGCAAAAAAAAAAAAAGGAAGAGAAGGTTTGGTGTTAATGCCATAAAAATGCTTTAATACTAGAAGAAAAAATATTGTTAAATGAAAAGACTTTGTCTCCATCCTTTTACCTCTGCTGCATGTCAAATTGACCACCCTGCAGCGTTGTATATTTTAAATGTTCATCTATTGATGATGTCCACATATTGATTAATACCACACCAGGTCCCAGCCTACCAATACAAGAGCATATTGAAGCTGAGCCAATTACTTACCAGAATTACTGTAAGTCTCCGGAGGACCAGCAAAGATTTACTAATGCAGTGAATGTAAAATGTGTGTGTGTGTGCGTGTGTGTGTGTGTAGATGCCACGGGATATGTATTAACTGTGGCCATGACCTTCACCTCAGCCTGTGTTCCTCTGCTGATACCACAGAGGAAGAGGAGGAGGAAGTCAGCACTCTTAAGATATCACCTGATAAACAGGACGTCAAATAGGTTTTCCTGCTCTAAATGAAAACAGCACCTCTCTAAAACCATTTGTCAAGTTCTTGATTCTTTCACTCATTTTTCTATGGTTTTTCACTTTAGATTTTACTGTCTATTACACACATAGAAAAACCAGCAGATGAACAAATAAACCTCAAAACAAAATGAAACAGAAAAGACAAAAATCTGTTTAGGAGTTACATTTTTAGTAGTCTGTCCCTTCTCTCGTTTCATCTACTAAATCAGTTGGTCCTGTCCGTAGTCTTCGTCGCTGTTTGAGGTTCTGAATAATGTCAATTTCTCCTGCTTCTCCTCCAGCTGTGTTTCTTGCATTCTCAGACTATGTGTCAGTTTTTCCCATAATGTAGATTTCCTCTACTACCTCTAACCATTCTTGCTGGCTCAGAGAGTCCTCTTTAACCAGTTTCCTTGTGATGGCATTTTACAAGCTATTAACAATATTTTGACCAAATACTATCTCTTATTCAACATTCTTTTCAGTAAAATTAAAAGTATATTGATAAAGTGCTATGTAGCTCAAAGGGATATCATACCCTAATATCTTTTGCAGGGCTCAACAATAAAAACTACCCACTTGCCTGGGGGAAGTGAGATGCCACGTCAGGCTAGTAAATCTAGAAACTCTCTTGCTCAACTGGGCAAGTGGTAAAAAAAATTAAACTGTTAAACTATTTTGCAAACTGATGACTTGTTAAAGTAATTTTTCATGCAAAATGGCAGAAAATTGTTTTCAGTCTCTCAATATGGAGATTTCCTGCCTTTCTTTGTTTATTATCATATTACACAGAATATTTTGGGGGTTTTGACTGAAAAAAGAGACATGTAAAGGCGTCAGTTTGGAATTTGAAAACTTGAGATCAACACTTTTTACTATTTTCTGACATTTTATCGATGTTGCAACCCTAGATTAAACGGGAAACTTAACAGGGGCAACAGTTTGTACAGGGGCAAGTAAAAATGTACTTCGGGCAAATAGCGTTCTGACTCACTGACAGAATTTACAATAATAACATCAAATCAGTAACTTTTCTAAATACACATATTTATTGCACAAACAGTATCATAACTTTAAACAACAAGTCTTCCTTATATTGTGCTTTGTCAACATGCTAGAGAACGCCAAGCTGTTTGTCTTTTATTACTATCGCATTTGTTCTGCTGTGGCACTTGGAGCAGCCTATTTTATTTGGCTGAGCAGGGGCTCTGCTGGCTGCTAAAAATAGCCTTGTCACCCTCCAGCCACTTTGTGCCATCTGGGATTTGGGCTTCTGGGATCCTTGTGATGTATTTCATTTTTCATGAATACCTAACTAGGATTCTGCAAGGCTCCTGAGCACTTCAGAAGCTACTATTTAAAGCTCTACTCCAATGTACGCTTATACATCACCTACAAACACCACATGTGTGAGCACACCCACACAAAACATCCCTGCTGCTAAAATGAAAGATATCTGTAGCTGCAGTACGCTGCTGCGTTGGAAAAAAAAAAACACAGTCGACTGAGAGCAGTTAAAGGGAAAAGTGATCTTGTAGCTGGTCTGAGCTGCTCCATATGGAATTAGCAGAGGGTTTTTAATATGGAGCCTGCTGGGCGTTCAGCCCACACTGCAATCACTGGCATGTTGAGCTGGGGAATGTAAACAGGGAATCCCCATCACTCATCCTGCACAAATGTGTAAAAGTACACCCAGGAAACACACACAGACACACTTCCCACACTCGCAAGTACACAAAAACACATGAGCATACAGAACACACACAAAGCTGCACAGGGCATTACAATACACGCTGTGCCCATGTGACTGTGTGCATGTTCAATTGTTCTTTAACAGAGCCTCAAAGTCCCCCATGTCATGTCTTAAAAGATCAGAACAAGCCACACAAAGAGCTGACTGATCTGTGAACTGACTTGCAGCAAAATGACAATGTGACTGTTCTCATGAGGACCTCGGTGTAGATTCAGTGCTGCGGACATTTAGCATTCCACCACAGTCCTGTAAGCATGGCCAGCTTTGTGCCACTTATGACAGATAATAATCCTTCTCAGTACTCAGCCAAATACCACAGAGGAGTATCAACACAAGTGTCACAGAGAAGGAGAAGTCAGAGGCATTCTGCTGACGAAACACTACAGACCATTAATTATACAGTACTGTTTCATCTGACGACTGTATTTGATGTAGAATACGCACAATATAAGACTACTGTAGATGTTATAGTCAGCCACATAATAAAACATATCCAGTAAAAGCACAAGCAGGCATTCACCTCCACAACTAACACATATATTCAAAATAAACAAACAGACAGGGAGCAAAATTAACTTTTTTGTCTACCAGCCAAACTTGATTGTCATTGTGATGATCCCATAGACCTCCAGGAATTGAACAAAGCAAACTAAGTGAATAAACTAAGGGGAGGGGGGGCACCTTTTCCCAATCTTTGTCTGAGAAGAGGCCCAAAGTCTCAGACTTTGAAAGTCCATGTTTAGGTCGATTATTAAAACTGCAACTTTTTCTTTGTTATAACGTTACAAATGTATTCCACGTGTTTCATACATGTTTCTAACTTTGAGATCGCCCACACAACAATTTGGTCTAACGTAGGGGTAATCTGGGGTATAAACATGGTAAAAGAGAGAGGAGTAATGTTAATATATAGTATGATAGGTAAAATTGTGGTCAAAAAGACTCGACACACTGTGCTGTGATGCCACGATGAAAAACAAAGAAATGCACTTAGAATAAAACTGTGTCACTGAAGGTAAAATGTGTGTGTTCTTACTGATGCAGGCCAGCAGATCACTGAACCTCTCTTTGGGGAAAAGAGGGTTCTCCAGACCACGGAAGTAAAGTTTGAGAACGCCAGCCACCGAGTTGATGTCATGATTACTCTCATCATCCGTCAGAGGATCGTTTCCTAAGACAAGGACAAGTGAGCAGGTCAACTGGACGTCCTTAAGTATTGAAAATGCACACGATTTTATGTGAAATATGTCTACTAAAAACTCAAATGCCCACCAGCTAAATATGGTCAATATAATGTGTGGAGATTAGTTTTTAATCATACCAAACATTTTGATCTGATAATGAGGGAAAATCAAAGATCATTTATAGATACAGATGATAATATGTAGTTGATTTAGTTTAAGAGACATCATGTACCTCTTTCAAATGAGTTCTTGATGTCATTGACTTCCAGCTGGGATCCAGATACACGAAATATTCCTTGATGTTGGAGGCCTGGCGGGGAAACAGAAAAGGAGAAACAGAAGGTAAAGGAAGAGACACTTGGTGAAGTCCACTCTGACGGTCACAGAAAGAAACTCAGTCACTCAGCAAATAAAGCCTATTTTAGCTGCACCTAAGAGACGCATCCTGTTCGTTAAGCCCCTTCACTTTTCTAATTAAGGATAATTAATGAGTCAGGGTGGCCGCAATCAAGCTTTACTAAAGTGTCTTCCAGCTGGGATTAGGACTTAATAAGGGGAGAGGTCAAGGGTCAGGAAGAGGCGTGATTAGTCTGCTGTTTGTCTCTTTTAGATTTATTTTTGTACATCATAAGAGACGCAGCGGACGGGCCTGCAAACTACAAGATCTCACTGCTGCCTGTCACATCTTAAATGCTTGAGAGCTGACTTTCTTTCAGAGTGCCTTTTTCTGGTTTAAAACCAAATTTGTAACTCGTCACTTGTGCCAGGCTCAGCTGTATGTCTGTTTGTGTCATGGTATGTTTGAGACACTGGGTGGAAAAGGCTCCGCCGCTGTAAACAGGATGGAATCTGCATTTTCCCATGACTGAAGCTGAAGTGGAACACGCTGAAACCCCGACATGTTACACGCCCATACAATTAGCGCCTGGAAATCAGTGAAGTGTCACTTTTCACCAAAGGCAGACAGACTTGGAAATGAAGCAGGTTGCAGTTGGTTCGTGAGAAGAACTCATCAAAGAAAATACAAAAACAGTCATCAATTTATGATTGCTTAAACTGAAGTGACAAAATGTCTACGCGCGGTACAACAACAACAGCCAACTCACCGTATAAATTGATGTAGCGAATGCAGCTTTCAACCACACGGGGGATAGCTTGTCCAGAGTCCTTTGAAGGCAAAGTAACCAAAAACAACAAATGTCAGCTCAAGTATGATTTGCTGTTTTTATTACAAGAACAAGAGCTACAGCCCGACAGATACTGGAATTTTGAGGACACCGTCAATACATAAAATGCATTCTGAGATAATGATACTGTATATCAGAGTATATGTAATAGTAACAGTAAATTCTGATCAGTGAATGAAATTTAAATTAATTAAAATAACTATAAAAAATACACTTCATTAAAATGTGCAGTATCAAGTATACAGGTAAGACACATTCATTAATAAATGGTGAATTGATAGTTAATTCATCTTTCAGTTATTTCACTATTAAACAATGAAATGATAAATAATAATGTTTACTATGCTATAACTGATCCTTCCTGTCCCTTTTTGCTTTGCGCTCTAACAACAACTGAGCGAGCTTGATACCTCGGTCAACTTTCTCCTCTCCTGTACTTAGATATGATATAAACTCAACTAATCTATGTTGAAAAGAAAACCAAATTTTGAAGATGGCTGAAAGATGTTGCTGGGGAACCTGTCACATTGTAAGCAAACTAACGTTAGCAAGATGCTAGCTAACTAGCTAGTTAGCTACTGACGTAGACTAACTAACTTGTGTTTTGCTGTCATTGTTAACAGTAAAATAACTATTAACTAAGTTTAATTAACTATCAGTTTATCACTTATTAATGATGATTATTATAAAGTGTAACCAGTGTACATGATACATTAATTATGGCAGTTTGCTTCTCTACAAATGTATCTGTGATGTCCCAAAATAGGCCGATGATTATCAGCCTGCTGGTGTATCAGTCGGGCTCTGACAGAATTTTTTTAACATGGTGTTAAAAGTAAACATGCACACCCAGTGTAAGTAAAGTCTGGAGGTTGAAGGGAAAATGCTGCACTTTTCATGCAGATGTCCAATCAGTGTTAATGGTAAATCAGTCAGTAGTCAGTCAGTGCTATACTGACCAAGGAAACAGTTGTAGCTTAGTGTTAAACTTTTTTTTTTTCATTTCAATGAGGCAAAAGTGTCAGAGTTTTGCAGAATTTTCCCTTTAAGAAACAAAGTGAGAATTACCTTTTTGAGATCTTGCTGAGACAGACTGAGTTGACTTTAGCAGCTGTTTGATTGTACATGTCTCCCATAATAACTTACTGATTATGAAATACCACAAATATCTCCGACTGCATGGACAAACCTGTTGTCAAACACTTTTCAATTGTCCTCCAGTGTTGCTAAATATACTTTATGTCTTGTTATGCTGGCAATCAAGTGCGCTCTGTGTTTGAATGAAGGAGAACTTATCTAAAGGGCCACACACTCCATGTGGAGCTCAGGGCAGAAGTGGTGAGATGAGAGGAGCAGTACAGTCTCCTTCAGAGAAAACACATTCCTCTCACGCACTTAGATGTGGACTGCCCCGTTGCTCTGCCTCGGTGCCAGCTGCTCCTGCGGCTCGGTGCTGGACTCAGGGACTCAGTACATGCTCTTAATAATACAGTGGATCTGTTTACAGCCCTCAGGGGTATACACATGGTCCAAACACAGCGACCATGCCAAAATCGACTATCTATCGTTGGAGTGGAGCCGTGAGGGTTGAGGCACAGGTCTGGTGCAGCAGGATTATGTAATACTATCCTGTCGGATATGTGAGACTGGGTATGACCGCTTTGTATCACATAAATTCAATACCAATTTTGAAGCTGGAAATGGTGCATGCTGGGAATTTGCAACAAGTTCAGAAAAGCACATACATCCAAACATGATAAATACTAGGTGCTGGACAGAAGTACGTGCCAAAATGAAAAAACCACTAGATAACACTCCCATGAACCTTTATTCCCATACCACCATATGATGTTTTGGGCACAAGCACCACTGTTGAGGTGATATTGACTCACTATTACTCAAAAAAGGAGATTTTTGGATTTAAACTTTGAACACTGGCTCCATATGTACTAAATAGGGACTGAAATGAGGATCTGCAACCATTTTTTTAATGACTTTCTTACACAGTCTTCTCTGTTTGTGTGTTTGATTTGTGATAAGCAAAGTGTTATTTGTGATTATTCACATGTTCATGTGGATAATATATCATGAACTCATGCTTTATGTACTGATTGCTGTGGTATTGTTTTCAGTGACATTCAATATTACCACATTTTAGATGAGCAGAGGCACCTCTAAAATAGGTCAGGTTGCATTTTCCTTTTGCTTTATTGCATTACATTATGACGGTGTAAACCTGATGCTCTAGTCATGTGATATTCAAGTTGTTCTGACTTCTTGGTAGTGTACGAGGTTATTGACCTGACAGAGAAGTATATTTTCACTGTGGGTTAGATTTGTCTCCAGTGTTACTAATGTGTTATTTTCTCCTCTCAACATGCCACACTAGTATGATTTTGTTACGGGATTAGGTTTAGGTACTTCAATATTTGTTGCACATATGATTTATACTTAGAGGATCAATATTTACATATCCATATCGTACTATTTACTTTTTCCAGTGTTTCATTTTTTTTTTCATTTTGATTTAACATTTTGTAATCACATGACCTGTCAGATGATCTCTTGAATAGATATTTTCAAGGTATGTCTCTGAATTTGTCTCAAGTCCAGGCCCACATGGAGTCTGCGCCAAAGAATTGTGATATTTCCACAGATTTTCCGCAAATTTTAAACAAATAGAGATGTTCCTCATTGATGTGGTAATTGTTGGCAGATGAATGATTAATGGTTACATAAAAAAAAAAAAAAATCTGCAGATGTTGTCTGGACCTGCTCGTGTCTGAAGAAGGGCTTGCACCTGAAACGTCACGTCGTGGTATAGGAGTTTGTGGGTCATGCAGGCTCACATTTGAAACTAAATGCAGAATTTCCAGCAAAATCTCTGTTACGGGAGAAAACGTTCAATTCAGTCTGTCTCAGTCGACTCACAGAAGTCAGGTGACGAATACAAGACACAGACAAATATAACACGGTGTGAAAAATAAGTAAAGGCAGGACAGGTAAAGGAAATGAGCGCAGGCAAGCAGCATGGGCCCCCCCAAGATGCTTCAAGGTGTCTACCTGATGTCGAGCGTGTGAGTTCCGTCGTCCACGGCTACAGAGAAGTGTCGCAAGAGACAGAAAGAGAGAGAAAAGGCAAGACCCAGATTAGGACCACAGCAGCTGCCCACCAAGAGCGCACCCTCATTCCACTCTGCTGGCATCAATCCCGAAAGTAAACAACAGAACAGAACTGGACAGGGTCAGGCAGGATTGGAGTGGACGCGGCCACCAGTGAGAGGCGGTGAAGAGGCCCGGAGGAGGGAGACAGCAGCAACTTATCAGCCTGGCATCCGCTCCCCTACTGCCATTTATACTGCTGTTTTTCACTGGCCTCTGCTCTCGCTCTGGAGGAGGAGGAGAGCGCAACTCCGAAAGAGCGGCTCAGTGATGCCAGGTCAGCAGTGAGTCAGGGGAGCTGACTGAGACAAACATTTATCCCTCCGACTGCCGCTCCGCTCCTCCCGCGGCCCTCCAGATCTATCAGTGCCATCCTTTACATCTCAGACTGCCAGAGCTCACTGACTCAGGAGGAGGGTTTCCAGAATCCATCTTAGCACAAATATGTTGTTGTTGCTTTTTTCTTATAGTTGTTGGTAAAAGATAAATCAAAGCTAAGATGCTTTGGGGGAACCCACCAAAATGGCCAGAAAGCCAGAGCAAGACAGAAAATAGATAGGAGGAGGAGCGATGTCAAGCAGGCAGACTGGTAATCAGTACCTTGATAAATGACTCCAAATTGCCATTAAATAACCTAACATTAAAAACAGAGCGGGGTCTAGCCCGCCGGGTGCCAGTGTGGGTTTTGAACGGCCCGTTGGGATGTCTAGAATACAGAGAATGCATCACAATGAGTAAACAATGCAGTCTTCCTTTCAGAGTGGTTTATCTGCTCTCCAGTAACCTTCAAGTCCTTCAAAAACTTCAAAACCGAACTTGAGGCTGACTAATCTTTAAAAACCCTTCGAGTCCAGATGATAGACAGGTGAATGAGGGTATTTTCAGACGCTGCTGAAACCCATGAATGAACTTCTTCTTTTAATCCCGTCTTTTCTTTCTCCACGAGATATCACAGGCCACTGAAATATCAGACCCGCTGGGAGCATCGTATGTGTCAGCATCCCCCTCATGATGGGCCCTGCGGGGGATTTGCCTCTCTAAGTTTGTGTGGATGTGTGTGTGTGACTTAATACAGTGTGGCTTCTTGTAACCCGCTGGACTGAGATTAAGAGAGTCCAGGACTTTGGTTTCTTCTTCTTTTCAATCACAGTGGCAGAATTATTCTATAGAAAGGCCTGAATGTCTTTTAAATATTTGATCATGCAAACACAAAAGATAAAATCTCTACAGTGTGAATAAAACAGAGTCATTAGGAGTACCATGACCCCAGAAAGGGTGTCAGCAAATGTTTATGTAACAGCTTTGCTGACATATTACTTGAGTTCAAATACTGGTGTTAAGTTCTACTCAAGTGCAGGGCTGCGGCTGACAGTTATTTTCAGCACCGATTAATCTGCCAATAATTTTCTCATTTAAGTTAATTAGTCTATAAAATGTTCAAAAATAATGAAAAAGATCTTTGAATGTCTTGTTTTGCTTTGTTTTAGAAAAACATCAAATTGTCACAATTGAATAACTTCAAACAGTAAAGTTTTGGTATTTTTGCTTGAAAAATAACTTTAAATGATTGATTTGATCATCAAAAGAGTTGAAGATTCTTTTTTGTCTAACAGTTAATCAGTTAATCCACCAATTGTTTCAGCTCCACTCAAAAGCACCCCAGAGCCCCATTTTCAGGTTTACACAGAAGAAACGCTCAAGTTACTTTTCAGAAAAAGTGACCTTTCCTCTGCAAAATACACTTCAACTTAGACTGTTTTGATTATAAAAATAACAAGAACAATTATGAAACGATGCGCAGAGACACAAGTAAAAATAGTTTTCTCTCCTCTGCTGACTGATGAGTCACTGTGAATGGCTCTATAACTATCATTTTCTGCTCAGAAAGAGCTCAAAATATAGTTGTATAATTTGTGTATAAACAAATGTAAGTGAAATATGCAACTTCACTAAAATTAGTGACCAAAAAATGCCAAATTACAGTAATGAAGTCTATTTCAGAAGTTATTTCCATACTAAAACAAAAACAATAAAAAGTAAAGACTAACCCAACTGTTTCTATTTGTTAAAACTGATGGTAAAACATTTAAATTTCATACAAATTCTTTCTCCTTTCATTTCTGACTGTGAACACTCTACCACCTCACACTCTCTATAAAGGCCTGACATATGGTACTTTTGGGAATGGGAAGTACAGTAAGCCGTAAACACAACACAAGGTTGGTCTTAAAAAGCACGGAGGCCGGCACATCTGCTCAGTGCTCTCCAGGGGCTTTTTTTTCTAACTCACGTTTAACTATGGACTTCTCTGCTTTCATGCCCACAGAGGACTTCACTTCAGATAAGAATTTCCTGAGGCGCACTGTCCTCGCCTTGATGAGCGGCAACACGTCGCAAATGTTTCTGTCGCTGTTGAAAGGAAAAGTGGACTGGATGTGCATCTTGAACATGCACAGGTCCTGAAGTGTGAGCGTGTACTTTACCTTGTGGTCATGTAGTCAGCTCTGTGGCCTGTGGGCGAAGAGAGAAAAAAAGAAGAGAAGTCAGATGTGTGGACATGCCAGGACCTGTCTCTGAGGTCCCTGCGGTGCATTTTACATACGCCTAGTGAAGCATTTGAAGCCTGCCATCTGTCCGCAACCGCTGGCCTCTTGAGCAGCACAAACAAAACCCATACACACACCTACACACACAAACACACACACACACACACAGCTTACACAGAGACTTCTACACACTCTCAGAAATAAAGGTGCTAGCTAGAAACATATATCGTTCTTTGGCTTGTACCCTCTGAGAACCCTTTTTGGTTCCTGGTAAAACCTTTTATAAAGGTTCCACTTGGAACCCTATCAGAGAGTTCTACCTAGAACCCAACAGAAAGGGTTATACCTTGACCCATCTGTGGAGGAGGAGAACTTTTCTATGTAATGTGTGTAATGGTTCCACCTAAAACCCTCTCTGGGGGCTCAAATCAGAACCTTTACACCTTCTAGGGGTGCTAACAAGAATCCACTGAGGGGATTCTACCAAGAACCTTTTTATATTTCAATAGTTTTAGCTAGAACCCACCCGGAACCTTTTTATACTTCTAGGGATAGATCCAGACCCCAAACAGGGGGGCTCTACAGAGAATCCTTTATAGTCCAAAGGTTAGGTGTTCTTTGAGAATCCTTTCATATTATGGCACAAAGAACCCTTAACGAACCTTTGATGAAAGAGCCTTTCAAGGATTCCAACAACTCTTGAAGAACTCTTTCTTCCAAAAAGGGTTCATTGGGTATTCTTAGTGGAACCCTTAGTCTTACAAGAACCAGTGAAAAATCCTTTCTTCAAAAAAGTTTTCTTCAAAAGCAAATTGTTCTGGGTAGGATCTCAGCCCTTCAGGAGGAACCCTTATTTCTTAGAGTGCAGGCAACACTTGAGCTACATTAGAATTACAGCACAAACAAACAGACACAGAGTTGTAGGTTTACAACTGACGTAGGCACACAGACACACCAATCATTATAGTAATACACAGAGCTACAAGTTTGGACAGGCAAAGTAAGATTAAACACAAAATAGCTTCCAAATGGTTTTTGGAGAACAGGAGTAGTTTCAAATGTGTGGCCATCTGTTCTCATGAGCAGGACCTGACCTGTCTGTGTGCTTCTGTGACTCACACTCTACTTCAACTCATTGACAAAAACATGATTACGGAGAGCGTGGGAGAAGCAGGAGGCGTTCCGCTTCCTTGTTACCACACAGCTCCATTAGTCATTAAGTGGGCAGTTTGAGTGAGACTACCAGGACTGCTGGTGAGGACAATGACTGACAGACACTCTCTGGGTTGACGGTAGATTAGCTTGAGGCCTCAAGGAGATCCCACCAATGTAGAACAAGGAGAGAGCGTTGGTAATGACCGCCACCCCTCTAATACACAGCAGTCCATTAAGTTGGGAGCAAATCAATCACTAAGACGGATAATACAAATTCACAATCCCCCCTCAGCTCTGGCTTGCCTGGCTAAAACCCAGATTACCATCTAGGAGCTTTGACTAGTGGAAGAAGCAGGCAAACAATGGGAAGTTTGCCACGGAAAAGACTGAAACTGCTCAGTAGGACTGCAGGAAATAAAAAGACAATATTTACCAACCAATTATGAGTTTTGTTGGATGTTTGAACATTAATTAGGACTAATATATCACCACTTTGGCTTGAGGAAGGTCATGCACACACAAACTGGTGAAAGTGGATTTGACTTTGAGAGGTAAGAATCAAGTGCTCGTCGCAGTGTAACAGGAATAGTGGGAGCTATAAGAGAAGAGTGTAAACGTAAAGGGACCCTGAATGTACCTTCACCAAGTGTCCTCTTCAGCAAGTCATGTTTGGCCTGCAGTTTGGAGATGAGATTACTGCCCTCCAGAAACTCCCGGAATTTCTGTGGAGAATTGAGAGTAATTACACAGCGGCCCTGAGTGCCAGCCAGAGTACCCGCTCTTAAGACAGCAATCTACGATAAAAAAGCCAAGGGCAAAGGACACGCTGAGAGTCTTTTTAAAGCCGTTATCAGAGCATGTCCATCTTCAGACTGGAACAGGATAGCAGTTAGCCTTATATTTTGGGAGAGCTGCCCCTCTGCCAGCCGATCAAAGATTTCAAAGGGGCTTGGTGCGTTTTAAAGTTTTAAAATTTGCATGCTCAGATGAAGCATTTAAAAGTCCACATGAAAGCTTTGAGTTCATAGTCTCAGATACATTTTAGAGATTTTTCCAGCAACTGTTAAACAGAGTATATAATCAATATCAGTCACTTTTTTATTAAACATCTATTTTTAGAAAGCTAACCAAGGGATCAAAGAGAGTCCGTAAGAGAGATTTATTTCTATTTTCATGCAGAAATAAAAGACATCTATGAATTTGTTTGTATTTGCTCAAACGTATCCACCAGCCTCCTGTTTTTTTTTAAAGAGATAGCTCTTTTTTTAAAGAGATAGTGGGGTTGTATGAGGTACTTATCCATAGTCAGTGTATTAGCTACAGTAGATTGATAAATATTGATAAATTGATATTGACTTTTTTTTAAGTGGTTAAAATATGTCTGGTTGCTAACCCTGTTCACAACAGTACATTGCTTAGATTCCTATACCAGGACTGCTGCTGCTTCTACAAACTGTGAGCCTGCCATCTACTGTAGGTAACACACTGTCTATCAACAAGTACAAAGTACTTCATTCAACCCCACTTCAAACAATCTGAACTATACCTTTAAAACACACATCTCCCCTCACCATGAAGTAGAACTGCTCCGTCTCCTGCTGGTTGGCCCTCCTCTTGGCAATGCTGGGTTTGCTGAGGTACGTCTCAGACACAGTGGACTTGACGGACTCAGTGGATCGGCTGTGGTGGAAGCACTCTGACACATCGTAGTCTTCAATGGTCACCATGTCCTGGATGGTGGTCAGGGTCGCCTCTGATGTCTTTTTGATCTGGAGACACAAGGTATGAGAGGAAAGCGTTGATGAACTGGACAGAGCAAAAACTAAGAACTAGATGTCATATCTTCACTATCACAATTTTATCATGAGAGCATGCTCAGCGGCTTGTATCACCACACTCCCTAAAAACCTTTCTCGCTATCACATGACACTTTGAAAAACTGAGGTGTTCTCTGACAAGATGCATGTTCTTAAAAATACCCCAGCCCTTGAACATGGATCCCCACCAAAGCAATCAATTTGCATGCACTCAGTGGGGCCAGAGGTGAGCAGTGTCTGCTGGAGATGGCACATTCAGTCGCAGGCTTTTTAAGATTCATTTCCATAACCGTCTGTTCCCTGTCAACAGGAGTGCTTCTGCCGGAGCTTATAAACGTCAGGAGTTTGCAGAGCGTGTCCCACTTACTGCGAAAGATGTTCAGCCAATGCAAGTGCTGCAGGACACGACTGTGTCCAGTATACGATGACAGAGAACGTGACAAACAAATTGGAGGGCAAATGAGTTTGCAACAGCTCCATTAAAATTTAAGAGACCAAAGCAGGTACTGATTGTGCTGGCAATAAATAAAGAACCTCCAGTAAAACTGACTTTGCCAAAAAGTCATGGCTGTGCCCCCTTTTGGGGGGACATAAAACAGAAGATCCCATATATGTTAATGCTAATATTAAATGTGACAGGTTTGTCTGCATCCATTTTGTTGCATAGACATGTCTAATAATCATTTTGTGACCTTGCCTGAACCTGAGTGTGGATGAATCACACTGCTGATACTGAATCACCAGGTATTGTTACACTAAGTGTCTGTAATAATACAACCTGTTTAAGACAAGTGTTTGATCTAAGCTAGGCTGAGATTTAGTTGTAAAGACAATCTGACGCCGCAGTACTGAAACATTATGACTGAACTTCAGTAGCTTCCCACAGCCAACCTTTGTGACTTGGGCTAGGGCTAGAGATGACGTAGTCACAGTCTGATGTACACAGATGTGATGGCCCCACAGTTAGAGTACAACTGAGACTTCATAAATACAGCCTGACTTTTTACAGAAAAACAGTTATTTGAGCAACTTGAGCATAGAACGGCTTTAAACTAAAAGCTAAACACCAGCTTGCTAACAAGCTCACAGTGATAATGAAAATGCTAACATGCTGATGTTTACCAGGTATGATGTTGACCATGTTCGCCATCACAGTGTAGTGTATTAGCATCCTAACATTTACCAGTTAGAACGAAAAACAAACTACATTGAGGCTGATGAGACCCTTGGCTATGTGACTAAATACAGGAAATATCTTGACCAAATCAAACTTATGACCAGATAATGGCCTTAGACAGAGAGTCAAGGGATCACCAAAGTTATTACAATTAATCCTGAGGGGATCACGTCCCAGATTTGCTGGAAATCCATCCAATAGTCGTTGAGATATTTCTGGACAGACCAAAGTGGTGAACTGACCATCCAACGCTTCATCCCCAGAGCCTGAAGCTAACATGGCTAAAAAGTCAGAATACGAAACTTCATTCTGGTTGCTCTGTCCTAAGACTGGCCCCATGGTATGATTATCTACATGAAAAGGCCCAATTAAAAACTTTAAATGGCCCAGCTGTAAGGGTTAAATATTCCTTTCATTTATTGTGATTGCACATATGATTAATGATGTTAAAATGTATCAAACCATGGTTCAGTCAAGGGTCAATACAGGAATCATTCTACCTGATGTTTAACCCTTCAAATGAATTGACTACCCAACCAGTTTACTAAAATAATATCAGTGTAGTGCCCTACAGGCTGGGGACATCTGCAGAATAGGAATAGGAAGAGATAGAGAAAAAGATAAAGGAGACAAACAGAGAAGGGGGAAGAGTCTAGAGGCTGTCAAGTGTGAGCGTGACTCACTGATGTGGAAAAGCTGCAGAGGGAAAGAGGCCATGCTGATGCAGAAAACATCAACAACCACCACTTCTCAGGAAAAATTCAGCAAAACGCTCCTCTTCATTCAACAGACGCACTCTGGAGGGGAGTGAAGTGCTGCGACCATCGCGGCTCGTTTGTGTGTGCTTTTAAAAGGTGGGGGCATCACAGGTCAACAGAGCCCTGAGTGAGATGCAGCTGGAATTCCTCCTAATTATTCTTAATGGTCTGGACCCCCACTCAGAGGCTGCGACCCCATTTCTTAGTTATTAAGTAAGTCTGACCTCAGTGCTAATGAAAGAACAAGGTGGGTTCCTTGTGTAACACACAGACAACAGTGGTTTATAGCTTGTTTTTTTTAAGCAGCTTGACCTGTGACTCATTTGGGCTTCAAAACCAAAAAAAAAAAAAAGAACCCACCTGAAAAGCAAGGTGGACTTCATCTCTTTCATGTGCTACACTGATGGATTACAGTGCTGACACACATGCTTGGGGCACGCAACGTGGATGTAGTTACAGTGTCATCCATCTTATCATGAAGCAAAAACATACGGTGTGTTTGAACGCGGCTAATGACAGTGTGGAAAAGGAAATGGGGGATTCTGTGAACATAAAAGTTTGCAAAAAACATCATCCTGTCTGGTGACAGCAGTCGGGGATTGTCATTTGGTGATCAAAGGAGTTATTTTCTATGTGAGGGAAAAAAAACAAAAAAACTGGCACTTCAATACAGACACTATTCCTTTCTGCTGGTCTTACCTTAACTTGAGTTTCAAAAACAGGAAAAATACGATCTTAACATTACAGAAGCAATTTCTAAACTCACAGCTGTGACCTATCCTGTCTCAGACCTCATATATTATCTTAAAGCTACTACAAGGAACTTTCATATTTTGCTGATTTTGAAGGCCACAGCGGTAGTGATTCCACCAGCATAACCACAAAATATAACATCAAAAATAAAAATCTCTTCCTGCTTCATTTTAACTAGCTAACATGTTACTCACTGTTCCTTTGCCTGTGAAAATGTACACATGGGCTCGTTCCTTCTGATTTCAAGGAAAAACTGAACTGGTGGCGAAAATTAAGAATAACCACATAGAAACCCTCTCGCGGAGGCACTAATACTAAATTGAAACTGTTTCATTAGCAGTTAAAAAGTCCTTTAGTAACTTTAACTTCAGAAATCCTAACTACAACTGTAAACTCGCTGTTCAATCAGCACTCATCCTGTCATGCCAATATCTGTCTTTAGACAGTTCACAAGACTCCCTGCATCCTTCACACTGTTTCACTTCATATGAACTGGCCAGCTAGCTTTCTATAATGGACAAGAAAAGGTTGTGACTAGAACAGAATCCCAAACCCACAAAAGATCTCGTGAAAGAGATTATTTTAAATCAAGGGTTTTCTGTTCCTAAACCTACCTAGACTTTAACCACAGCTTTATCACATTATAAAACATGATTATATATACAGTATATGTACAGTGTGTATATAAAAGACAGGCGTTCAATTTTAGTTTCAGCTCAAATTCAAAATGTATCATCATGGCAGTCAAAATACACCCATTAAATTTGAATGTCCAATCAGTGTTGATGGTAAATGTAGTCAATTGAAGCAATAAATTCCTCAGTGTGTGCTATGTGTGTGTGCAGTGTACTGAAAACTAAGTTCTCATGCTGACAGGGCCTACATGTACCAGGGTGCAATGCGAGCAAGTTTGTGACTCCCACAGCGATATTGCCACCACCCTAGCCTATAGCCATTTCTTTGTCGGCCGAAACACAGCATGAGGTGCCATACAGATCTAACAACAGTGGTGTGTATTTTGAATTTTGGACAAGGTCTATGCCATCCTGACTTAGGAAATTCTTCAGTTAGGATGGTTTTATAATAGTGAAATTCCTATCCTAAGATAAGATAGGATTTTCTTTTCCTAAATGCAGTTAGGAAACATGTTTCTGTAATACCAAAAATCCTAGATGTCATCGTACAGATAAGATAGGATTTCAGACTTAGGAAGTTTCTGTAATAAAGCCCCTGCCTGCAACAGACAGAGAAAACAAAGAATCTACACCTAAACCCTCACTTTACATGTATGCACTGTAGTTTTAGCTACAACAGGTCCCTAAAACAGGTAATTCGCTGTGACAAGTTAGTTACATGTTCTGAGTATGTTTGGTCTCTCTCTGTCGCCCCGTGTGCCCGGCAGCCTCATCCATGGTGGCCCCCATGGAGGCGAGAGGCCCAGCTGTCATCATGAAGACAGGACCCATGCATGCGAAAGAATTGCTCCCAGTGAAAAAAAGCTGTTGAGTTTATCCATTATTCAGCAGACGAATAGTTACCAGTGTTCACTGCTGGGCTCAATTACAACATAGCTCTTAGTGAGACTTGCTGGATATGCCCATTAGTCCCCGTAGCTGCAAAACAGAGCTGGAGAGAAATCCCTGGGATTGAATTAAGTTTGTTTATTTTTAATAAAGAACCATGACTCGGGTATTTCCTACAGTGCTATGCAGACAGTCCACCAATAAGTGGAGCTAAAATACTGTCTGGCTTACTAACAGTCATCATTCACTGGACTGAAAATAAGTTCTGTAGCGTCAAAATTCAAAATGATTCAGCTCGTCGCACTCTAGCACCAACGTTATTCTGCAGGGCAGCAGCACAATATCACTAACCGTTATTTCAGCATCTATAATCGCATCTCAAAAAGCAGACTGCTGTCCATGGCTTTCAACAGACCATGTAGTAAAGTGTGTAAATCTGCTGATTATCCCGCGATGAGTGCACACACACACACACACACACACACACATACCCACACAGGCTCTGATGTGCCTCCCTGAGATTTATCTGAGGAAAAACAAACACACCCTGCAGAAGGAGATGGTATTAGATTGCCAGAGTTTAGCGTGAAACGTCTTGAGAATACGAAACGAGAGCAGAGGAGGAAAATCAGCCTGTGTGAGCTCCGCTTCATACAGAGACAAACGAGATCTAAATGGCCAGATTATTACATCTGGAAAAAGAGATGAACCACGCTGAGTGAGTGAAGAGCTGAAATGAACAATGTCCTTGGAGAGCAGACTTTTCTTAATGAAAAAAATTCAATTGTAATTTCTGCAGTGATGCACCCAGCAGGGCTACGTTAACCCCAACCCCTTAACAAGAGTTTTCTCCCCACGTCGCACCCACCCACTACTGATGCAAAATAAATTATTCAGCAATGTTTTCTTTCACTGTTTTCACAGGAGTCAAAGAGGTTTGAGGAAACAGCTGCACTTCTATTAAACACTGCCCTGCAGCCTTTCCTGGCCGGACAAAGACAGACTCTCTCTTCTCTCTTGTACATTTGACAGTCATGCTTGTAGGTCGCTCACTGCGCTTTGAAAGTTCATTTTTCAAGGATGTATCTGGCACGCTGAGCTCGGGAAGAGTGGCCATCTGGTGATCCTAACACAAGGCAGCAGCGCCCTCCAATTCTGACCCACCAGGACATCCGCTTCAGCGAGGCAGGCGGAAAAGGACATGGAGCAACCAGGGCTTGTCATCATACTCTCACACTCACACACACACACACACACACACACACACACACAACACACATAACACACACACAGGGGTGCATGTATGTGTGCCCAGTTGCAGAAATACTGCAGGCAATGTGAACTGTGATGACACCAGCAGGACTCTGACCAGCCCTGATACATATAAACAATACACTGGGTCTGAATGGTATTTAGTAGAGCTGTAACTAGGGATTATTTCCATTATTAAGTAATCAGATTATTTTTAATTTTTTATTCTATTAACCAATTAATCACTAAGCCTTTAAAATGTCAAAAAAGCAAATATTTGGCACTTTTACTCAATTAAATCACTAAATTGATGATCAAAATTCAAAGATAACGTGTCAACTATTATAAGCCACATATAATTGGTAAAATGTGTAAGCCCTTCTATTAAGACCTAAGATACAGCTATCCTGTCTGTCATTGTTCATTCCAGTAAATGTATTTTCAGTCAGTTTCACTAAAGCATCGACACTATGATGAAAAGGAAAGTCACAGTGGATGTAGAGAAAGTTGAGTGAAATGCTCTTGTATTTCTGTTGGTCTTTGTAGTGAGATAAAAGAAAGAAAGCGCACCAGTGTGGAGGGAGGGAGAGAAACAGAGTGGATGAGGACAGAAGCTCATAGAGAGGAAGCAGGTCAGACATGATACAAAGGCAGCCTGTTGGACAGGATTGCACTCAGTCACAGTATTTCTCCCCTATTGGCTTTTGTTTTATAGAAAACGCCAAGTTACTTGAGCATGCTACAGACACATTAAAACAACAAAGCCTGAGAAGCAGCGATGCACCTCCAATGTCAAAAACAGAGCAGCGCAGGACGGGTTTGTGCAAATAAAGGCGAGACAGTGAATTCTACCGGTGGGAGCAAAAATGGAGGCTTCACAGAGAGGGTTTGATGGCTACCTGCGGGGCATGAGAGAAAGAGAGGAGAATGCACAGTGTGCATGTGTGTGTCTGTGTGCGGTGTGCATATGCAACAAAAATGTTGATTCTTCAGAGATCATTAGCAGCTATTCTGTGTCTCACCTTGGATGACTTCTGGCTAAACTTAACTTTCTTTAGTAGCAGTAATGCTCTGCAACTGTCAGCACCTTGCAACCAACAAACAGCAGCAAAATTCAACTCCTGCATCTCTGTCAGATGACAAAACAAGAGCAGCAGAGAACAGTTTTGACATGTTTGACACATCAAAACCACCACCAGCAACAAATACCTGTATAATGAGTTGAATTTATTTGCGCCATTTTACCTCTTCGTTCTCGATTTTTAGAGTAGCCAGGCGAGACTGAAGCTGCTGGAACCTCAGGATGAGCTCTCCGTTCACCGGTGGCTGCACTGAGATCTGACACACCTGAGATTAAAAAAAAAAGAAGAAAAAAAAGAGGAAATACACTGTTAGTGATCAGGAACCTGAAATTACAACCTGCTGAAGGAACAAGGAGGCCATGTAACCTCTGGTTTAAGCAGGATACAGGCATCCAAATTCTTCTTCAATTGCAGAGCAAACCGCAGTGACTTCTGCCAGCTGAATGCAGACAACCACGCAACAACAGCTAGTAAACAGACATGATATCAGCGCTGGCAGTGCCAGCCAAACAGTAAAACTCATAACACATGTTGAGCTACATGACTGCAGGGGGAGAATTAACACATGATTTGTCAAATTCAGTGCCCCATAAAACCTGATCCTGTAGCCCAGACGCAGTAAAACACTGCATTTAAGCCACTTTTTTAATCAACTCCAAATTCACTTCCACATCGTTCAGTGTCTTGGTAAGAAAACATAAAACTCATGATAGACCTATGGTTTACTTTTGCAATTATAAACCAGACTAGAAATGCAAACTATCAGATTTTGATGTTATATAAGCCACTGTCTAATTTGAACTATGTACCTCGTCTCCCATATGAGGCTGGAACTCAAATTTTGCCGGTGGGCAGAAGGCCGTTGGGTACATCTCCATGAACCTCTGTCGGTCACTCCGTGGGTCCAGGCTGTCAACGGCGTTCTCTATGATGTCGAGACCCTCGTGGCGCGACGTCTCCAGGTTGTATTCTGCTGACAGGTAGGTGCGTAGGGCCCGGTTCAGACTGGCATGGTACCCCAAATCACAGCACTGTGAGAGAGGTACAAAGAGGTCAGACAGAAAATCAGGAAGATCAGTAGCTGTACTTCAAACAAAAACTAATTTAAAACTTGAAATTTAAAAGCTTAAAAGGTAGAATCCATAATCTACATGAAAAGAAAAGGGTCCACAAAATTCAAATACTGGACAGGAGCACAAATGATCCTGCAGAGCTCATTACAACCTGACACTAGACTAGGGCTGCAACTAGCAATTATTTTCCATATTTGGATGAAAAACCTGCTAATTGTTTTCTTGATGAATTGTTCAGACGACAAAATGTCAAAAAATTTAAAAAGTCAAAGTTGATACCTTCAAATAGCTTGTTTTGACTGATTGATTGTCCAGAATACAAAAATGACTGAAATACTGTCACATAAGACAAATAAAAACAGCAAAACTTTACATGAGAGGACAAGAACTGGAACGAGAGGATGTATTTTGCTTGGAAACTGCTTAAGATGATCAAAATAGCAAAATAGTAAATTAATTTTCTGCTGATCAGCTAATTGTTTAGGAAACAGCTGAATCAAAGTTACTAAAGTTTTTTTGTTTGTGTCTTCTGATGCTGTTTAAGGTTTGTTTATGGTAGTTATGTTTGTAAACAGTAGAAAAACAAGCCAATCATTTCATGTTTCTTGTGGAATTAAGTCAAAGTCTTAAATTCTACATGCAAATATCCTTGTGATTGACTGGTATATGGTCAAAAAATACAGACTGACCTTCAAATAAGACAAACCTCACTAGTAAACAGTCCAGTGCTCTCTGAGCCAGCAGTGTTGGCTCTGTGTTACATAATGTTACCACCAAGATCTAATGCTGATTTTTAATAACTAGAACCTTGGCCATGGTCTCTCCTGGGAAGAAACACACACACACACACACACACACACAAACACACGACATGACCTGAGTGATAGGAAAACACAACACCTCTAACCAGCCAACTTGTACAGTTTGTTTTCCACTATAAAAAGTGTCCTTCATCAATAAACAAATGTGTGTCAGCCTGCACATATAACTCACGCAGAGCGCATCCAACACACATTCACACACACAATCACACACACACACCCTGGTGAGATGTGAAGGCTTGCGAGCAAAGCGGGGAGAGGGGTAATTTCAGCGCACAGCATGCCACTGAATAGAGGTTGCATTTCTCTTCTCTTTCAGTCCTGCCTGGAATATAAAACCCCCAAAACGCTCGCTAAGAACCTGGCCTAGTCCTCTCCCTTTTTCTCAGAAACGCCACGGAAAATGGTGCAGTGTGTTTATTTCTCTAACAAAATAATAATAACCCAGGTGAGTCATATCATAAATAAGTCATGTTTATCGGCATGGTAGCAAAAAAGGTCAAACAATCTGCTTGCGAGGTAGAGTAGAGAGACGAGTAGAGTGCTGTAGTGAATAAAGTGATGACCCACAGCTGCATATGACCAAAAAATAAAAAATAGGTTTCAGGTTCAGACTCCCACTCTCTGTTCAGACAGCCTGAAAGATGTGGAAACATTTCAAAACAGTGACAAAATGTCAGAGAATACAGTAGAACTGAATACACTCTTAGAAATAAAGGTGCTACTTAGAACCCTACAGGGTCTTTTGGTTTGTCCACATAGGATTACCCTGTCTGGTTCCTGGGAGAACCTTTTAAAAAGGTTCTACCTAGAGCCCAACATAAAGGGTTATACCTAGGGCTATTTGTCAAAGGTTTCACTCAGAACCCCCTATGAGAGGTTCTACAGAAAGAAGCTTCCTACGGTGTAATGGTCCCGCCCATAACCTCTCTGAGGGTTCTATCTAGAACCTTTACACCTTTCAAGAGTGCTGACAAGAACTCACCCCTTTTATACTAGGGTTATATCTAGAACCCACTCAGGAGGTTCTATCATGAACCCTTTTATACTCCAAGGGTTCTATCTGGTACCCAATCAGGGGGTGCTACAGAGTGCTATTTTATATCCCAAGGGTTATATCTGGAACCCTACAATCCTTGAAAAACTCTTTCTTTCCAAAACGATTCTTTGGATGTTTTTAGTGGAACCCTTTGTCTAACAAAAACGGTGAAAAACCCTTTCTTCACAGAAGGGTTCTTCGGAAGCAAATAGTTCTGGGTAGAATGTCAGCCCTTCAGGAAGAACCCTTTTGGAATCCTTCTTTCTACAAGTGTATAATATGTGGGCTTTCAATATTAACATGAAGAGAAGGAAACGAAGAAAGAATAGTTTTCATCTCAAAAGTTAATAAGCTGCTTTAATTCTGCCCTGCACTGTAATTTCCATCCCACAGTCTGGTGCCCTAACATCGCTTTTATATCAGGCACGACTGCGAAAGCCATCAGTCTCTCCTCTGATCATGATTTTAAATTGCTTCTAAAGGTCTGTGAAAACACCCCTGAACAGCAATGGGTCTTCTGTGTGAGGACAACAAAGACAATTAAGAAAATCTACCTAAAGGAGGAGTAAAAATGGAAAGAGAAAGATGAGAGTAAAGTGTGTGTTGTGTTTACGTAAGAGTCTCCTCAGCACAAACACAAACAAGGCTGTGCTGCAAATAAAGTCATCTCAGACCAGTGCTGACAAAAGCATGTAATTTCATATACTTACATCAATTAGGTCCGACAAGTCGTGGATGTAGTATTTGAACACGGAGGAGTTTGACGCTTCCAGTGTCAGTAGGTACTCGTTCCTCGCTTTGATCGACTTCAGCTTGTTCTCGGAGTACTTGGCTTGACGCTGATGAGAGAATTAGAGGCGAGAATGAGAAACAGACAACAACAGAGCGAACAAGGGAGGATGAATTTAATGAGTCGAGAATTGCCTTTTTGACAAGTGATTGTGCTTTTATGTCTCTGCACGCACGGCGCGTCTCGGAGCCGAGACTGAATTACTGGCAAAACAACAGCCTCAATAAACATTAGAGGGGAAATAAACTAAATTCTGTTAAAAATAGCAAAAAAGGAACAAGAAGGAAAAAAGAAAACCCTAAACTAAAAACAGCCTGTGTCCGTCACTTCTACTAGGGTACCTCAGTCTGAGCCATGTGTCTTTGTCCTAAACTTCCTCTCTACCAGACAAATACAAGGCGGCTGATTAGTCACCGTCCACTGACCAACGGGCTCTGACTCACACACTCGCAAATCACCCATATTTTAACACTTCCCAAATGTATTCCAGGAAGAAAAATGCTAAAAAGGGCATTTAATCATTTGTCACAGAGATGTAACAGAAAACAGGCCTGTTCTGAGAATACAAAGGCTGCTCGTTTGACAGCGCTTACACTGTGTTTTCCTTACTCTGGTCAGAAGGACCTCAGAGAAAAAGCCATGCTGTGGCCTAAAACAATCACAGTTTCTTTTGTTTAAAATCCTGATCAGATCAGTTTTGTTGTGTTCAAACTACTAAAAGAAAACCATTGACAGTAGAGTTAGTGGACAGAGCAGCTGGGACGTCACCCAATAGTTGAGTTTGGCATTATGGGGGTTGCCATCTTGGTTCTTTTGAAACCAGAGCATGCCCCGTATAGACAAGAGCATGGCGCTGGTGCGCTCGTGGTCGCAATCTTCGAATTACATCTAAACAAAACACAGTACATATTAGTTTCATGAACCTTGTATGTTGTACTGGACAGACCGAGGATGACTTGTCAGTCACGTGGTAGGTCTGTGCTGAAGCATACCCTGTTTCATTGCCCATTTTACTCTAAATGGGGCTATAATTTATAAAAGAACATAATGCTGTATAGAGGAGTGGAAACTAGTGTTTGGAACCATAAGAAACTATTTACTGAATTCATACATCAAGTGAGACGTAGGCTCATTTTCTCATAAAACTCCATACAATCAGACCTCTTTTTGCAACCAGTGTAGTTGCCCCTTGCTGGCTATTAGAAACAATGCAGGTTTAAGGCACCCTTGCACTGGCTTAACTTTTCAGACCCAGAAGCTCCATCCACTTATGACTCCTAGTTGATATGCTATTGTCACAATCTGGATTAAAATGGTTAAGGATTGTGAACCCCTGACGTGTTACCTTCTCTTTCATCTTCTCGATCTTCTTCACAGAGCTGCGCCTCTGGTATTTGTCCTCCATTCGAATACTGAAGACCGGATCTCCCCTGCCGATCTGCTTCTCCTCCTGCTTCTCAGCCTCTTTCAGTTTGCTCTCAGCGCTGATGCTCTCTGAGTGGTACATGTGGTAGGTCTTCATCACCTGGACACAAACAAAAGTGTGAGTAAACGGAAAAGAAACAAACCTTTAAGGCATATTTTATCATCATTACTTTTTTTAGATTGGCAGAAGGGCAAAATCCTGAAACCATGCCGTGTTGGTTTAAAAAAAAAGAAGTTGAGTTTCAGGTCCGTTTCTGTGAGGTCAAAGGTCAGAATAATCCATCTTCATAGTCAGGACTGACCTTTTATAACCCACAACTAAGGCTCCCATCTTTTGACCCGCTCATTCATTACAAATCGATTCAACTCATCTCACAGCAGGCGGTTCCTCTCTCCCTCAACCACAAACCAAAGACAGATTCCTCCAGCCTTTTCATACGAGTCTCTCATACGACCACAACAACCACAAATCACTGCAGCTAAATCTGACATGCTGCCTTCATTGCTCTGCGTTGGGAAAAAAAAATTCCAGCAGAAAGAAGATTTGGTTTTGCCTTCTGATTCTGACATGAGATTATTAAGAGGGAGGTTGGTTTTTGGTTTCATAAGGTTTCATTCAGATGGTATTTTCAAATTCGGCTTCATTTTTGGAGAGCAAATAAAGCCATGACAGGTCAATACCACAAGAAGGACTTCTGGGAATTGGGAATTAACATACTGTATATATATTTTTTGTTTGGTCAACATATAGCATATGCTTCTTAAAGGAGGACTATGTAATATATTTCTTGTTTATTATCAGAAAACTACCACGATATATCGAGACTGAAGAAAGGTGCTAAAATGAAATAGCAGATTTTCGTCAAGGCTACAGCCTGCATATTGTTCTTTGAAATTTCCATTCTGGGCAGGAATAACTGTTTTTGTTTTTTCCTTTTCACACAGTAAAATTAAGATTAATTAATAAATGTAACAGTAAAATTCAGCAAAGTTTTCAGGATAATGGGCTTACAACGGGCAAGATGAGCTTCGAGACTGGAGAGGAGTGAATAGGGGTAAACAACTTGCTTCATCCACAGATCTTTTATTAAATGGGGATTCATTCTATTTATTTCGATGGCTCAGTTTTGCTACTTGGACTACAGTACTCATTTTTGAATGATTGGATCTTACATATTTCTCCTTTAAATACGTTTACATAGAAATATTTCTTTTTGTGAAGGCTATAATGGCAAAAATTTGAACGCTTCCGCCAGTTGTGTCATCACACGGTTGACTATTAGTCAACAGTTATTCAGTTCAAGGGAAATGCATTCCTTCAATGCTGTATAGCTGATTAGCACTATTTCCTGAAGTTTGAGTCATCATCATGAGAAGAGGTTGGAGTGTGAGCGTTACTCATACGTACTCCATGGGTCCACTTAGCAGTGACTCAGTTGTTAAGTAGCAGGTAACCCACGAAACACAAACAATGAGTTCTTCAAGAGGGCCGAGAGATGATAAAAGTCTTATTAACAGTGGCTCAAGGAGAACAAACACACATCTGCTCCGGGGACAGTGCCCGTGAATCACCGGCTGTGGGAGAAACGTCGAGGCCGAAGTCCATGACGCCAGCATGGAGTCATCAGCCAGAGAACTCACTGACCGTCACAGACACATTAAAATTAACAATTAGCTCATATAAAATAAACATACAGACCACAAAGGACCATCACCTGCCACTGATACGCTTTATTTTCCCAAACAGAAGCAGGTGCACAATCCACACAAAACTGCATTCACCACGTTTAGTGACATTTGTCCTCTCATGTCTCACTGGTGACTTTCATAGGGTCAAATACAAAATAAGAGAGGAGAGGAGAGGAGAGGAGAGGAGGAGAGGAGATGAGAGGAGAGGGAAAAAAGTGGAAAAAAGAGGAAAGGAAACAAAAAAGAAAAAGTACTCTATTCAACAGAACTATCTTTCCAAATCTTTCCAAGTGATCAACCCAACATAAGAAAAAAGGCAGATTGCAAACATTACAAAACAAAGCAAATAAATTATTCTGTATGAATCACTCATCGGGTGTTACATTTAGTCAGACTTTTCTTGACATTAAATCTGTCTGCTGTGAAGCTATATGAGCCTGGTCTCATGGCAGCTGGCCAAATGTACTGAACTGAGAACAAAGGCAGAAAATACATTCAAACTCCCAGGAGAAGGCAGCAATATAGAGCACCAGTGGTTTAACCTGGAATGAACCAACTCCAGCAAATTACAGCTCCACAACCTGTGTATGCAGTACACTTGTCTGCACAAAACCTCAACTTCAGTACACACAGAGACTCACCCAGCTCAAAATCTAAACATCTTTCCCCCAAACTGAGTTATTTCTGTACGAGTGGAACAACAGAGCAAAGCCTGATTTGTCTGGAGCCCTCTGCCTATGCTGGGGTTTGGCCTAACTGGAACCAGTTTAGAGATGGGTGACTGACCTTGGGCCCTGTACTCCTCACTTACTGGTCTGGAATATGCCACTGCTGTGTTTACTTTGGTGTTTCTTTTAGAGGGACATATTTAGAGGCAGAGCAGACCTGTTATTTCACTGGCGCAGGCCGACATGGGGACTGTGGCTGTCTGATGCAATAGTTACCCAGTGTGTATGTGTGAATATGTGTGTGTCCTCCCATAGGGGCTAAACCAGGTCAGATCTGGAGTGTGGACTGTGGTGAGAGTGACACACATTGAGTTTGGAGTAACACGTTGTTGTGTTTGGAGCTGCACTGCCATCAGCTGGAAGTGTAACCAATGTAATCCTCTGTACAGAGTAACATGAAACTTTACAAGCAAACTGAACTTCTTTTCACTCCATCTCTTAGGAGGCAACTACAACAGCTGCCTCAACTTGTATCTCCATCTGTGTACATCCCAGGTTACTATGACGATCAATGAGGAGGCTAAAATGATTGTTAGTGGGGCGTGACCTGGTTGACTAATAACATAAAAACAAGATTAATAGTATGGCTGAATTTGATTTTACCTTACTGACATCTTATCCTGACATCATACTGCCTGATCAGTGTGTGTCGCTGTTGATGCCTGTGAGTGACCTTAAGTATTAGTATAAGCATTAATGGGGCCATCACAGATGTGACAGTTCGCCATCCCATGGGCACTAATACACAAATACAAACTCATCAGACCGCTGCACACTTTTCCACTTTGCATCAGTCCATTTAAGATGAGCTCGAAGACAGCTGTGAGTCTGTATGTTGTTGGCATCAAATTTAGAATGAGTTTATCAGTTTGAAAGTTAAATGTCTTTGTACTGTATTCAATCAAATACAAGTCAAAAATAATTTGCGGATTGTTGCATTCTGTTTTTATTTACATTTTACACAGCGTCACAACTTTTGTGGAACTGGTGTTTCTATGATGCTATAAACCCATAGCAATTCCATATAAACAACATAAGTTATGAGTTACACAATATGCAATAAAAATCGAGCCGAGCGATTCCACCCAGTCACCCTGTCTGAAAGAACACACCAGCATCTAACTGTCCGACAACATGTGGCATTAGAGGCATTAAACTAAGCTAGTGGGCTAGCAGGGCTGACCGGACCAATTAAGGCCATGGAATTAGTTATTGATTCATGACTTAAGTATCCTTCTCCACCAAGGTCAGAGCTACACGCAGACAAACTACTTACAGGAAAGTCGCCGAACAGAAGAGATGAAATGGCCTTTATAGAAACCAGACTGCATATTTGCAGTTTGTTTGATGTAGAAGTTTGATGGTCTGGTGAAATGTTACGAAGGCTCAGAGAAAATTTAACCCCTAGGTTCAAAGGTATGGATGGCGTGTGTCCCTTTTTATTAGTGGTCCAAGGAGCATACCTCGTCTTCCCATCTATCATCTCTGCTGTCATCTCAAGAATAAAGTCAACAAATCCCAAAATAAATAATCTTTCAACAAAAAGGAACAAAGAAAAAAGAAAGACAGAAAGAAAATGCATATGTCAGCTTGCTATTTGGCTTCAACCCCCTGGTGTTAAATGAATTTATTTTGAAGAGCAAGAAAATACAGCTGATAAGAGCCATTAAAAACAGAGAACATGAATTCTAATGAGTCGAGCAAATATTAAGTTAATACTTCACAGTTGGAATAGCCAGATAATGAAGGTAAAAGAGATTGTGTTTCAAACTTTTGTGCTGTAAAAGAAATTAAGCAGACTCTCCCTACAGCTTGAGCAATCTTTGGTAGTAGTCTGCTTGTTTGAATGTTTAATATTTGATCCCTCAGACATCTTTAAGCTACAGGGTTAAAGACTGTTACAAGCAGTTAGAAGCTACAACATAGCTTAGTGCTATAAACCAGTCTCAACCACAGCAGAAACCAATGTACTTAAGTGCATTAGTTAAAAAAAGAGAAGCCATTACTACTTACTGTGTATAGCTCATTTAGGACCTTCATTAAGTCTTCCTGGAGCTGAAAGGCTATTTCCTTGCTCTGAAAAAGAAACACAGGAGAAAAATCGCAATGAGATCATTACAACAAATTTGACACAATGAAATACACAAAATGACTTTTCCCAAACAAAATTTATAGTTAATACAAACCAACACAGTGGAAACAATTTGTTAGTCCTGTTTGCCAAGTTGAATTTCCATTGTAAACACCGCAGCAAGTACTTTTATTGAACTCAAACTTGACAAGTCTTTTTAGCAAATGCACACTGTTTATTATATATTAGATTTTATAGGATGGTGGACAATGACCAGACATTGACCCATGGTTTGAATGGTACAAACACAAAACAAAACAAAAAAAAAAAAAAAAGGATTTATCATCCTGTGTCAAATACAGGGTTTCTGCGTGAAAGTGGTGTCAATGTCAGAACAGTTTTTCCACTCAAATTGTCGAACACAGCTTGAGTTTCGCCGTCCACATGCTCAACACATTATCTGGGTTCCACGCCTCAACGTGAAAGATTTTTCCCAAATATGTTAACTCAATCAGCCATGCCACAAGGCTGACTCAGTAATACTATCAGACACACACACTTTAATGCATCTCACGGTCGTGGGATACAGTTTAACAGTGATGCCATGATGGATTTAGAGGGGCTTTCACTATTAATTTGACTATGGAGCTCCCATATTTCCTTCACACTGACTCATATACTGTATCATATGTTTATAAGATTATGAGTCATGACAGTGAATTTTTGATCTCGCTGCTAGAGTTGATACCGCGCGCTGCTACCTGGATGATGTTACAGCCTTGACCTGCACTCCGGGTCTTTCTTTAACCCAATTATCCCCAGACAAATCTCATTCTGGGAGCCGCTCCCAGCAAAAGGCTGTAAGAGGGTTCTGAGAGGGTATTGAACCACCTAGTGCAGTGGGATAGAGCAGTGATTTACTTCAAGAAGATCAAGAATGTGGAAGAAGAAAGTGCATTGCAGATTTTTTTAAAGAGCAGTGATGGTCAAAAATAAACTAAATATACATCTACAACTGCAATCAAGTTAAGTTTTCATGAGTGGGTCCCCATTTTGTATTTATTATGCAGAAGCACAAAAAGGTGGGCTCTGCAATACACATTCCTGCTGCTTGTTTCAAGCTTTACACTGACAGTTGGTTATAGGGCTGCACAATTAATCAAATATTACTCATGTACACCAATCATACATTTGGCTCCACACATAGAAAACTCCTCTACATTTTAAATATTTCCTAAACTAACAGCAAAAATGTTCAGGATGTTGTTGCTGTAGTCCAGAGTAGAGGAGAAATATACAACAGAAAACAGATGGGTGAAATGAAAATCTAATGTCTGGAGCAGAAGGCAAAGAGCTAGTCCCTCGAAAAAGATCATCATCTGCTGTTTGGAAGTGTTTTGGATTTTGCGGAAGTGATATTAAGCAAGAATAAATCATATGTAAAGCATGTACGACGAATGCATGAAGGCCAAGAAGAATAATGCCACTAACATTATGCCACTGAATCCCTGGTCTTTGTTCAGTATCAACTCAGATATGAGATATTCAATCAGATAACAATGACAGTGACATTAAAGTGAAAGCAGTGCTCTGTTGATTTACGCTTGGGTAAAAATCGTTTTGGTGAGATTTTATTTAGATTTTCCTTTAAGATGATTCACTGTGAATAGGTGCTATTTTGATGCACAGATTAGTACATTTACAGCAATGCAAAGTGAATTCAGTGCTCTGTTTATTAAAATGAGGAGATGTGCGAAAAATATTTTGTCCCTAAAATCTGTGAATAATTGTGATAAATAATAGTGATCTCAATAATGATCAAAAAATAATCAGCATTATCATTTTGGACTTAATCATGCAACCCTAGTCAAGAAACGCAGCAAAGCACCTACAAAGACAAGAAAGAGGAAGAGGGCAAGCTAGCAAACACTGATACAAACAATGTTATGAAAATATATATAAATATCAATATAATATGAAAAAGTTGGCTTTTCACGAGAGGGAGTATTCATTTTTAGACCTCGGAGTTACACACTATGCATTTCTAGTGAGATGTACTGAAAGTTATCATAACCTTTGTTTGTTTACAAGAGAAGTCCACAGGGCTCTTGTTGTACATGAATGCAAAAATGTTGATAGTCTGGAAGAATATTTGAATTAGACTGTAAAATATGCATTAAACAGGATTCATAAGAATTTTTTTGAGCCGTGTTTTATGCTTGCCGCAATTCATGCAACCAGAATATGCTAGCTGTCCATCTGCTGATATTAGCTTCAGGGTCCAGAGCATACACTGAGGTAAGCTGAAGCAAACCAACTAACAGCAGGTCAAATCATCACAAACTCAACGCATTTCTTTGTTGCATTGCATGCATTTGGGAGTATTTGAGCTGTTTTCAAGAAACTACGACAAGTTATTCCAGGGTGCAACATTAACTATGGCCCAATGGCCAAGAAAGTTACTCTGTGGCCACCAAATATTCCATGTAGGTGGCCCTGTGGCCACCAAGTTTTATTCCTTCACTGTGAGCCTTTGCCAACACAACATTATAGTTCCACAAACACCCTGATTCCTTCACAGCTTTTAGTCTATGAAAACAGATAACAGTACTTATCGTTGGCTAGCTACTGATGCCCATAGAGGCAGTGCTTAAAAATATCAGTGTGTATCCCTGAAATTTAAATCCTAAAGCAGTGTCCATGGCAATGATACCCTACTGGACAATGTATGGGATATCCCAATTAGTCACATATACCGCCTTGCACACGTGTGGCCTCATGTAGCTGTTGGCAACAGATAAGAGGCTCTATTGAGGTCACGCACCCCATTGATCCAGGTGAATTTACACACTGGTTCCTCTGACACACAACTATGCACATTTTCAGCTCTAAAAAGAAAAAAGACCTCTGCTGACCTGTCAACACACAACAGGCTAAGACAGAAGCAATATTGTGAAAATTTGTGTGCACAAACTCGCATTCTTGTTCTTCATAAGTTGCTCACAGGTAAAGCTGCACGATGTCCAAGGATGTGAATAGACAGCAAAGAGGATTACGCTCTCAGTTACCGGCTGCCAGGTCAGTGAAATAACAGTGTCGTGCTGGGTGACCTGGCCGATTGGCAATGCATTCCCAACCATCACCTTGTCTGCCAGTTCCCAAATTTGTAGCTTTTACCTAATCAGAGGGCAACAAGCCTGTAAGCCTGGATAACCAGAGCTTTAGGAAACCACCAAACTTGGCAAAAGTCAAACTCAGGCGTTTGAGAGTGGAGTGTAGATAAGGGAGCAACAGAAAGGTCTTGAGCTAAACTATATTTATAATGAAGGTAAATTATAGGATGATCTGGTCCTTGAGTTTACAGTAAATCTGTAATTGTATCTTGCATATGATGACGGTACCATACTTTCAGTAAATGGCCTATCAATTGTGGATTCTTACATATTACAAAGATCCTACAGACACAGGCCTCCTGTGGGAAAATCCATTAGCAACTGTCAGTTCAGAGGACAGAACCTTTGACTATCTGTCAGATCCAACGCCCGTCAGCTCTTCTCCATTGAGAAGGCTGGGAAGTGATCCAGAGCTCAATGAAAAGCCTTCTCAGGGATCACATGAGCTAAGACAGAGTGTGTGTGAGAGAAGTAAAGACAGATGAAAGTAAATGGGCACTGTATTGAAGACATGATTGGAGTGCTTTCACTAAAAAACCTACACCTAACATAATGCTTTAAAGAACCTTGTGAAATAACCTAAGTGCCACTTAATGTAACACAGACACTGTACACCTCAAATTACAAGCAATAAGGGCTGTTTACTAAATGCTCTGTTGTGTAACTGATGTTGCTGATTTGATTTGCACAACTTACCCCCTTTCATTTTAAAGGAATCTCAGCTGGGGGGGTTTCCAATTTGGTCTAAATTCATTAAAAAGATCCTACAAATGGTTTTCCCCTTTAAAGCTCATACCATCTGTATTCCAACCACATTAGAAAGATGAAACAACCCCAGAGAGGGGAAACCAAGTCAGCCTTTGGGGAGTGGTGGGTTTCATATTGCCACTGACATTAATCATGGTATAGAGATGGCAGTTGTATACCCTGCGGGGGCCTCTGTGTGTGTGGCGCTCAGCAAAGATCTGAGTGCCTTATCCACACAGACACACATTTAAGGTACACAGTCAAAAGTTTGACAACGCCTTAGCTGATGTTTTCCAGAAAACAAGGTTTGACCAAGTGACATACTGTACATGTGTAATCAAATGCCAAAAGAATAGTTTACCATTATTTTACAATAGTGAGATGAGAAGATCTACATCACTCTCATGTTTATAAAGTGAGTACAGAGATAGAGTCAGGAAGCGGTTAGCTCAGCTTAGCATAAAGACTAGTAACAGTGGGAAACCGCTAGCCTGGCTTTGTCCAACAATGAACAAAACCATCTTGTTAACACAATTTATTATTGTTAAGTTTGTTTGAAGCTATAATAATGTAACATTTGCATGATATGATATTTTTGTTCATACACAGAGAAATCTCTCATTTATTCAAGGTAACGGTAAGTTTCCTGCTAGCTGCCGCTAACTGCTAGAACTTCAGAGAAAACACAGGAAACTTCGGATACATCAGAGAGTGAGGAAGGAAGTCGGCAAACATGATGAAACGTAACAGATTTTCATCAGCTATGGTGGTTGTTTAAAAGCGAAGATAACAACTCCCATGATCCATGTCACGATGTCATTAGACTACCACCTTATTTATTATTTTAATGTTAGAGAGACCACAGAACTTACATATTGTATGTTAAAGTTGAACAGAAATGTAAAAGAAGAGTTTATCTGTCTGTCAGCAGTTCTGTGCAGCGTCTCTGGTTATGACACAGATTGCTACACATGGTCAACGGGCACAGGATTTGGTTTCAACAAAAAGGCACCATGGTACCAAAACTGGTAACCTTACTATGACAGACTTTTGGGAGACTATGCACAGTCACAGGTGTTGGTGGGCATATTTTTCACTTTGAATAGGCTAGGCTAACCGTTTCTCCCACTTTCAGTGTTTATGCTAAGCTAGGCTGAACACATCCTGACCTAAGCTCCGCAGATGATGTGAAACTATACAAGCTATAAAAGCTAAACAGACATTTTTAAAGCAGAAATTCTGACTTGTAATAGTAGTAAAAACACATATTACTAAAAACATTATCAAATACGCCAGTAAGTCACGACAGTGCGACAGCATGAACAATACCAGGACCCTGAAACTAAAGCAGCTAAATGGAATAAAGCCATCGTTGATTTTATTATACACACCTGCGCTTTTCCTCTTGTGAAATGTCAACATGTTTTCTGTAAAAATGCTTGTAAAATAAACAACACATCAAGCAGAGTTCAAATCTGCCTCAAGCTCTGGGACATTCACCTCGTAGCTGCAGCCACAGAACGTGACTTCCATAAATAAAACAGAGCAGAGTAAAACAAAGAGCCGGTTGTATGAATAATGAAAACTCAATACATGTGATAAGATCTGTCCAAGCATAAAGAAAGACAGAGAGGTCTGCTATTTGTCTTTTGTATACAAACAAAAAAGCCAAAATGGGGTGTTTTCTAAAAGAAGTTGTGGTAATAGTTGTTTGAAAAACTGGCGGCAGCAGAGCACTGAAGAAATAAATGCACATGCCAAAACGGCAAACAGGTCAACCGGAGGATGTTGACGAAGACAACAGGGCTACTCTCAGGTCCTCCTCGGCTGTTCCACCTCACAGCGTGAGACCTGAACATACAAGGAAATAAAAACACAGGTCTTTGATGTGCTGGAAGGATGACAACAGTACAGCTGTCTCCTCGGAGCTGTGAGGGAGCCCATGTAACATGGGGGACTTCTCTGTTGTTTGTGGCTCGTTACTAAAGCTCTGCTGAGATCAAAGGCTCAGGGAGGTTTTAATTAGAGGGCGAGCAGTGTCTCAGGTCTCCTATGAACCCGGACCTCCCACCAGTCTGCCGTTTGTCTGCACAGTGTCACCTGATCCAATGAGAAACTGCACTGGAAACTTTAAAAGGGACGACCCTGCAGATTGTGAGGATTTGGCAAAGTGTCTTCAGAGTTACAAAATGTAAATCACCACTGAAGGTAGTCTATATTATGATCATCAAAGTGTGTCGAGTCAGCGGAGGCAACGAGAGTAACATCTGAAAAATGACTCTGTCTGTTTCACATCTGGCCTCATTAGTAGAACCATAAGCCTTTAAACTCTATCAAAAGGAAATGACTGCTGCAGCTTCCTGTTTGTGTTTTGGGGGCTCGTGAGTATTTAAAGACCACGCCCCCATACGATCAGATGAAACCACAACCATCAAGAGATGTTAATTACTTTGAAAACGAATGAAAGAGCCTCACTTTTGCTTTTCAAATCAAGTTAGACGGTCAGGTTTTGCAGTAAAGTGGAGCAAAACGGAAAGAAAGTGAAGGAGAATCAGAGATAGAAACAGTCGTACAAGCTAAACTGATACAAAGGCACTCCTCTGAAGAAAAGCAACTTTATAATTTAGGCCTGTGGCGAGTTCATGTGTCTCCTGCAGCATAGGAGCTCATAATCTTTTAGGGAGTTGTCGTCTTTGTGGTGGAAAAGGCAGCAGAGGCCCGGTTTCAGCCATGAAGCCACAGTCTTCAGACGGGAGAGTGAAGGCATACTGATCTGAAACTGTGGTGACCAAGAAGGTTCCTCTGCTCTAATTCACAAAACTAAACCACAGGAGCCCAAGAGAGTTTCATCCCATCAAACGCAAAGATGAATATATACTGTACATATCCGGCATATATCAGGCAACTAAATATACTTCCTTGTCAAATGAAGGGTTAATTGAAAGTGAAAGACTGTTTGTGTAACATGAGTGACTGGAGGCACCGCTGCCCGATCTGACCGCCATGAAAAATCTGTATCGAGTTAGTGGTGAGTTCAAACTTCTGTTTTGGTTGATCAAAGAAAAGACACATCTGACCTCTTCTAGTAGAGGTCAAACATCAGAACAGTAGAAAGTCAGAAAAAGATTTAATGACAGCAGCCTACATTCATAAATCTGTGTATGAAACTGTAGTCACTAATTAAAGTGAATTTGTGTTGAACATTCACATTAAAGTCCAGATGAAACAGCATCTTAAGAGTATCTGGCTTCCATGTTGCGACAAATTTCTGAGTACGTTGCAAAGTGTGTGCCATAACTCACCGTACCACGCTGTTGGTTAGCTAGCTAACTAATCTTCGCTCTTTGCCACTTAAAGGTGAAGACTGACTGGATGGAGGTCACGATATTATTGGTTGAAACTGGTTGGTTCAAGCCAACGTAAGCACATGTCATATTTGTCTTACATGAAGAAAGCCTCACTGGATGTTGATATCAGAATACAAAGATATGGATTTTTGTGGATTTTGTATTTTCACGGGTTATATATTGTTCAATAGGTGCACAATATTACAGGATGTGATCTAAAAGGCATTTTTCATTTCATCGCAACTTTAAGAGTGAAATAAGCAGTGTTTCAATAGTTAGAGTCTGAATATGGCCTGTAAACGTAGCCATGTTTAATTTAGCCCAAAGAAATGTTTACTTTCTTAAAAATATCATCTGATAGAAGTCTGTTCATTTCTTTTGGATTCCCTCTTTGCTCAAAAACCTTGAAGGCATGTTTTTTGACTCTCAAACCACAAATGACCTCTATTTTTAACCATATCGGGAAATGACTTAAAGACCTCAAACATTACATCATACCTACTGTGACATTACACAAAGCCCATTGTGGTTCTGGTGACCATAAGGAAGAATAACCATTAAAACAAGGCAATCGCTTCAATTGTAGAATATAGTTGTGAATTTTTGTATGAACAAAACGTGGGTGAACTGTGTGTAAGCGCTCTCTATTTGAGGCACCCTGACAGTCATATTTAGCTTTAGTGTGATCATACCCTCTGTGTATTTTCCACCCTCACCTTCTTGAGTAACCGCGTGGAGTCCTCACTGATCTGCATGAACCTCATGATGACGTTGTTGAGGTAGATGTCGCTCAGTGTGGCGATGGTCCTTACTCTCCCTCCTCACCTGGTTCAGCAGCAGGTACCAACAGTTGACTGGCGACAGCAGGTTCTGGTCTTTCCTAAAGGAAACCAGGGAAACAGGCAGGTGTCAGATCATTTTCTTATACTGTTTTTACACCACAATTAGTCTGTGAGGGTGTCTATGGGGGTGTTTTAAAGACAGTTAAACCTAACTGAACCTCAGTGGTTTGAAGTTTAGTTTCTATCCTGTGTTGCTGTTTGCACGTTCAGGTATCTGCATTATTTTACCGTTTCATGTTGGCTTTCAGCTGGAGTTGTGTCATGTTACTGCTGATGAGAACCCAACATTTCCTGATTTTGCTGTTTCACATTAAAAGCTTTTAGATAAAAAAAAAATAACCAGGGACTTTTATTGTGAAGAATTTTTATGAAAATAAAATGTTTATCCCACCTTCAATGTGCTGGGCTGACACACCAAGTCAAAGCGAGTCAAGCCAAGCAGCACATGTTGCAAATTTGTTGCATAGAGCTGGAGAAGCTGCCTTAGCCGAAAAGTGGCCTAAATGATCACATCCACACAGGTGTCATACTTTAGACTTAACAGATATATTATGAATGAAGCCCCTTTTACACTGAATAAAAAAAATCCTAACACCCACTAACATCTGGCCTTTTTCTTAAGTCCTAAGTCAAATGACTCTGCAATAGTCATGGGTATTTATCAGCTCCAGCTCGGATCTGCAGTGATGGAACCATAACACATTAATAAACAAAAACTCACATAGTCACAAATCTAAAACCTGTGCATTTTTTTAGCAATATCACCTGAATGTGTTTATGGCTTGTGTCAGAGCCTTTCAACATTTTCCAACGTGTCTGTATCCATGTCACTGTCTCAGCCCTAATTTCTTTAGGCAGTACTTCTCATTTTCACGAAGAGATTGTGGCAGTTCCTCGACTTAGCAGGATGTCTACAAACACCTCAAGTGCACGAGGGCCCGTTATAGAAGCAGAGGAGAGATGCGTCATAGGCCTCCCTTGGTGTTAAATGTCCCATATACTGCTGGCTCTGGACCTAAAAAGCTCTTCATATATTACATGGACTCTGCAGTTAGGTTGGAAATACTTTGTATCAGTGACATTTCTGGGGCAGCGCTCTTTCTATGCTCTGAGCCAAACTGACTTCCTACAACCAGAGGAAGCGTGCCACAGGCTTTAAATACACTTAGTGGGATGAAGTTGGAGAAGCCATGGATGTATTTTAAGATAAATTGAAAAGTAGAATTACATATGAATTGTGACAGCAGAAGACAGACAAGCAAAGAGAGATCGCAGCAAAAAGGGAAGATAGAGATCTGAGCACAAAAAAAAAGCTAGAGAGTAAAGTAGTGGAGCCTGAGAGCTGTTTCCTGTACTGCTTCCAAGCTAACTGTAGGACACTGTCCAGGCCAGAGCGAGCTGAGGCCCTGCGTAAGCACTGGCCTGCAGGCTGACTTCCTCTGGGTTAATCTGTAACATTCCTCCTGCAGCACAGAATACGTGTGTGTGTGTTTGGGAGAGGTTCTATGGTTAGGTCTGGGGTCAAGTCTTGCAGGAACCATATGGAGATTCGCCTCTGCTCTCCCCTCACACAGCTAGTTTGCATAGACAGGCAGCACTTGTCAACACAACAGGTGAAACTTTGCACTCGGCAAGTGACCCAGCCCTGAACTAGCCTTGAGCCCGGCACAACATCTGCTGCAAGAGCAAAAACGAAGCATTTCTCCAAATGAATGACTGATACAAACATTCCAGCCAGCTGAAATAGTCCCTGAGACTCTGCAAAAACAGGAAGCAAACTACATTTGATAAAGGCAGAGCCAAACACACCGACATGAAAAACATCCGGGAGCACAGTTGTTTTTCAAAGACACTGAGAAAACTCAGAATGAAAAAACTGATTTCAGCTAAAAGCTGAGTGATGTGCTGGTGCCACATTCCCAAGCTACAGGACACGTGCAAAGGAAGAGAAAGCTGGAAGATAAGTGAAGTAGTCCCAGAGCTACAGCAGCAGGACTGCTGGACGGCATCACACACAGACACACTGTCAAAAAACAGTTACCATGAATCCTTTCTGCATTATGCATCAGCAGAGTGCAATACTTCCATTCTATGGCCCTGAATGTAGACATGTGAAGATGGCACATGTGGGTGTGCATGTGTATGTGTTTATTAATTCATGCTGACTTTTGCATGCGCACATGCATAATGTCCAGGTGGCCATTGACATGAAGCTGGACATGGCACATCATGAGCCTCGCAGAAGTGTAGAAAAGTCAGACAGTCATTTGGTTTTTCCTGATGCCACTCTGTCCATCTGTGACCACTCTGTCCCAGGTGTTAACAAAAGAAGCTAATTTGATTGAAGATGCAAAACAGCTTAAGTGAAAGCAGTGTATTGGGATTAGGCAGAGAATTTTCAGTCTGGACTTGAATTGCCCGACCTGCTCTGCTCTTTGCTTCATCCCACCCTATTGCTCAAGGTACAGCAGGACTCTTCACGGTCAAAAGTTTGACCTGCTTCAGCATCAGTACCTGCACGGGTCGCACAATAGACAGTCAACGAAAGCAGCATCATTCTTTCACATCAAGTTCACGTTTTCTAAATGTGCAACATCAAAACACAAGAATGACCAAGAATTAGGGCTGGGGGAAATAATCAATTCTGAAGCTTCCTACAAACTGTGAGATTTAAGCAATCTCAAGTTTATTGCCTCTATAAATTTGTTGCAAGTCACACTGTGAGACATGGATCTAATAAACTTGGGTACGACATTCAGTTTGATGTATAGACTGTACAATGATCATACAGCAGAATCGTAGCATGTGTCATCCATCTGTGCCGCTATAGCAGTAAAAAATGAAACTAAGTGAGAATCTATCTTTATCTTTTTTTCTGGGACAGCCCAAAATCACACAGCGTATATTCGGCTTTAGATCCATTGTGATTCTCTCCTGAAAGATAATGAGTCGTGCAGAAAGTCCCATTCTCAACATTATGACCACCTGTAACAATTTTGTAATTGCTGTACGTTCCTTACAGCAGAACCAATTGGATGGTGAAACAGTCATAAAAAGTGCATTATGTTTAAACTCTAAACTAAGCTACCTCTTGAGTTTTGGTGAGGATCGCTGAGTGTGAGCAACTGCAGATGGACACAATCTGATTGTAGCCATCTTAATCAGGATTGAATCTTGCGATGCCAAGAGATTCTCTCCCCTACCCAGAATTGATTACAAATCAGTAAAAGATTAAAATAAAGGAGCACTGTCACCAAGTGGAGTTTCATTTTCTTTTTTTTACAGGACACAAGTCATTAAAGTACCAAAGTGTTCTACGAAAACATCAACAGTTCTTAAAGTACTATGTTTGTTAATGGGCTGACATACTAAATCAAACTGGAGGTCTGCAGTGAAAAGGACATAGCAAGAAAACAAGGGAGCAACTGAAACAGGCCTGTGACGACAAAATAACCTCTGGGAGTTGCTTACCCCACATAATGGCAGGAAAATCTCTCAATGTCATCATTTCCCCCTCAGCCGAGGCAGGAACTGGGTCAGACAGACTCACAGACTGATAGACGGGCCCCCAAGGGGCTAAAACACAGGTATGAAAGGGGAAACTAATGTCCTGGAGTGGCAGGAAGGGAGAGAGGTGAAGAAAGAATTCATTAGCAACTTACAGCCTACTATAGCTGTGTGTATATGTATGTTCTCTGCATTTATGCAATGTAAATCCAGGAGTCACTGAGTCAACATGCTTGCACTTTCGTATAGTAGCAGGACGCCGACAATGAAGGATAATAACCACTTAACTATGCAGGGCATTGAAACAGGAGCCCTTATCAACATCACAGGCAAAATGGAAAAGTCCTCTGGTACTGCACTGATAACATCTTTCATTAATGAACTGAAGCCTTTATAGCTGTGGCACACACAGCGCTGCCATTCACCTGTAGATGTACAACTACCACCAATGAAAAGTGATCACTGTAGGTCCAATTCGGACCGAGCCTATCATGTACGGGAGGGTTAAAGATTGAAATTTAAAAGAATGCAACTGGGTGCAAAAGGGTAATGAAGAGTCTAATGGCCAGGCAAACACTGCATGAGCAGCGCATGTGCATCAAGGAACTTGTTGATTTTTATTTTGGCGCCCATATTAATAGGTTAGTGCAGCCACACAGCCCAAGGGATCAGCGTGGCTATAGCCACGAAAGAGATTTGGGGTCTTGCCTATTTTTTCCATGTGACAAGTGCAGTTCTCTGCAAAAATCCACAGTGAAAATGATCTGTTGATAGTCATATTAACATCGTACCAGCAACATGACACCTTTCACTTTCAGTTTCAATGTACCCTAGAATATGTTACAGATATGAAGAAAATGGCTGAACAGCAGGATATTTCCAATGTGCTCTCTTTTTCTTTCTCTTTCTCTCCCTTCCTTTCTCTCCAAATAAAAGGTTTCTGGGTTACACCTCTTTTTCTGTCTTCAAAACTAATGCAAACTCAATGTGGAAATATAGGGCTAACAGGAGCAGCGCCACAGCAGAAATGCTGCCTGTGTGGGCACCACAGGCGTGCGAGCCACAGCAGTAACCATCACACACAGGTAAATGCAGCCAGTTTGGGATGAGCGTAATTCTAGTTTCAGCTAGTTCTGTGACTAAGTTCAAACACAAACGGTGGTAAACTTTAGCCAAAAAAATGTTATCAACAAGTTTCTCCTCTTTGCCACTCAAGCTGAATGTCCTGTGAATAGTGATGTCTCCAGCATGCAGCCGCAACATGTTCTACACCTTCTTTTTATCCTCACAGACAAAGAGAGGAAGTCCCTTTACCAGAAACTTAATTCTGGATAAATGCAGCCTATTTAAGATGATCCCAGCTGTGGCTTTGGCATTATAAATAATTCATTGATTCCTCTGCTCACGATCTCCATGTCCCTCCCTGAACAAACCTTGCATAATACAGTATCTGGTTTGTGCATGTGTGTGTGTTTAAGAAAGAGAGGGAGAGACACAGGAGAATGTTTGCCCATATTTGTTCATTTGTGTGTGTGTGTGTGCGTGCGTGTGTGTGTGTTCTGCAAACAGCCACTGGGACACAAATGTACTGTGCAGAAAGGACTGAATGGCTCTCCAGCAGACTGTTGCTGTGGGCTGGACACCGGGATGTGGGTCTGTTGTTTTGTTTTCTCACAGGAAGGAAAAGGGAAAACACTAGTGGAGGAACTGAACTTTTTTCTTACGGTCATTAATGGTCATTTAATGTCTAAACCCGCAGATGCATCTGAAACAATCACTTGTGGTCACTGTCTTTTCTGCCTGACATCCTGGAAACTATAAGCTCCAAACGTTTTCAAGAATCCATTATCAACAGCTCACAGAGACATATAATACATCATGTTGCATAGGAAGTTTTCTGAATAGTTTCCTAACTGATTTTATGATTTTATTTTTCCATTATTGTGCACTGCATTTACTTGTGGTGGTAATGCAGAGGAAAAACAACTTACAGAGGAAACACACAAAAATGTCTTCAAATGTAACTCTGGGGTAAAAGAACAATGTTTGATGTAAGTAAAACTGTACTCATTGCAGCGCTACACAGTCATGCCAGTAAAAAATGTAGATTAACATCTTACATGCAAAGGAAGGAGTGCATTTGTGAAGGAAACAGACTGTCTTTGCAGCTGTTTAAATAGTTAACTTTTTTCAAACAAGCTGAGACAAACAGCAGTGGCTTCTGAATGAGGCAAAGACAGTGCGTTCAGACTGGGCAGATAATCATAGGCAGTAATTTCGATAAGAATAGAAATAAACCTTCTGCATTGTTACCTTGACATGGTTTGGTAATAATGAAACATTGTGCTTTATTCCATTCTGAATTTAATCAGTTACCTGTACATATATTGTATTTTCTGTGTAGCATGAATGAACTACAACTCTAATTCTGTTGTACAACACTGAGCTGCTGTATAATGATAATAAATGACCTTGATTCCTTGATTTAGTGCCTTGTCAAAAATAAGTATCCTTACACTGATAAAGGGAGACTTATTTCTCAGTTGGCTATCACTTCAAATAGGAATCCCTTAGATATACATATATATAAGAACATGAATACAGACATGAAGTAGAGTTGTGTGATTGGATGGATCTGTGATTCATTGACTCCATTGCCAGTTGGGTTTTCTTAGCGATTTTTAGGCCATCTTTGCAGTTTTATTTTGCTAATTTAATGGTTTGCCTCTGAGGAACAAGTCAACAACAGACTCTCATTCAGTGAGCTAACGCTGTAGCACAAAGTGAACAGCAACAGCAGAGAGAGGCTCTGAGACAGCGGGGAACAACAGTGTGTAGAGCCAGACTATTCACTGAATTAAGGGTTTATTTTGACCAAACCAGACTTGGTGATTACTGGAACAGTGGAAAGACTAACCAAGACAGTTTTCTTGAGTTTTATTTTGTTTCTGTCAAGTTTGAATGAAGTGTGTTTTACAATGCGCTAACAAGGCAATTAAGTTAGTCTTAGTACTTTGAAAATGAGAAAATACTGGAATTCAGAAGGTGTACCGTATTTTTGTTTAATACGGAAAATAGGTGTAAGACTGTTTCTTGAACATTTTTAGTTCCAATGCCCCAGTAATTTAAGTCAGAGACCATGTCTATGAGTCCTTGAAAACATCCAACTTTACTTTAGCATTGGCACCATCCATCTTCCACTGCTGTCTTGCCACGAGTTTTGTCAAACTGAGACACAGAAATTCAGCTCGACACAGGGCACTTCCCCTGAAGCAAGATGGATTCCTCTCCAGCAGTGAGCTGGTGAAAAACTCCCACAGGTGGAACAAAGTCTGTGCTTTCTGACAAACACCAACTTTATTTCACTCCTGTAGTGGATTTTGGACTGAACTCCAACTGTGCCAAAACTTTTTCCTCGCTCGGAGGAACATCAGAGAGAGAGAGAGAGAGAGAGACAGATTCATACCTGTATAAGATACAACACATTGATGCTGCAAGGCAGAGACCTGGGTACAAACTCCAGCAGCAGCTTGGTCATGAATACCAACAAACACAAATGGGACTGTTTGCAGCTTGCTATTGCCCTGTTGGTACAGATTATTACAGCAGGTCCAGATGAAAAGATCTGGTTCCACAATTTTCTAGCCGGTCCAGTTAGCATCACAAAGGCAAAACTCAAATGGTCTAGAAATTGTAAACCTATATACTGGCCCATGCAGCATAAATTCTTCACAATAAAAATCGCTTTGTTATTTAAAAGCTTTTATTATGAAAGGGCAAAATCTGGAAATGTTGGGTTTTCATTAGCAGGGGAAAATGGTATGGGAAACACCAGGTTTATCCTATGCCATTTTAGTAGCAAACACGCTACTAGTTCACCAGTCGCCAAAACAAAAGAGAAAATGCTTTTTAACCAATGAAATGACACATACAACTGTGTGCTTCCTGTGATTGGGTCGAATAGTGTTCGCAATAGTAATTAAGTGCCCCAGAGGTCACTGGCTAGCGGTCTGAGACGACCCCTTCAAAGTGGACCAGAAAACAACTGTTTAGTCCACACCAGAGTTCAAGTGCAGTGTTCAAACCAACCCAAACAAATCGCACCTAGGTGGTAAACGCTCCAGGGTCTGTTCAACCGGTCTAAACAAGGGTGGTGTGAATCCATCCTCGGTGAATATTGAGAGGAGGCGTGCGACAGCCTGCAGGGGTGCTGGGCACTCCAAATTAGGAAGAAAGGGGGGACTGGTGTCCCAAACAAACTAAACATGTCACACAGTGTACATTAATGCAGTCTTGACTGCTAGAATGACATCTTGTCAACTTGTCTCAGCATCAGTTATATAAACCAGGTTCAAAACTGCAGCTCCACTGACAGTCACAGCAGTGCAGCCCCCTTTTGAATGCAGCTTGTCTAGACTAATTACCCACAGATTTGGCTGCTCATTTTAAAGCAACTTTAGCGTTTTGCGGCTGTGCCAAGCTGACTTGTCACATGAATGGTGGCTTAAGGCTACAGACTGAATAAAAAACGCACATTTTCACACCACAGACAAGCCTGTCCAATGAAAACAACCAAGAGAATATGGAGAACACAGAGGTCTTACAGTACGTGTGTTGTTTATGTGAGTACAAAAAATATAGGCTGCATGATTAAAAACCCACAGGAAGGTTTTTAATGTTATTCAGACGTCTTGTGTTTACTTAAGAAATATGCTCCTAGGCACTTGCCAAATGTTTAACCTGTGAATGAAGTGACCAGACTGTACATCACGCGATGAAAACCACAGAGCGCCATACCAGAGCCCCTTCAGCAGGCAGCTACACACATGGGCACACACAGCTGCTAGAGCCATTGGAGCTCCAGACAGAGAGCAGGGGCTATTTGCGGACGGCGAGGACAAACATACATTTTATTTTTGTTCCCACCACAAGTTCAAACAATATGCTAATGTCTGCTTTTTCCATGAGCAGACTCCTACAGTGTAATAAGGCCAAAAACTACAGCTTAACTGTGTCAAGACTGAAGTGAGGGAGGGAGACAGACAGAGGGAGAAATATGAGACAGACAAAGAGATGAAAGGTGACAGACACAAATGTCTTCACAAACAGTTTGACAAAGAATCTTGTTTCATTAGCCTAAGTCTTTTTTTTTTCATAAGTACATATACAGCTAGGTTAACTCTCTATCAGACAAAGACTGAATGAAATTCAAGGTTCAGTTTCTTCTTCTACTTTTTCAAAAGAGCCACAGGGACACTGTTTTCAGTGAGTATGTACAAGTAAGGCCAGCTGTCAAAACTAACCTGCCTACTCTTTCAGTATCAACCTGATATGTATGTATAGTATAAAGAATCAAAACTCATCATATATTTCATGACTTTGTTCATTTTACAGAATAATGTGAGAAATTTGGCATGTTGTGTTAAAGGTAGCAGGATTTGTCAGTTGTTTGTAAATGCACCAGAAAGATAAATGATTGTTGAGTCTCATTTCCAAGACATCAAAATGATGAGGAAATAAGAGGATGCAGGATGCTAAAACATGGGCGTTAACATAAACATACTAGCATAAATGTGAAACAGACACATTTTGCCAAGCTAATAGGTAAATTAATCTTAATTTGAGGTCAACGGGGAAAACTTCATTTCTGAATTTTTAGAATAGCAAGCAATAGTTTTCCTATGCTAGAAAGGATATAATATTTACAGGAAAGAAATCTGAGAATGATTGAAAGATAAATGACAGAAATTAAAATAAAAGGTCACAGCTGTGATGCTTTTCTGTTTTCTTTCAATATGAAATGAAGACTGATGGAGCTCATCAGCACAATAATCCCATTAGAACATAGAGATCCTTTCAACATTACATTGAAATCCAGTATGACTTCCATCTGGCCGCCACAATAAGACGTCTATTTTTTTTTTTCACAAATAAATTAGATCTGAGAAAACTATGAATGACATTCCTCATCTTGACTCTCAAAGAGTGCTCTCAGGCCCATAAATGAACCCAGGTGACCTCAAAAACTAACTGAGCACAGAAAAGACAGCATATCCTCACTTGTACTGCTGATGGTCCTTGGTGCTGCGAGTCTTTGCCATGAAGCGCTCGGCCAGTTTCTCCAGGTTTCTAGAGTATTCCATCTCAATCTCCGCCTTCTTCCTGAAGAAATCCTGGAGGTCCTGCAGCAGCTGGACCCTCATCTCTGTCTGCTGGTCCAGACATTTCTGCTGCTCCACCAGCTGGGCCCGAATCTCTGAGGAGAGGCAGGAAGAGAACAAATAGAAGATTAGGATGGAGCAAGAACCTGAAGGTGGAAGTTTATATATTCTAGAAAAGTCATTTTCAATGACATTTTTTGTCACAAGGACACCATCTTTGACTGAGCATAGATATCGTAGTAAAGACACTTGCACACAAAAAAAAAGGCCAGACAACCAGACAAAAGTCAAAAGTTTTATGTTTTAGTTTGACAAATTCATGGACAACAGCTAGCTACAGATTATGGTTGCAAATCTTGTGCATTTCCTTAACAGATAGTTGAAAATTCTATATCGATTTATCATTAACTTATTCAACAAATGGCTCTGCCAGACAAAACAATGTCAGATGAAGCACAATTACTGCCATTTCTGGACTTTCAATTAATTATGGATTAATACATTTTTAATCAGTTAAATTCTTAACTGCAATTGATCATTAACATCCCTACTACTGATGTTTACTTCTGACTCTTATCAACAGTTAGAACTGCAAGAGTCACAGATGTTTACCTCTTAGAAAAAATATACTACATGACCAAAGCCCTTCACTGTAAAAACTAAAACAATTCAAAAAATTGCAATGCAACTTACTTCAATAGATTTTTGAGTTTTGAGCCCAACCCAAACTCATATGTTTTGTAAAAGGTTTATCAATGAATAAGGTTTTGTTGAGATGATTTCCTGTTCTTCTTTAGAAAAACTTGAATCTTTGAGTTTTAGAAACCCCAATTTTGTATTCCAAAAATTGCCAAGTAAATTCATTGAAGTCAGAGTGAATAATGGTTAATAATTTAATATTTTCAATTGCAACCATTTAATTTTCAAGCACCCACATAATGACTAATCATGTTCAAAACTCACTGTGAAACTGTTTTTTTTATTGTTGTTGTTTGATTCAAAACTCAAAAACCTAGTGAAGGCAGTTGCCATAAAATTGAATTTTCTCAATTTTTTTTTTGTAGTGTTGCAATCAGAAAAATTACACTTTCAAATCTCAAAATATTTAAAAACAATCAACCATTAAGGTGCACAACTCAGAATGCAAACATTATAGGTGTAAAACTGACTGATGGACAAACAATTAGCAGGGCAAGTAGTTCCAATACAGCACGTGTACACATCAGTACTACAGAACGGCCCAGTGCAGCTTATTATCTTTAGTTATGGGTCTTCTGAATGCTTGCAGAGATGTGAGGTTGGCAAAACTGGTCTCAGGTGTTTCATTAAGGCTGAAAATAACTCCAGGATGAATGGGACCTGATTCCCATCACACCCAGAGTTACAGCAAGGAGCAGCCACACACCCTCATCAGTGGGTGTGTGACTGAAAACCCCAGCTACTTAAGAAAGCAGAGGGCGACAGCAGGCCTCCTTTAAACAAGTTGTATGTGCAGGTTAATTACCCTCTGAGGTCCTTTTTGAGAATTCATGCCTGTCAGAGTGCCGCTCATTTAAATTTTACATGCTCAACAGGACAACTGGGACGTAACACACACATATACACACACACACACAAATACACACACACCCAGCCACACACACAAATTGTTTCCTCTGTGTGTCCTCTCTGGCCAGGGCCATGTATAATGGATTTCTCCTAATGGAAGGTAGCCTGGGCCAAACGTCTTCAGCAGAGGAAACAGATTAATGAGGTGATTTAGAGCCGCGCGGACACCAACAGAGAGGGGCACAGAGTGATCCTTCATAATAAAAGACAAAAACACTAAGACTGCAACATGCCTTCACAAATTATGTGGACAACTCACTGGACAGGGCGTCATTATAAAGGTAACAGCATGCAGGGTCTTAGTGGCTGTTTAATGGCACAGTGACACAAAATGGAAAATAACAGTAACCAGATCAGCTGAACAGGACTAAAATAACTGTTTCAGGGCCCAGTTTAATGTGCATCATATTGTTCCCACTTAGAGTAGATATTGTAATGATTATGTAAACAATAATATATATCTATAAAGATTAGAGGGTATTACCACCCTTAAAGGAAATTGTTAAACCTCAAAGAAGTATTGTGAAGGATGTGCAGAGGGATAAGAGAGCATCATTCAAGAAGCGAAACCTTTGATTATGATCTGGTTGAGTTTGATATTTGGTTATAAGGTCATAAAAGGTGTTTGATTCACTGCTTATGAATTTAGCTGTGCAGCACTGTCATGGTGGAATATAGCAACACTGAGCCGGTTTGATTCCGCTGGGTACAGCTGTGTCGTGTTACGGCTGCACCACAGAGCTGATTGTGGCCATTTTACACAGTGCTTGTGATTCCACCTGACGCGCTGCAGTGCGTCCCCCTCTCCGCTGTGCGAAAAATGCCATGGATACAGATCGAGCGAGCAGGAAGTCAGACACAGAAACAAAACAGAAAATCTGTTCAGTCTTCAAAAGGAAAGAAGAGACTTGCAAAAACAGACAAAATAGAAACAATTTAACTACATGGCACAGATGTGACATGCTGAGTGGAATCAAGGAGACAGAACAGTGTCTGCATCATAACATATACACATGTTCTTTAAATTAATAATACTACCCTTCTGCCATATGAAAAATTGGGAGGGGGAAGCTGCCAGTGAAAGTGTCTTAATGTAAAATGTAAAGTGTCAAGATGAGGGATACTACACAAATACACAAAAACAACTTTTTGTTCAATAGTGTCTATTATTCTATGACTTAAGAAGAGAAAAGCAGACTTTGCACTCTTGGACACAGAGATACTGTTTACCGCAGATCTAATGAATTATAAATCTGTGTCAGTCTGATCCCAGCTGTCTGGATCACTAGTTGATCAGCCACCATGATCTCTCCACTAATAAATATGCATCTTTACCTTAAAGTTAATGACAGCAATTTTCAATTCATTGGACCAAGTGTGGTGAAGGAAAATTACCAGGGCTTTACATTTTAACTGTTTATTTAACAAAATAAGTAGGACGGCATTGTATTTACTGTATCCAATGGGGGCATAACCCTATCTTCTTCAGCCTCCAAAGTTATTTTTACAATAAAATATCAAATAAGATTATTGTGTGTGGTTCAAATTCTATTGCTGCTACTAACGATTACGTCCTTAAACATCTCTAATTTCCATGAGAAACTCAGCTGTCGTGGTCAACATCATTTGAACTGGAGACTAAACTAAACCAGAGAAAAAGGAACCGTAACAATGAAAAAACATGCTTGGCCAAGAATCTTGCCAACTTGCAGCTTAATGAATACTGTCACTAATATGGAAGTAAAGTGGGCTGAAACAAAGATAAGTATTTGATGAGACAATTAGACAGCAACAAAAGCCTTTTGGCAAAAACAGCCAAAAGAACCCTAAGAGCCTTTATGGCAAACTATCAATAGTTCAGTACATCAAGCTGTTTAATGATCAATCAACTGCTGACTCAGTCAGAATGCTTCAAGTCAAAGAGTGTTAGTGTGTACATGTGAGAGTATGGGCATCTGTCCTTAATGCAGTAATCAAATTACCAAAAGGCACCGCTCCATTCATCAGCATTAAATCTTCTCACCATCTCGATAAATTAAAGCTTTACATTAGGTGTTTTAGAAACTGTTGATTATTTTTTGCATTTCCACGAAGCAGCTCCTTCCTTCTGACGCTCACACGACATTAAACCACTAGATAGAGACAGACAGGACATGAGGGAGGCGTTTCAGCAATACTAAATCTGAATGAATGCTTATCACACCAGTTGCTCAACTACAGCGAACCACAAACATCATTAACATGGACAACGGGGATTTCAACAGCTAAGTAGAGGCTTGACTGCAATCAAGAAATCAAAACTTCAACATCAAGATCATCAGGCCATTGATAAAACAGGGAGACCACCAATGAGCACTAAGGAGGAGGTTGATTTTAAATGTGACTGCATTAAGTCCACCGGGCTTTTTTGATGAATGGGTAAACCTTGCAATTGCTTCCATCTCCAGAGGATGTGGGGATTAAAACAAAGCTAGCATGGCACTGACACAAAGGACTGTACTGGATCATTTAACACAATTACATTCATGACTGCACACGGAAACTCATTAAATCATTCATTTTCTGAGTCAAACATTGGCCACTGAAGCTGTAGTACCAAGCTGAAGTATAGAGGAATTAATGTTAAAAGGCAACCACCTGTCAAAGGAAATTACAGGTTTGGTGCTTCCCAAAACTAGTTTAAAAAATTCAGCTCTGACAATGGAGTCAGTCTAGGTCCATGACCACAGGAAGGCAGACACATTTTAAAATATATCTTTTTCTCTCTATTTTGATCTACATTTCACACTAAGCTGGTGTTTTTCAACCCCAAACCAATGCTTTTTATAACTGCTTTCCATATGCCTGAACCCACAAGTTAAGAAGGCAACAATGTGTTGCCTACAACTCTGCTGATTCTGACTTTCAGTGTAGCAAACAACACAGGTGTTGTTATTTATCTGTTTTTCTGCTGCTGCTGTCAGATGAACCTGGGATTTAATCAGAAATTACTGATCATCTTGGTTAACAGGTAGCATTTATGAGCCATGATAAAAACACAACGTACACTTGTTCAGTACTGAAAAATATAATAAATAAATATATAAATAGTGTTGCTGTTCATAAGTGGATAATTAACCTGCAGAACAAACAGAGTAAAGGTGGAATTATGTTAGATTTACATCATTCCTAAACCGACACAAAGGGGGTGTTCTGGATAATTGTATGTCAGAGGCTTGCAGAGGAGCTGATGCGCACACCTCCCAAATCTCAACAATGCATCGTGTAGATCAAGTGCATCAATCAAGTGGATTTGGTTGACCCCACTCCTTGAGGGAGGCAGGTTAGAAACAGAGCAGAAAATAAATGCAAATGTTACAAAACTGTGTTTGCGTAAAAAGTAAAATAAAAAAGAAAGAGCAATGCAAAAACATCTCCCAACAACCCCGGGCACTTCTAACTAGGTGTACCCAGGAGAATCAGTCTTACCTCTTACAGGGGGATGACTGTAATACATAAAATTGTTCTTTGCCAGCAGAAAATGAATAAAAAAAACCCCAAAAGTAATTTTCATAGATTTTCACCTGTTGTCAGGTGTATCCGCTTCCGTGTGGAAATGACCTTAGACTATGGTCTGACAATTACATAAGAGAAACTATCTAATCCCATAGGCAAATATTTGTAAAGAATAACTAAGTTGCTTTAGTGTTTGAGGACAGCCAAACAGCTCCCTTTGATCATACCGATGCTTCAAATGAATCCCCTGCTGCAGGCAACATCAGCTGTCTGACTGGTTTCTTACAAAACTAACACGACTGGCAGACGGCCACATGGGACCTTGTACCTCTTTTTAAAGATCTAACCACTGCAATCCTAAGTTTTTCTCAAGTTAGATCCATCTTACTGTCATGGCGAGCCTTGCTCTGCTATTATATGGTGCATTCCTGTCGTTCTGAGGTCATCTGTATGGTAAACACGTGTGGAGGCCTCTGTGCCGAGGGATTTGGGTGTGGGTAGAGTGTGGCGGGGGGGCATCAAAGCTCTCTGTGATCCCTTTCAAAGTGGGGAGCTGAGGGGAGATGAGAGCACCTGTGCAATGTGTTGAGAAATGACACTACAGGATACAGAAAGAAGCAACAGTGTAATGTTGCAGAAAGATAATAACTGACTGTCAGTCCATTTCTCCCTCCAAATCTATCAAGCAAGCAAACAATGTGGCAAAGCTCTGCAGGCTTTTATAACCATATTCAGGTACACGTTGACATGAGTGGATAGTGGCTTGCAGAATTAAAGCAGGGCCTATAAAGTTGTCAGCAACAATTCTAGCTGACTGATGGACATCCAGTCAATGTGGCCCAGAATGCACATGATGTTGATATGGACAATGAGGGAGCGCTGTTTGGTCTTTGTGGCGATCAGTTTGGACCAAAGCCCCTTTGTTTCTGAACTGGATGTTATCCAAGTGCTCCTTTGGAGGCCACATCACATACTTCCCATAACCCCATTCATGGCAACAAATATGTCCAAAGTTGCAGTTCAGAATGGCTTCTGATTTGCCAGATAGGCCTGTTCTATTGTGAAAGAAAGTGCCTTGTAAGCAGGATGGGTACTGACCCACACTGTTGACCTCCAGAGAGAGAATCTGGGCTTCAGTAAAAACAACTCACCCTCTGTCAGAGGGACAGAGAGAACTTTTTTTCTTTCTCTCTTGAACGCAAATGAGGGCTGTGACGGTATGGATTTTTTCTGGTACCACGGGGAAAAAGCAACATATTCCTGTAGGTGGACGGTTTATCATGCCAGCTGAAGAAATTTAATTTTATTGGACTTTGTTGAAGGATACTACAATAAGTGTAGCGCAGCTCCCTTAAGGAATAGAGCAGTGCGTAATGAGGGTTCGGCGTGCAAGTGAGGTTGAGCTAGCAGCAGACTGAGTAATGGTGCTGCTAGTGGAGCAGAAACTTATACTTAGCAACAAGTTATCAATCTGGCAGTAAATGTATGGTACAGGTTACAGTGTGTCAGCTAACACACTGTAAGTCAATAAACACTGAAGTAAGCTAAGCAGGAAAGGCTAACATTAAGCTAATACTAACACCACTGGCGTTGTACCTTTAAAACATCAGCTAAGGTTCGACTGTATCCCTTTCAGAGGCTTTGCATTCCAACCTTTAACTGCAGTGTCGTTTCAGAGACTTAATGTCTTCTGTGGTAATTTCTCAATTTTTTCTGTCATTAGCCACCCACTGGCAATCCCATGATGCCTTGGGTTGAGTGTTGACCAATCAGAGGCTTTGTTGTTGTCTTGTCAAACAATCAGCAGCCGTTTTCCTGACTTATCATGTAATGATCTCAAATACATTGCACAATAAAATAATGTGAGATTGCCCCTTCAAAAAGTAGGAATCGAATGTATGCGGTTATCGTCACAGCTTTAGCAACAATATGATTTTCCCCAATGCTCCCCATTGATGCTCCTTGCTATGAATAAATCTGTCTTAAAAGCATCTGTTACTTTTGCTGAGAGCGACAGCATATTCCTCCATCGGTACTGTAAAAGACTACAAACTCAGAGCGTTTCTTCAGTTTCTTGATTACAGTCTCCACCACCGGCTATCTGGGACATGCCGAACCACATCAGTCCCAGGGCTGCATTTCCACATGCAGAGTGCCTCATCAGCAGCACCTGAAATAGCAGCTGAGGCCTGGGGAGGGACGGTACAGGAGGGTGCCCAGCCCCACCATCTGCTTCAGATCTAGGGTTTAGGACTGGGGGAGTCGTCCACGCCTCTTCTGGAGGCTGGATACAAGATGGGATAAATACCATCAAAGGTAATTACGAAATGGTCGATCAGTTTTTAAGGGAGCACAAGCTTTCAATTACAGCTGGAGTGGGATCACATGCCACAAGCCAAGTATCTAAAGTGCATCTTCTTCTGACAGTCTTTGAGTATTCTGATGCTCCAACAAGGCTGCTCTGCCATACTTGATTGCAGCTGGGATATCACTCATGTTCTAGCTTCTTGATACCATATGGCAAAAATTATCCAAAAAATAGTTTCATCCAAGAAATTGGACTGGTAAGAGATGTGCCCACCACGTTGTTAATTTCCAATGAGCATGACTCACTACGCAGTGTGTTGGTTTTTATGTTGAGTCTTGTGGTGCAGAGATCTGTTGTTTGATCTGGTTTACCTTCTAATGTCTGTACACATTTTGTTAGGAGCTTTTTCAAACAGACTAAAAGACTAAACACTCATGTGCATTCCTGCCTGTGAAGATGGCCCTCTTGTTGTTAATACATTAATGTGCCAGTACAACAGAAGACCTTGACTTGGAAAAATAAATGCAAACCATTTGACATGGCCACGTTTAGACTAGATATCAAAGAAGAATCATGCAGAAAGGATCGTACATAGGAATGTGGGAGATATGAAGTTGGACACGTGGCACACACCTGTGCCATTGAAGCTACCAGCACAATCCACGCAGTCACAGAGTTCAAGATATTCCCACTGATGAAAACTGATGAGGCTCAATTTCTTCTAGGTGGATGTTTATACCCAGATGTAAAATACACTTCTGAAAACACTCTGAACTTCTTGGCCTTCCCCCTCCCGTCTTTTCTCTCCACCTGAAGCTCCCTGCCTTCTCTCTCCACACCATTAATGAGAGGCAGATGGATGTGAGCTGAAGGCCTGCAGGGTGACTGACTCTTTACCAGCACTGTTCCACTAGGCTGCCATGGAGTGTTTTATCACCAACACATGGCATGCCAGGCCCTGGAGCAGATGGGGAGACACTTGAGGGACTTCTACGACTAGCAATGACAAGTGTCTTGTGACTGATAAGATGTAGATGATGACTTTTAGCTAAGCTCATTGTGCCATAGAACCTGTAAAAAAGCAACATGTTTACCAACCATTAGAGGAGCAGACAACACAACTGCTCTTTAAAGTTGAAAGTGAGTCATACAAATGTAACGAAGCAGGAAATTACTAGAGGCACACCTTCTCAACAAGTGCTCATATTCTGTACCCACAGGTTGGGTGTTATATGTCTTTACCAATACGTTCAAGAACAACACTTCTAAGGAAATCCACTAGAGCTCCTTTTATCAGTTCAATATTCTATCTGTTGTTTTGTCACGTATTAGTACATTTTTGTTGATTAATGACAACAATGATGGAGGTCTAGATGAGGGACGGGCAGTCAAATGAAAACATTGGCTATTGTCAATTGGCCAGTTGGTGTTTTGGGGCAATCTTTTGGGGGGCACACACACCTGAGGTAATGTGTCCCCTCAGAGTTGCCGTAGAATTGTTGTCTGTGTTCCATTTTTGACATGTGGGAGAGAAAATAAAAAGAAGCTGTTGCTGCTATTCATTGCACTACATCTCCATGCCACCTTTATTATGTTCGGACATGTGATGTTTCACTGTGAACATCGTAAAATGAAAATGTGGTAGACATCTCCCAAACTTTGATAGCTGGTTGGAAAATTTCAACGTCATTGGCCAACTCTAGTGTAGGACAAGCACAATAGTACTGCAGTCAAAGGAACAAACTTTATATTTTTCAATATCACTTTTTATGGAAACTCAAAAACAACACCAAATCAAACCCTCAGCCATGGTGGCCTGTAAGCTAACGGTGTAATAGCAGCTCACCAGCATTAGTGTTGGCTCGGCTACACCACTGGTCACATGACCAGTATCATGTTTACTGCAGTATCCTCAAGAGTCTCCCAGAACTGAGAAGTTTCTACATTTGACATCCTGACTCACTCAGGCGAATAAGTCATGACCCAGAGAGTCATACAAACAAAACACTTGGAAAAAAGCACTGTGCAGTGACTAAAGCTGGGCTATAGAGATCACAGAATGTCTTTGTCAAGAAGGACTTATGTAATGACTTCATTACACTGGTAGGACCAGTAAGAGATTCATCATGTGTTTGGTATGTCAGACATGGTTGGACCCAACCATCCCCTCTGTCTTACATCTGGGCACGACTGCGGGAATGTGTCACTGATTCCTTTGTGGGGTTTTATCTGAGATTACGTCACTGCTGAGATTAAAGTACTGATATCAAAGTCTCCTTTTATTTACCAACATTTGTCATACCCATTGATCAAATCCCAGTTTTCAGTTGAAATAAACGGTCACAGGTTTAACTTGATGTATAGCCAGATATGTCTGAACAACTAATACAGATTTGCCAACAAGGCTGAACAAGGATTCTCTCCAATCACATATAGCACAGCCAAACTACACACAGCATACTGCCAGTTTTACTAAAGCATTTTATCTCAAAATAATACAGAACTAGCAACGCCATTACAACATCTGACTGACATGTTAGCAGCTTCCAAAACCACAGAGAGAGCTCCAATGAAAGTACTGTAGGCTACTGTGATCCAGAGAATGACTGTTAAATCAGTGGAAAAGAGCCTGGCCCATAATCCTCTGCTTCTTTCAAACACTGTGAGCTGAACCAACGTCCTTTGGGATATTTTCTGATCCAATAGTATGGTGCTACTCATGTGAAGTGACTTACAAGAGGTACGCCTTACAGCAGCTCATCTGCACTGGCAGCTTTGTTTGTTGGTCACTGCTGCCACATCCACACTGCTGAGGAGAAGAAGACTATAAGCTGCTGTGAGCTCTCGTAAATTATGATTTCCTCTGACATGGACACACACACGTAAGCACTACTTCTCTCGACAATTCCGACGCACACACAGGAAATGCAGTAGTGGCTGTGATTTGAGTTCATGTGTTTTCTCTTGGGCCCCGGAGCATTGTGGGCGGCAGACCCAAAGAGCTCAGGTTCCTTCCTGCGCTCTGGTTTTTATAGTGTGATTCAGAAACAGCTCAGCCATGGCAGCTAACTGCGCTTACTGTTCAAACACAATACACTCCAGCAGTCAAAAAACAGATGTTAGACTAGACGACTCTAACTGAGCTAAATAAACACTTAAATCTATGTCAGTTCCATTCAACGAGGTGATATTTAAATGAGTAATTTCAATAAATGAAATGTAATAATCTCTGCCAATTAGATTCAGCTCTGCCAAATGGCATATGAGCCAAAAAGCCATGGTTGCTAAGGCAACGCCCCCACACACGAGAGGCCTGCAGCGAGCAGGAGGGAGATCAATCACTGCTGACATTACGGTGGCCTGTGAGGACCATCGTTTTGATCCAAACAAAATAAGAGAGTGAGGAGCTGAATGCTGGGAGAAGTAAGCACACTTTAGAGGCCGAGCTGTTTGTTCAGCTGCTGGTTAACATCTAGACATTCTGTTTGATCTGGACACCAGTCTGATGTCTGTTTGCTCCGTCAGATGGACAGAGATTTGTTTGGCTGGATGTGTGCTTCTGTGTGTCTGTTTGAATATGTGCAGGTTTGCCTCTATGTGGTATGTTGATTATGTGCACGTTACACTACAAGCAACAAAAAAGTTTGTGGCCTGCTCCCTCCTTTATGGCAGAGTGTGAGATTTCAGCAATCTTATAAGTTTACTGCAAGGCACACTGTGTGACACAGATGTTACAATCTTTGGTACAACATCAAGTTTTATGTATGTTATGTGGACTGTATGATGATGACACCTTCTGAATCGTACAATACAAACTCAACTACAACCCAAGAAAACATCATCAGCATATGTCATCAGCATGCGTCATCCATCTACACTGCCATAATGGTAAACAATGAAGCTAAGCAAGAATCAAGGTTGGTTGGTAGACATAGGTCGTGGCAGCAGTCACATGGTGAGATGTGTATCCTAAATTTCTGACTCTAAGAATTTTGTCCTAGGTTATCTTTGGCCAAAAGACCATGAGAAGGGCTGTCTTTGGAGCTCAGAGTGCAAGGACCACCGTTTTGGTGACATGACATGGTGATATTGCTATGTTCTGTTCACACTAGTCATCTTTCATCTGGGCCAGCCCAAAATCGCACAGTGTATACCTGGCTTTAGAGCAGAAACAGCGGTTGGTTTGGATTTGCAGTAACAACTGATTGCAGTGGTGACTGGGAGCCATGCCAAAAGAGAAGTGGTAAAGCATCCGTCTCTCTTACAGTATAACCTACATTTTTGCTTTTGATCCATGTGAGTATGTTCTCAACACTCAGTTTTGCCACAATATAGCCATTACTTACTTGGGGCCTCCTAATAGTTCTAAAACTCAGTGAAAAGTACACTATTGTATTATTTTCCATGCAAACGTTTTGGGCAACATACTGCACCTCTGGATCAAAGACTAAGAAATGGATTAGGGCCTGTTCACATGAGGAAGTAGCACAGCAAAATTCACTCTCGTCTTTTGGAAACATGCGGCTATTGGTGTCATTGGGACTACTTTCAGGGCATGTGGCTAAACTATTGTAGCCAGCAAGCTAACTGCTAACCTCTTTGTAATGGGCTACCTCATGGCAAGAAACTTGTTCATTCAATCAAGAAAGTTAGCAAGTTAGCAAGCTAACAAGACAATAAGTTCACAGTTTATTCAAAAAACACAGTTATACAATTGACTTCTGTCTAAAACTGTCAACAAAACCACTCCTCCTTTGTGGAACAGTTTACACTTAAACAAGGAGGTTAAAAAAATTAATGGTGCAACACAGCTGATACGCTACAAGAGGTTCCTCCATTTTGGACTTTCCAGCTCTCTGTTTCCTCAGAGTTAAGTCCTGTCAAGATGGTTTACTTCTGGTGGCAAAACATTTCTAATCAAAGTCACCAAAGTTGGATTTAACATGAATAATGTGCCTACACAAACAAATGGTTGGCAAGGCCTTTATATAGCAAAAGCTGTTTGAAGAGTTTCTATGGACAATTTGCTTCTTGTTCTTTTTCTTCCTGTAGCTCTGGGTCACCAGTGGAATCCTTTTGTAATTGCTGAGAATCAAAGCAGACCACAGCTGCAGGCCTTTGCAAAGAAGCAAGCTGCAAACTTTGCAGGGACACCTTTGAAGCCTGCAGAGTGACAATTTGATACTGAAAAATTTCCGTGAGAGTATCCCAAGCAGAACAAGGGACGAAGTGATTGGCACTGCTTCACTTTAGCGCTTCACGCTGAGGACAATAAGAATGTGGACGAGTAACGCTAAGGACGGGAAGTGTTTACATCTGCGTGGCTCAACATCAGAGCAAAGAGAAACAGAGAGAGAAATACATTGATCTCTTTCAGTCTCTTGGCCAGACCTCACCCACTTTTCTCATTCATCTCCAGACCGTACCCAGCTGCTGTGCCCTCGAGGAACCAGTGTGAGTGAAAGACAGAAAAAGAGACGTAGATAATCTGTGTACTGAAAACCAGTCCAGGCAAAGGCCCCCAGCTTGTTTTTATTTAAATGCCAGTCCATACACTGGTTGAGACACTGCACCTACAGCATCCATACCTCATATTTACTGACTTTTGCTATTTTTCTAAATGAAAAATGACACCTCGCCTTGTATCTAGCCTGCCTTTGTCCTTTTGTTTGGGGATATTAGTGATCGGAGAGATAAAGGGCTAAAGCTCATATGTCAAGGCAGCCAGTCAGCCTCTCCTTCTCAGCAAAGCTAACCTGAGGCAAAAGACTTGGCTGGGCAGGCCTACAGCTCTTACAGTTGGGATGTTTGTTTGGGGTAACAATACTATGAAAATCCTGTGGTCAGACAGCTGAAGAGATAAATGCCTTTGGAGGGGGGTGAGAAACATCTGGAATGGAGGCGCACAAGCTTTCATCTATAGGAATATTTACTTCCCCTCGTGGTAAACAAATGGAAAATGAAGCATGCTGGCAGAGACTAGAATAATACAAACTCTGAAAGATGAACCTAAAGAATGGCGGAGCGGTTATGTGGCCTGCGGTGATAAGCATTTGAAGGAGGGGTTGTTTCTAAGAGACGGTGGATATATTCCCTCCTCATGGGCCCCAAGGAGGCGGGAAGGAGAGCGAGCATATAAAAGAATAGTCACACAATGCGGCTCCTCACCCACGCACCTGCATACACTCAACACACACAACAGGTAGCTGGGGGAGTGTGCGCACCTGTGTGGGGACCGAACACATTACATTGCAGGTATGCACTGCAGACCAGACGGCTGAGGCATTTCCAGCAGGGAAGGTGAATCAATTTGACAGCTCTGTCATCAGCCAGCTCCCTGCCCTCAGTTCCACACTCTCCTGTGTATCTCCTGACCTCTGCTCTCCACCCGTCTCCCTCCACTGCACACTAGACAGTTTGCTCTCAGGTCTGGTTTGTCAGTGGCCTCTGATGACACTCAGAGCTGCCAAGGTCTGCCCTCCAATTCTGCTGCTTATTTCTGTCTGTATGTCAGTTAGTCTGTTTGTTAGTGTCTCTATTACAGTGCATTTAACTACACTGAATTCAGGTAAGATGAGATGACACAGAGGTGCATAAAAATGTATTACGTAGGAACCACTGATTATTTTTATCATTGCTTTATCTATTCATTATGGATTTTGATTAAGTGACAAATCTATAAAATGTTAGAAAATATAGTAAAATCGAAACCACCCAATAGTCCAAAAGATATTCCGTTTACAGTGTTTTAACAAATAAAAAGCAGCATATCCCCACATTTGAGGAATTTATTGCTTCAATTAACTACATTTACCATCAACACTGACTGGACAACCATATGAAAAGTGCAAAATGTTCCCTTTAACATCCACATGTAGAGACAAGACATTTTTGCACTTTAATGTAGACCTTAGATAGAAGAACACAAATAAAACAAATCTGGATAGGTTGATGCTCTGATACATCCCTGATTGTATGACTGTTTGTCTTCATGCTGTCAGACTGTTTGTCTACCCGCCTCTGTTGTCCATCCATCTGTTTGTCTCTATCCAGACGATCTACATAGTTGCCTTCCTATGCCAGCTGTCTGTCTGTCTCTCTGTCTATTCACTGAGGTGTTTGTACATCTGCCTTCCTTCATGGTATGCATACACCTCTATTTTAAAGGCCTGTTCTTTTGTCTGTCTTCCCACACAGCGGCGTGGAGACACCAGAGTTGGGCAGGGACACCAGGATGCATGGCCCGGAGCCAGCTGGAGCCGCTGCCAGCCTGGGTTGACAACGTGTTCCCACAGTCGGGACACTGTGGCACCGTTGAGCCAGAGGAGAGTATGGGGGGGGGGGGGGGGGGGGGGGGGGGGGGGGAGATGACTGTACACGGCTACAGCTGAGGTGTCACTGACAAAGCTGGACCACCGAGCCAACGTACAACCAAAAAAAGAGGACGAATGAACTTGATAACTCGATCAAGGAGACAGGTCATGAGTAACTTCTTAAATTTGATGTGGCAAGCTTTCTATATTGTTGCCAAAATAGAAAGCTTGCCACTTCCTATGAACTTCTTTGACACAGTGAGATCTCATCCCATCATTTAAAGTTCTCTTCAGGTATAAGCTCAATGTTTTGTCTGAGCCTCACACAGCTGGTCCATCTAATATTGCTAAAAGGGAAGCACAAAATACAGTAAATGATGAAGCATGCCACGCAAGACACAAATAAGCTTTAATATTATTGCTGAGTGCTTGCTGACATCCAGGTTAGAACAGCCCAGCTCAGGAGCTTAGAAAAACTAGTCCCAGTCTCCTGGAGATCTCCGTCAAAGCCTCCCAGTCCCCCTTATTACACACTCCATCTCCATAAACACCGGACTCTATGTGTCCCTTCAGACTCTTCAGAAACGTTGAAGTCCTTAATGCAATCTTAGTGGACGGTTCTCTTAAATGAATTCTACATATAACTGCAGCAGAGGAAGGGGAAACACACCTGGAGGCTATTTTTTGTTCTCCTTCTCATGCTCAAATGTTTCATCTTTCAGCTTAATGAAAACAAATACCAGCACAAAAAAAGACTGGCCAGTGATTAGCTTAATCCATCTTTTAATGACTCCAAGAAAAGATCAGTAGATGAAGGGAGGCTGTGAACTTCAAAAATATGTTAATGCAGGAGTAAGTTCAAACCTGGGCTTTAGGAACATAAACAAATACACAAACAACACAAGACAGCAATAAAGTAATGAAGGAAGCTCAAACTGGACTGAGCTTTAATCAGTTTGTCCTGCAGTCACAGCCTGAATTATTTCTGTCTAAGGCTGGGTTCATCTGGATGAAAACAGTATTTCCAAATGGTTCGAGGGTAGTCTACAGTCTAAATGCTAATGTCCCCAGGCTAAACTGCAGGTATAATGTTGTAAACTGAAACAATTAGTCGATTTACTGAAAATGTATGTGCAACTATTTTAGTAGTTAATTAATTGTTTGAGTCACTTTTAAGAAAAACTGGCTTCATTCGTGGTTTCAGGATCTTAAATGTGAGAATTTTCTGCCCTCCCAGGTCTTACATTGTGGAAAATTCAACCTCTTTGAAATTTGGATGGTTGGTCAGACAGGTTGGGCTGAAGAAAATTGTGATGGGCATTTTTCACCGTTCTCTGGTGTTTTATAGACCAAACAACTGATCAATTAATTAAGAAAACAATCATTACTGATAAATAATAAATAATGACAATAAGCATCAGTTGCAGCCCTACAATTCTCACCATCTTAGTTTAGCATGTTATTTGAATGCCAACATTTGGTAATTACCAGATGTTGGGATGCTACAATCTATTGGACAAATTAGAATTTTGACATGATGATGGTGCTGGATGAAATGATGAAAAGTAATGCAACGCTGGATAAGGATACGCTGTCCTGGAACCACAAATGTCAGTGCCAAATGCTGTGTTAATCCAACCTATAGAGGTTAAGATATATCATTGTGCAAGTGAAACATCTGATCTGTTGGTGGCACCAGATTAAATGTCTGGGGATCACCAAGGCCATTAGGATTCACCCACTGGGCACTATGGATATATGTGCCAAATGTCATGGCAATCCATCCTATATATGTTATATCTGGACTGAAGCGCTGGATAAACTAGCCGAGAGACCAGCCCCTACTGCCACTCCAAGAGCCATGTGGCTAACGTGACTAATAAAAAAGGATATCTCTGAATAAGTCCCCACTGCAGCTTTGCATCTGCTGCTTTAAATGTTACATGCAGGAGAGATCCTGACAACAAAACGTTAACATATGTATAAGTCCACCACAGTAAATGTAGGCCTATAGTGAATGAAAAGAAAATCATTGTCAGATAAAGTGTATGTGGTTATTTTCCTACAGTCCTGAGGGAAAAGATTTATCTCCACTGATATGTTGTTTGATTCTTCCTCATTTCTTTCTGTGGTTGGGTCAGTGATTGTTGACACCTTCAGGACAGCAAACAGCAGCCATCATGTGTGTCCAGAGAAGGAAAGAGTGACGGTCAACCTCAGACTTTCACAGCAGAGTACATTAGGGCCAACATCAGAGGGGTGAACAAATATTCTGAATTCAGAGCAAAAACCCACATGGGAAACATCAGCCATTCCTTCACGATTTGTACTGTATCCACTAAACACACGAAGAAAAACATCACCCTCCGCTCATGTGTTTTCCTTCTTGTTACTGACCACCTCTCGCTGCGTCCCTCCCCTCGCTCAGCCACAAAAACCAGCACCTTGCAGAATGTGTGGTTTCTAGGTCTTTGATAGGGTTAAGCCAGCAGAGCTCCTGGAGGGGCCGAGGAGGAACAACTCTACTATTCAAGACCAGTCCTGTAATTCCAGAGGCAAAGATATGTGCTGCAGGCCTGCTGCAGAGAAAGAAGGAGCAAGAGCAACACAGAGAGGAGGCAGAGAAGGTACCAGGCTGGTTATTAGTTGAAAAATGGCTGGAATACATGGCTGAGGACAGAGGGCTCTAGTAAATTCTTAGACAGGAACTGAGCTGCATAATTTTTTGGAAGCTGCAGGCTGTTTTTCTGACAAGAGAAGCATTATAGATAGGGTTGAGCACCAAAACCTGGTGCCAATACAATGAAAAAAGCCAATCTTTAATGTCATTGACCATCATTTTATGGTAAGGCACTGGTGCCATTTTAAGAGTATCATTCTGGCATCACTATGGGAATTAACAAATTATATCAAACCCTAGTTAAAGAAAGACTAACTCTACGGTGACTTCCTCCATATTTATTTCAAATAAACTGACTAGAATAAACTTCATTCGGTCCTGGAAAGAGAAATATGAAGACACATTCAAACTGAACAACAATAAAGACCATGCAAATAGACTGAAACATCATGCAGTATTAAATGGACAAAAAGTTTCACCAGTGTAAAAAGGTCCAACAGAAAGTACCAAGCAGAAAACACAAACGCTTCCATCTGGTTCTCTCTTTTAGTTAATCTGTAAATCTGAGGATTGCTTTAGTCAATTTTCTAGTCCCTCTTTTCCTCATCTTGCTTATCTCCTACTTCAAAACTAAAGTTTTTGATATAAATGTCCCCAAATTCAATTTAAGCTATAAGCTACATTTTCTAAGTAAAACACAAAGATGGACCCCCATAAATAAGACTTTCCAAACTTATAGACCAATCAGCTTCAGTTTCCTATTAAGATCATCCTGGGACAAGTTTAAAGAGACAAGGCTACTTTCAAGGTCAGAAAAGATGGATAAGACGTCTTATCTGCAAAGGAGCAGCTGGCTGAGACAAAGCACAGCTAAAAGTTTGCGCTGTCACGCACACTGTGCACACACCACCACGCACAGATACACATGCTCATTCAGCCTTCTCTAAAAATACTTTTACAAACACCACTGTGTCTGCACACAAGCAGTATTGATTACTGGGGTAATGCCTTTAAATTAAACTCTAAGCAGCACACAGTGTCCTTGTGTGAGTGTTAAAAGGATGCATTGTTTGTTTAGTGATGAGCTCCGTCTGTGTGCCATTTTTAAGACTTCTCTGTCCATATACTCAAATTTGTCATCTTCTCATGAGAATAAATTATGCAACATTTGACCAAAAAACATTTGCATGTCATGAAAGAAGTGGTAGAGTTGTGGCCATACATGCACTCATTAATCACATATTGATGTTTATTCCATCAATTTCTTTACTATAAATTAAGGCAGATGCTATTTGCAATGTGGTTATTTATACCCTGGTGTATATAGCCTAGCGTGGCAGACACAAGCACCCAGGTGTCCATAACCAACAACACTATTTGCGCCCGAGACATGAAAACATGACCTTTCCCTAAACCTAATCAGGTAGTAACAGTGACTAAAAATTTAAAATAATAATAAAAATCTGTCACTAACAGGTACCACTGACATGTAATTTCACACTGCTGTCAAATACTGATTGTCCAGGGTGGGACTCTGCAGGTCTTCATTTAGCTTTTTAGCGTTAAAATGAATGAATTGCTGCTGTGTGCCTATTTGTACCCAGGTACAAACAGACACTCCATAAAATGCATAACGCATAAAGGAGCAGAAATACTGCAGAAAAATACAGCTCATGAAATTATGACGTGGCCAGCAGCCAAAATCAAGTAAACTGTTGGCCTTGGAACTATATTTTATGGGTAGCTGACCATTAAGGACATGAGAAAGAGATAGCATAGAACGGTAATCATAAAACCATCACCAGCTACCAGCTCTGGTCTAGTTATTAGTTGCAACAGGAACATGGAGGGAAAAAAACACTCCAGTATTAACAACCAAGAGGCATTTATCCTCCTATTTTAAACTGCTCTGTAGTGTGGACGGGCTGAAAACATTGTACACGAAGCAGAAACTTCCCTCAAACTCCTCTGAGGAAAAACAGTTCATCTTTTCCCACCTGGTGCTCAGAGTTGTGACAGCTGAAATAATCCACTCGTGGAGACGGCTTCAGCCTCATGTAAACATATTCACTTTGGGGAATGTGGAGTCTGATCTCTGGCAGGAAGGGTAGAGTGATATAAGAGCTGTCTTTCAACTGTGCTAAAATATACAGACTTCATTTAACTCCTCAGAGTGTTTAGAGACATGTGAGTGAAAATGAATATTGTTATTGTGATTATCATAAAGCAAACTGTCACAGATCAGCATTAGTATACTGAGAACATTAGGTGTCAAAATGAACTTAATTAAATCTCAACAGTGTCTCAAGGTTAGAGTCTGTCTGCCTGCTAATATCCACAGTGCTGAATAACACACCTAATTGAGGCAGCTTCAGAGCATTCAACCCTCTGTTTATTGCTGCTGTTAAATGCCACAGTTAACAACACCAGCTGAATATAACAGAGAATGCTAGCCATAAGATACAAGCTCCACCAACTGAAGTACTACAATCAAAAACTATTTCTACGCTGGTTCCCAGTGAGGTTACTCAAGTCTCCAGTTATGTGGTCATCTCTGTGGACGGGGGATGACTTCATCTCCGTGAGACATGGGGATCAGAGTAAATGCAGATCGCACACCTGACGTATCTGGACAGCTGCTGTCCCATGAGGTGAATGGGAGAGCTGGAGCCGAATTCCCTGAAGCCAACTGAGTCAGATTAAGTCTGCTTCCTACATTCTCCGTTAAGCTTTCAGCCTCACTTGTGGGTATGCATGGCTGCATTATTATAATTGCCAGGGAAGCAATGAGTTTGTTCTTGTATTACATTATCAATATATTGCCCGGCCCCAGTTCTGAGTTTGTACGCTGGTTATATCACACTGCCTTAAAAAATCATGGCACTGGCCTGCTAAGGCTACATTCAGACCGAATCACACTTGCGACAAAAACATAATTTTGAGTGGGTGTATTGCATTTAGGCCATGGTGGTTGGGGGCGTAGGGGACGCCAAAACAAATGCAGTGCGTGCAGCAGAAAAGTCAACTTGTACTCATAGTTAATGGATCTAACGATGATGATCTCCCAGTTGTGTCCTCACGTTGCTTATTTCGTTTCTTTGATGTCTGGGTCTGGTTTGTTTGTCAGAGAGAGAGCAAGCAGCTGTAGTTGTGCCAGGTTAACATTGAATGAGGAGAGAGAGCGCTGGTAGGGAGAAAGCTGGTGAATCAGAGAAATAAATTATTTCCTGATTGTTTCACAGTGTTCTAAGCACAAATAAACAACCCTGTGCAATCCCCACACCACTGCACAACCCTGTGGCTAATCATTGCAACGCCTGATTCTGTCTGAATGAGACAACCTCTGAGTTAGAGTAGTATTGATGAGGAACACAATCTGTTGAGCTGAGTCATGTTTACCACTGCAGCCACATATCAGCTGTGTTTTAGGCAGAAATACCACCAAAAACGTCCGCACAGATAATGTTTTGATTTCAGAACCACCTCCACAAGTGTCACGACCTGACTAGCTGCTCCATTCAAACCAAACCAGGCCTGATCACAAACGTAAGAGACTCATATAGAGTTTGAGATCTGTACATGCACAATGGCCTGATTTGTTGACACCTCAACTTAGTCTGAATGTCAGAAACAGAACATCAATATGACTTTGGCCTTCAGTCTGGCTGGTCACGGGCTGGGGGATTGAGGGCACAGGGGTTGAGGCTATAAGAGGGGAAGGTTGGGGGTTAGAGTAATGAGGTGCATGGATGGGTGAGCTAAAGCTGGGATTGAGGATTGAGGGTAGAGAATTAAGGGCAGGTGGAGGACAGTGGGGGGGGACTTTGCCTAAGAGCTGAGGGTTTAGGCCGGGAGAAGAATCATTTCACATATGCAAGAGGAAAAGGGCTCCTCTGGCAGTGAATCCACTTGGGCACAAAGCCAAATCTGATTAACTGATCTGAATAATGATATTATGGACAAATGGATACGTAACAGTGGTTCAAAAGGAAATTAACACAGATTTTTGTTTATTTTTAAAGGCTATAATTACACTATAATTAGCTGAGTCATTGTTGACATTAAGTGAAAACCTAGGAAACTAATAAAAATGTATATTTAAGCTGATATGCACCACCGCAGACATTTGTGGAGGGTCTTTTCCTACAGCCATAGGAAAACGCCACGGAAATTTTGCCAAGAGCCAAACTTCAAAGCAAAAGCATAATCTAAAATCAAAGAGATATAATTATGCTGATATGATACACTTCAGAGCTTCAACCAAATATGCACACATGCATTTTTAATGGCTGTTTAAGGGCTGTGAATGAATCATCAGAGCCCAAGAAAGGGGGACCATCTTAAGCCTACAATCATTATCATGCAAGTCTCAAAACGTTCCAAGAATGGAACAAAAATATTAAGCAGAACCCTGTGTTTCTTGAGCTGCACCTAACCAAACTGACAGCTCAAAGCAAACTTTAAAGGAGAGAAGGAATTTAATGCTGTACTGGAGGATTTGAATTTTTTGCTCACAGTCTGATGCAACAACATCTGTAAGGCCAAGGCCGCACTGCGAGGGCATAATAATGAGGCTGCTGTGATCGAGACGGCTCACTGCAGTGCAGTTGAGTTTGGTGGTTTGAACTGAGGCACGGATAAATATTTGCTCCACATTCCTCTTCGCAAACCTCAAGATCAACCTTTAAGATCCTCACCTGACAAAAGACACTTAAGAAGAGGGGTTGCACTTTTTTAATCCATGTAGATCATAAAAGTAGAACACAAGGTAACAAGGTGAATTATAATTATATACTAATGAAAACATACTGATGAATATTATATTCCATTTTTGCGTCCATCTGCCAATGAATCCCCATGTTTTTGTCTGCTATACACTGAGCTTTGCTTTTCCTTGTTTCTATGTTAACCCATTGTCAATGTTTCTGAAACTGCATTGCAATTTTCCAGGCCCGAGTAAATGACAAAAAATCTGACTAAGTGAAAGTTTGTTCTAACGTAACAGAGGTTTGTGCATGCACATACAAGATCACACATCTTCTAATTTGCTGTTTGTTGTTTTATTTTTAGTTATTTTCTGACCATTATAAGCAAAATATCTGCAGTCTGATCACCTTTAGGTCCTTTCTCTGTGCCCAGCATTGCTGAAAAAGATGGAGCTGTAGTTCAAATCACATTCTAATCTTTCCCCTCACTCAGGTTTCATACTGAGCACCCTCGCCCTGCCCTGCACTGCCGCCTGAGGCCCAATCAGTCCCCTTGTCACAGTCCCGGTCACAGCCAGCAGGGATTGATTTCTCACAAAGCATCTGCAGTGAAAGCCAAGCCGTGGAGAATGAGGAAGTCCACAATGACACCCCCCCTCCATAACCCCCTTCCTCACAGGGCACCAGGGGCCAAGTCAGGCTAACATGATCAGCTCAAATACACACACACACACACACACAGAAGACAAGAGAATGAGGAGGCTTCACAAGGACCTCATTTCCAGATAATTATAGTGGAAGCCAATATGGAGGAAGTGACAGAGAGTTACGTGCTGTTATCTCCTCCGACCTACCCTCAGGGAGGCTTTAACTGCCAATCCTCTCCCACTTTTCTAAGCACCAGTGGCCGAGTCTGAGAGCAGGCTCTCAGTCTGGCTCTCAGGCACTGAGATGACATGTCTTCCGCTGAAAAAAATTGTGCGGCAGAATATCTCTTGAAAAGCCTTTGTCATCGTCCTAGCATGAATGCAAACTTGACAAGACTGGACAGGTGATATCGGATGCCAGTTTTGCCTGGGGGGGGACGCCACGTCGATCCACCCAGTGCTTTCACATTACCACGCGAGATCTGAGCCGTGCGCGGTCGGAGAATGTGATCGACCTCAGGGCAGCTGCTCGGAGCGCGAGAGTGACGGACAAAGAGGGAGGAAAAAGAAAAGAACAGACAGATCAGCTTTCACTGCTCTTTGTTTCTCTACACTATAGAGAGCAAGACTGGATCTTTCTCTTTTCTGTCTCCCACAGAGCCACGAGATAGAGGCCTTCCTTCCGTGCGTGTGTGTGTGTGTGTGTGAGAGAGAGACCACAGTCCAGTCATGCATGTGCCACACACCCAGTCAGGTTGCCATGCATCACACCCCTGTGACACGCCATTAACCAGGACAAATCACAGGACCCCAGGGGAGATGGTAGCTTCCTCCACGCTGCCTGATTAAAAAGTAAGATATATGAGACCACAGTGTCTGTGTCTATGCTGGGCAGCTGACTGAGGAACTGTATGCAGGCACACACGAGGACACACACAGACTGTGCTGACATTTTTGAATTGTTCTAAACAATCCTATTCACCCTGCTATAATGGTGCTTCAGCAATTCCCATCATCCTCCTCCAAGAGCAGATCACAATCTATAATTAAGGAAGAGATAAAAAGTGTCCTCTCTCCGATACTATTTTCTTTATGACCATTTGTGTCACATAGACTTTGCTCTACTTAGGGTTATGAGAAAAGGGGCAGACCAGGACAGTATCACGCTTGTTCTATTTCCAGGCCAGTGTGATCTAAAAACCCCAACTTTGCTTTGCAGCTCATGCCACTCCTATTAAACTATAATAAAATGGGCTGTCAGAAGTCTACAGGGACTTCTTGCAGAGAGCAATGTGCTCCACTTCATCCTAACCTAAAAAAAAATCTACCAGAAAAAGAAATGACACGACAAAGATTTCCAAGAACTGAGTCGCAGCTATTTGCGGTGATACCAAGGTCTGCCACGCTGGTTCCTTGACAGGATTTCCTCATATAGACAGACATCATTAAAACAATTAGTAGATGGAAATGTGGTAGAAGAAGCTTTAAATGACTTTGTTATGCTAAAGATCAGTCTCCTCTCACTTTGGAAAAACAATAACAGCAACAGTAGGAACTTTTCCAGCTGCACATTAGAAACTCTGGAACTTTAGTTTCAAGCAACCAGGGACTACAGTTATACAATTTTTACACTAAAATTAGCCCGTACATTTGGGTTTTTTAGACTCTTTTCCCATTGCCAGTAGACAAGTTGGCTTTCTGTTTTTTTGTGATGTGTCACAGTGAAAGCACAGACTCAGCTTGTGCATGCAGGAGAGCAGAGAAAGGGATTTTTAAAAGTCTCTGTGTGTTCAGCTCTCAGTACCTTTGTAGCTTATGACTGAATCTCTCTGGTTTTCAAGTTTGGTTTCTCTCCTGCATCCCTGTTTGCATTTTCATGTATATGCTTTTTTTTTTACTGTCTCATGTTTCAGCTGTATAGGAGTCCTGTTAAATTACTGACAATGAGAACTCCACATTTCCTTGTTTTGCTGCTTCATAATAAAAGCTTTTAGACAAAAACAACTTTTATTACAAAGAATTTATAGGAAATTAAATGAGCCACAATTTTACAGCTGCATTACTCAAGATGAGTGCACATCAGTTAAACGCACACCTTCAAGTGGGTTCAATCTCCGCTGTGCTGAGCTGGCGCACCGAGTCATACAGAATCAAGCCAAGCAGCAAATGTGAGTGGATGGAAAAGGGGCAAAAGAGTTGCAAAAGTTACAGATGGAGGCGACAAGCCTTCTTTGTATCTGCTGAAAAAGGGGTGAAAATTTGTTTGTCCGCCTAGGTTTGAGGTTTCCATCATTGCCGATCGGAGCTGGCAAAGACGTGTGACAACTGCAGAGTCATTTGACCCAGGGAAGAATGCCAATTGTACCCTTTACCACGAGAGACAAAAGCCAGATGTTAGAGGGGCTTTAGGTATAACTGGTATCAATACTAGCGTGGGAGACAGACTGATTATTGATGTTAAAAAAAGATCGTGTGTGCTTGCTAACGTGATGAGAGCATGCATGGATGGCAGAGATGGAGCGCTGATCTACAGAGCTAACAAACGAACAAAAGAAACAAAACTTAATTTGCTGATTGTTTCCGTTCATTACATTCATTCAAACATCAGAGTTGCACCACTGTAAATACAAAGAACACCACAATCATCTGCATTTTCAGACTAATTCGTCTAACCTTCACGGTTCTTAAGATGAGGTGGAAACACAAACAGGAATGTGCAAAGGGGAATTCAATCTTGTTTAGTTCACATTGCTCCATATTTCCTGGAAGAATTTGGTTAAAAAAAAAAAAATGAACAAAAGAGCTATAATTTCCAGGACCCCGTTTGCCAGTTACGAATTAAATTGTAGTTAAATTAATTGCGAAACTTGAAACTATTCATTTGAATGGCCAATGAGTATCCATGGTCCCTGCAGCCAGCACGACAGGCACACCCATCTAATTGAACAGAGTTGGCAGAGCTGTGGTGCAAGGATTCAGGTCAAGGAGCAGAGGTCAGTGGTTTAGTGACCAGAGGGTCAAGCTGTCCTGGACAGAGGGCTGCCAGCAGAGGTTCAGACAGACAGACAGACAGAGACAAAGAGCAGAACAGACAGACACTGAATACCAGCTAAGTTGCATGTCATTAGCCCTTTCACTTATCAACTTTTAGCATTAATTAGTCTGCTGTGTGTGTAAATGTGCTAGAAATAGTTGATAGTTGTATTATTTTCTTCCATCTGACTGTAAACCACAAACAAGAAGAAAATACAAAGAACTATAAGCTATTTCATCTATTGCATAATAACCGCATGATGAGGTCTCATGACAATAAAATAATTGTGTTATTTATGGAAGCGGGTGACCAACATTGCGTAGCAGCTAGGAGAGTTCTCAGGGAATGTAAAAGCTTCACAAATGCTTCAGAAGATAAAAGAACTAGAAATACATAAACTCACCTTTAGTTTATTTTTCTACTGAACATTAGCTGTTAGAAACTCTTTGAAGCTTAGAAACTGAGCGAGTCTGAAGGGAGAAAACGCTGACTTTCTCCATGTGTGACTGCTTGCAGTGGGACACAATGAGCAGTGGAGGAACATGGCTGACAGATCTTTATCCGTGAATGACTCCTTTTTTTTTTTTTTTCTTAATTTCCAAGCACCCCACATATTCGTGGCTGGAACCACAGCTATGGCTCCAGTTTCCATCTCAGGGGAGGGTGGAGGAGAGTTCAGGCCAGAGCACACAAGACCTGCCTGGGGCTGCTCAGACACCAGCTACGGCCGCACACTCGGCTCGGGCCTCCTCCTGCTGCAACCCACAATGAGCCTTTATTGTCAGGCTGATAAGCTAAGAGCTGAGACCATGGGAAACTCTTTCCATCTCCTCTCTGCGCTACTAAAAACAGACCGAATGCACTGAGGGAACCGGAGACAGAGGGAGAAGTGACCACATAAAACAATGCAGACATTTTGGGGTGTCCACAGCAGCGGGACTGCATTACATTTTCAAATAAAAGACGGGGTTGGCTTCTTTGCTTTAAGCTATAATCAATCAAGCTTACAGACACAAAGGGGATGAAGCCTTTAGTTGACATTTCATTGACCGCTTCTTTTTATAACACTACTTCTTCCTCAAACTTCTCCTCAGGGCAGCAGCAACATGGCAGCCGTGCCTCAAGGGGTGGTCTTTGGCTATTGATTAGGAGGGCAGCCAGCTCGAAAGCCTGCTTCCCTCAGGTCATGAGGTCGAGATAGAAGAAAGGAAAACAGGGGGAGGAGACTGGGAGGGGTCGCATGATCAGTAAATTAAACTTCTGTTCATCAGTGTTAAAGGTAGAAGGGAAAGACAGAGGGTGGGGGAGGAATTGTTTTGGAGAAACATTGTGGGAAACTTTACACTTCATTGAAATTGCATTCTATGTCTCCCATTTATCACAGCAAGAAGAGTCTTCAAGGGTTTTTTTTTTTAGATCGTTGAGGTAAAATCTTTGACTTTACAGTGGCATTTTCAAATTTGATGCAATTTGCAAGAAAATGTAGTCATATTACAATTGAAAGGAGCTTGTTGGGGGTTATATACTGTCTAGACATAAGGTCTGCCTGAAAAGACAATTTCTGAGGAGACAAAAGTCCCAGAGGACATAACATATGAGTATAGATGTTGGATTGATGAAATCAGGGGCTAATAACTTTGGTTGGATAATTTATGCAGAAAATAACACTGACAGGAAAATTTAATTTTAGAAAGAGTCCTCCAATGTGAACTTTTGTTGCAGAAAATTTGGTGAATTGGAAAAAAACTGCAAACTATTATACAAAGCTACTGCATACATTGATACATTTACTAAGCCTAAATACCGACTTAAGCATGCAGTGTAAATGATATAAGAACATATATTACTTTTTCACACGACAGCAAGTCGCTAATGTAATTTGGCTTGTCTTTGACAGGTGCATGAAATATGACCCGCTATTTGATGAACGCAGACGAGGCCTGACTTGTCAGCACAATAAAAGCCGCTTGGTTGTCATTCCTGCCAAACATTTGATTGTTTTGAATTGCATTATTTCAGGAAAGCTGGGAAGCCCGCCAGCTGAAGGCGGACGGAAGTAGAGAGATATACAGGCACAAGTGAAGGCCGGGATCAGATAAGGTGCTTTAGCTGTTACTTAGAGATGATACATCTTTTAGTTTTTAAATCGGGCATTTCTTATCACTTTGGGTTTTAGATTGTTTATGTCTCGCTGCTCACATGAAGTCAAAATATGACACAGAACCTGGTTTCTTTTTCGACAAAAGAGTGGAACCGATGCAGTCACACTATTCCACTGATCTACAGGTAGCAGTAATGTGACAGGATATGCAGCAATGCGGCAGCAAAGGCAAAGAAGAAGATGACCCCTGACTAGTTAACATGAATGCAAACGTTTGATTTAAAAAAATACTGCAAAAACAGCTTTGCAAATGCTTTAGGAGGAAGGAAATTCAATTAAAAGTTTTATTAGACCTCAAAGATACACTCACTTTTTTTTAGTTTTTTGGGAGCAACAGTAAAAATGTGAACATAGCTGTTGATTCTTTACAAGAAAAATCTACGGAACACCTTTAATATCTGAAAGGTTATGTGGTAATCTCCAGGGTACCAGGAAATACAAACAGAAATGCTTGTGGACTTGAGCTTTCTCCCTGCTCGCCAAAAATGTTGGCTACATTTTTCCATCACTGATAGCCCTGCTGCTATGCTGCTGTTTCTTCAAATCCAAAGCTCTGTATATACTTTATGTCATGAACTCTGCGGAACATGCAGAAAATCATAGTAAAGGTAGTAGGGATATGCTCCATTTTTCCGAAAGTTAAATGACCCAGATGTTTTAACCAGCAAGGTGGAAAGTAAACAGATGACATCCGGTAAAACCAGAATGTCAGCGTTTTGATCTAGAAAATAAAAATAAAGTTGTATGTAGGCTGTGTCCGAATAAAGTGCATATACAACCACTTAGCTGGATTGATGCTTAACCATATTCAGCACATGCATGTGAACATTAACCTGCAAGAGTAGTTTGGTTCTGCTAGCATTGCTAACTATCTAAAGGCTTTGAAAGCTAGTGGAATATATTGAACCCGAATGCATGGTGCTGGGGCGCAATATCATCTTATTATTGAAGAATGCAGTTAAATAAACTCTGGATTTTTTTCAGGGTATGTTTTAAATATCAATTAATACATTTTGCTACATTACAACGTTTTCTGATTTCTGATTAAATTAGTTGACTAGTCTACATTAAAATTTCAGGGACAGGGAAACAGTCGCTAGGAGCATCTCTAATAGACAGAAATCAGCTGTACACATGCTGATGGTAATTCAAAGTAGAGCTGTAACTATTAATCGATTAGTTGTCAACTATTACATTGACTATTTTCAACTATCAACTATTTTGATAACCGATTAATCAGTTTAAGTATTTTGTTCATAAAAAAATTACAAAAATTCTCTTATTCCAGCTTCTTAAATGTGAATATTTTCTGGTTTCTTCACTCCTCTATGACAGTAAATTGAGTATCTTGCGTACCATTATCACCTTTTTCTGGCTTTTTATAAACCAAACAACTAACTGCTTAACAGAGAAAGTGATCGACAGATTAATGGACAATAAAAAAATTATCATTAGTGGCACCCTTAATTCAAAGAAGTGATAAGTAAGCCAGTTGTTAATGTAGTTATGCTTACTACAATTACAAACTTAATGTGAGTGGGATAACCTGATTAAAGTGTTGTCATGCTTGTTGCAATAATCAGAGACTTACTTTACTTAGGTCACAATCAAATTAGTGGAGTGACTGTTGAAGAAGTGTGACATGTGCACTATGACACTCCTCTCTGAGCACATCAGTAGTTGATCTGATGACTTAATGACTCACTAGTTTACATCATGTAGAAATTAAGCTCTTTACAAAGCATGCCAGCCTGTTGAGAGTCCTAGGTAAAAAACATTCACATAGCCATGAATCAAAGTAAATGTAACCAAGAACGGTCAGAGCTGATGTAACATCTGAGGCTTTGTCAGTGGAGAGAGGGCCGAGGACCCTTTACAGCTCAGCTTCAGTTCCCTTGAGGCTGATGAGACTAGGATACCTGAGCCAAGCAGCCAGCCCCATCTTGTGAACAGATTGTCGTGGTCATTCAAAGCTTTGACACTGAAAAGAGGAAGCTGAAGTGGCAGATGTCACATTGTTTAAGTGAACGCAGGAAACAAGAACCAACAAGAGACCTCACTTGTAGCATGTTTGCACTCGTCTTAAAAAGCTTTCGCCGCCGCTAAACACATAAACGGCTTATGTTCGGAAGATGAATCGGCTGAACACACACAGACGCAGATTAAAACAAGTCAACCAAGTCAGAGCTTATGACCTCCGTCTTCACTTATTCCTGCCCTGACCTCGTATCGTCCCTTCCCATCCCCCAATCTCCTTCCTTAATCCAGCCCTACTGGGTGGCAGACAGCAGCAGTATGGCCTGATGGTCAAACTGTGTCTGTCTGCCTTCCTGTCTGTCCATCTGCTGGGCCCCAGCAGAGGTTCAAAGGAATTATACTTGTATAGAAAGTTACAAAATCTCTCCAAATCCTCCTTCAACTTTCCCTTTTATTTCACTTTTTTGCCCTCAGTTTTAATTCCACTGTTTCACTTTCTCTAAGTGTGGTCCAATTCCATTAACACCTTGTACCTCCTATTAGCTAATGCAGTACAGCGGCACACTGAATCTCATCCAGCTCATTACCACGCACTCCAGTCCCACACTGGCCCCAACACCACCAACAGAGAGGGGGGAACCAGCAGCAGAACATAGCATGGTTTGACTTGATGTGTTCAGAGAAGAAATTGAATTAACCAGTGTTGGTTACAAGTAGAGCCAATACACCAGGCTTCTTGTTTTGTCTTCGTTTGCAACAGTGCCACTTGAATTGCAACCTTTTTCTTTGGTTTAGGGACGCAGGGGCATGGACACGGGTTGGTTTGGATTGTAGGTGGGGGTGAGGGGTCAGGGGGGCCTTTATGGCTACAATGAAAAGCACAGCAGGGAAAGTGAAGCCTTGCCTGTGCTCAGCAGAGTTTATTAAAACTGCAAAAAGGGTGAGTGGCCACAGATGGTGCTGTCAATAACCATTCACCCACCCATGCAAACGCAAGCTCATGCACAAAACACACACCAATGCCACACCCAATGCCATACCACAGGGTGGAAAACACACCACACACACAGATATAGAAGAGGGGGGCAGTAAAACAGATGGTAAGTGCGTGTGGATAGATGTGTGATGTTGTGGAGAAGTGCTCCAGGGGGCGATTCCGTTAGTCTTTCAACCTCTAACCTCCATCAACACCTCTGAGAAGCTGTTAAGATGGAGCATCACAGATCCACCACTGCTACTCCACAGTGGAGTCTTAGCTAAAACTTTAAGTGCCAAAAATGGCATAATCTGCTCACCGAAACAGCATATTAAAGCTATAACATGTAACACGTCAGCATTAAAATGTCTAACAATGCTAGACATATGTTATATACCTATTTTGTTTAGCTTTGTACTTAAATTATCCCAACAACAATGTTCAAATGCAGTTGTTTTTTTTATCTGTAATTTATTCAAGGTAATGGTGCCTTTACTGCTAGCTGTTGCTAGGTAGTTGCTAGTTGCTTTAACTTCTGGGAAAACACAGAAAATCTCAAATACATCAGAGAGTGAGACAGGAAATCTGTAAACGACTAAATGTAACTTGAATCAAACTTTAAATATTACCTTGTCCATGAACATGATTTCTGCCTGAGTCATGTTTGATTGATTTTCATCAGTAATGATGGTTGTTTAAAAGTGACCATAACAACTCCCATGATCTCATGCCTTTCACGTCATCACATCGCTTATTTTGTTATTGTCTGTGAGACAAACCCCTTGCAGCAGAACTTAAAGATTCATTAAAGGCCAGAAAGAAAAGACAGTAAGAAAGGTGTAGAAAAGATAAGGTAAATTAGTGCCTTTTGTATTTGTACAATCCAAAATCAAATGAAACATTTCAATAGACTTTAGTGGCCTTTGATGGCAATGGTTCCCAAGCTGCCATTCACCCACAGATATGCTATTTTCCCCAACAGACCTCTGAATGACTTCTCGTGCAGAGAGAGGCACTACTTCACTGGACTCCATGGTGTTAATGGGACAGAATTTGACCGTCACGAGAGGTCAGGTTATAATGACAGCTGGCTTCAGATCCACGCACGCTCCCAAACTCACAATTGACAATATTTAGCCTGCTAATCAAGTAAGGGCAAAGGTGACATAAGGTCACAAGAGTCTGACAGCTGTTGTAATTTTCAGATTTATTCTTATCTCTAAGAGTATCTATTCATTAAAAAAAAAAAAACAACATGCATTTGTTCATCAGTCTGTTTATCAATGGATGAAATTACTTGATAAGTTAAAGTTACTCATCAAGTAAAAAAGCTGGTTCCAGCCTATTGAATACCCTGATTGGAAATTTGGTGGCCCAAATATCAATTTCTGTAAAAACAAGTTGAGTAAACTGGTGGCACACACCACAGTACACTGCGCACTTAGATGTGTCAGATTCTAGAGACTTTAACACATGCTTCCATTCACCCTGAAATTTTTGTGAAATTTGAAATTTTTTTTGTGTTTCTGGTTCTTCTGTAAGGAACAGGTTAGCAGTTTGAGTGGGTGTAATAAACACAGACTTCAGGTGTCTCCACATATCGGTTCAGTATCAGGATGTTTGTGGAACTGTCACATTGTGTTGGTGAAAGCTCTCAGTATGGGGATAAAACTTGGTGGCCACAGGGCTAGCTAATAATCAGCAGAATAATCATTACTAAAAACAAAACATGAAAAAAATTAGAGAGATGTACCTGCGGTAAACATCAAGATATTGTTAGTAAAAAAAATTTGATGTTAAATGGCTAATGGCTGTTGTATTTTGTTAAAAACTGACTGTAATGTTGCTGTGAATAAAAAAAAAGAAAATTGAGGACACATTTTGGGTTCCACTTTCTGTGAAAGCACTCTGCAAGTGACTATTTGTATTCATTACCCTGAAGAGACTATTTGCTTAAGTACTCTAACGCATTTCCAGTGTTTTATAATCTAACACAGGTTTTTTTTTTTGCAGCGAGATGAGCCTGAGGAACCTTTCTAAATGAAGGCACACCACACTCCCCTCATCATCATGTGCTGAAATCTGGAGACACGCTGGATCTACTTCACCAAAAAGACCATGAAAGACTGATTTAAAGCAAAATAATTAGAGTTTTGACATTGCATGATCCAGATGTGACATATGTGTCACATCTGGATTGTGTAATGGGCAGTGATCAACACATACATGCTCATCCTCATTTAGACAATGTTAACTCCCACTATTACGAATGTAAATAAACTAAATGATGTTTAACCACAAGACAAACCTTATTAATTTTAAAGATAATTGAGACCACACCACCTCAGAGTGGTTTCCTCCCTTTAATCCCTCTGCATACAAACATGGGCAGACCTCTTTCTTTGCGTATGCAGAGGGGCAGGGCTCTGATTTCAAACAGCAGTGAAGGCAGGTCAAAGGGGGCAGCCTTTATGATGATATGGGAGAGGACCCCTGACAGAGGCTCGAGGGGTCCTGCCATCAGAGTCACGACCCCCAGGCCACAAACAGCAAGCCACGCTCTGACATCAAACCAACACTTTGCCCCAAGAGAAAACAGAGCGGTGTTGCTATGCTCTGATCCACCAGTCCACAGAAACCGAGGCCCACAGAGAATGCCAATGTACCCACAACCTCTCCTCAGCCCGCTTCAATTCGACTGCAACTGATGTGCGCTGTAACGCACAAACAAATTCCACTGTCTTAACGCAATCTTCTTAATGTTTTTGTTTTTCCAAAACAAGCTGAGTCTTGATGCAGATGCCGATTTCAGCAATTAGCAAAAATTAAATCCCCATGCTACAGAGATTTTTCAATAAGAGGCTAATTTCCTTGAACTGCCAAAATGACATCCATTTTCATTTCATCTGTGGGAGGGTAAAAAAAAAAAGGCTGTTGGAGGGTACTTAAGAAGTGAATGTCAGCTGAATGACAAGTCGAGCCTGAGAACAGTAGTGTCAGCCTTGGTAGGGAGGCTTTCAGTCAGTCACCAGAGAAAACTACATTAAATACCTCACAACTACTGACTTGAATAACAATGCCACCCAGCACACTGTCGAAAAATACTGAAAATAATGGATGTACTGTAAATAGGGCTGTGGCTAAAAATTATGTTCATTGTCGATTAATCTGTTGATTATTTTCTTGATTAAAATGCATATATGCAGCATTTTCCTATTAAAAAAAACAACTTATAGACTTATATAAACACAATCCCTTTCACTCACCACTTATGGCCCACTGACAGTGTGTGGTGGTGGCTGTATCTGCAGAGACTCTGCCTCTGTTTTCTTTATTTTCTCATTATTTTGTTTTACCAAAACAAAATGTTGGTATTTGACATCCTGGGAATGAGACTCAACAATCACCTGTCTCCGAGGTGCATTTACAAACAGCTCAGACAAATCCTCCTGATTTTATCTTCAACAGATTTCTTTTTGGTCTAGAGCTGTAACGATTAATCGATGAATTGATCATTTGTTTTTCATTTCATAGCTGACAGATAATCAATTAATCGCTGCAGCTCTAGATATAAAATAGATTCTCAGAAAGAAGGGAATAGTTGGTATAAGTCTGCATAACTGCTGGGTGACTGGATGACAGCAGACGACCACACGCACATGTCAAAATGGGGACAGAGGGCTTCAGGATCAGTGTGGTTACATAAGATGAGCCAAAACTGGCTGCCAAATATTTGTCAAAATATTGTGAGAATTAAAACAATTTTTTAAACATGAGACAGAGAGAGGATGCAGACCAAAAGATCAAACATGGGCTCCGGCTGTTTTCTGAGCCGCTTGTTGTTCTACTTCTTGAGTAATCAATGTCTGTTCACCAGAGTCTGCCTCTGGCTATCACAGCTCCACTGCAGATGTGATCCCACTCATTATCACTGCAAACTCTTAACTCATAAAAACGCTTTACAGCTGCAAAAATCAGGAGCTGCTCTAAAACAGAATACTTAATGTTGACTGAATGCATTTTCTTCCACTACTAACTACTCATATCCTAACGAGCCTGGCAGCTATTATTCCAAAACAAACACAGGGCTGCATTTGCAGGAGTCATCTGACCTACTAAAGACTTATTGTTATGCTCAACAACATGCATATACATTTTGTAGAGATGATACATATATTTGAATCTACTGGGCATGAAAATATGTAACAAAGTCTCTCCATGGTTAATTAAAGTAAGTGGAATGGGTACAAAGACAGAAAGAGTGTGATATTTTGTCAATATGAATCCCTTTTGTCCAAAAGCACATTTGAAAAATAAGAAATAAACTCTCAAATTGAATATCCAGACAGGCTCTTTGCAATGCAAAGAGAACAGTACTTTATGCAAATAGCTAGGCACTACTGTGATGTTCCTGTGAGGAAAAAAATATCCTCGCAGGAATATTTACAATGCATGAGAAGCCTCAGTGCATTAAGCCCAGAATTCAATTCTGCATCTTCAACAAAACAATACACCTTAACATCGATTTATTGAGGCTCCGGTGGTCCTATCCAGCAACAGCTATTCTCAGCAGCATCAGGTTGTTGTTATTACCCCGCTGGGTTCTGCATGACAAATGGGAGGCTTCGTCATCTCTTGTTCAGCATTCCCCTATGACCGTGCATCATCCACTGTTACAGCCTGAAAGCCCTTAGTCATCCTCGCAGGGAGAAGAAAGGGTGCTGAGCATTCCTTGCAAATGAGGGCTTGTGCCCAACCTCATGCAATCTCGTAATTCCTCAAGCAGCACTGGTCCCTTCTCTACTCTGACCCCCCCAAAAAAACCTCCCCCCACCCCTTTTCTCTGGATACAGAGATGTGAATAGGTGGTATTTGAGCATGCTAAAGGCGCTGAAGAACAGAGCTGGCTGGCTGGGGGCCAAATCCCCATGGTTACCCTGGAGCAGCAACTGCCTCTTTCCTGTGCTGGTCTGTCTGGAAATAAACTACCTCTGCTCTGCATGCACAGGGGGGCTTGAAGGAGACAGAGGGGACAAGATAAGTTAGGGTGGCATCATTATGGTGTCTTGCACACCTTTAAATCACCCAACTAAATCAGGGAAAATAGCAGTTTTATGCATTGGAGTGAGTGTGTGGGCTTGTGACATTAAGCGTGGAATATAGAATCTGTGTATATTTTGCTCGCAGCACTGGTCTTTTTTTACTCTGTGTATATAGAATTTAATTCTTATCTGTTTTATATTTTACATCTTACTTTGTATCTTATACTCTATAGTACAGTGGTTTTCAAACTGGGGTCTGGGGACCAATGGGGGTCCTTGAGTGGGTTGTAGGGGTCCTCACCAAAAGGAGGAATAGAATATTTTAACTTAATTATATTTTTTTGGACATTGGAACAACAAGGAAAGAAATAGGGTCACCTGTTATGACTGACTGTAATTTATAAGGATCCTAGTTGATCACTGAATGATTATGAAGACTTTGTAATCTTCAGTCCTAAAAAAAAACACTCAGAGTCAGTTTCCTTATCACAAAATCTTCTCAAATTGGGGGCCCGTGGTCTAATGTGCATCAATTGTGAGGGTCCTTAACATGAAAAAGTTTGGAAACCCCTGGTATAGTGTCTATATATTTCATATGGCCTTTACTCTTCATCTATAGGCTTTCTCCAAATGACATTTCATTGTTCTTGTACAGGGACAATAAGTCATCTTATACTACAATAGTAAAAAAAAAATTAAAAAAGACCCAAGCGCAAGTAACCAGTTCTTCTGAAGTGCCCTGAACGACACACTGAATTATATAATACAGGTGTGCTGCCTAAACTTGTTCTCTTCAGGTGCATTATCATGTTGTAAAGCTATGGGAGCAATGCATAAAGCTGCAAAGATTAGTCGACTACTCGATTAGTCGATTGAATGAAAAGATGTTGACAGCTATATTGATCATGCATATTTGTGTCATTCATTTTCAATTAAAAATGTCAACTGGTCATTGGTTGTTCAAGCTTCTTAAATGTGAGGATTTGCTGATTTTCTTAGTCATTAATGATAGGAAATGAAGAGTCCTTAAATCAATAAGGAAAATAGGCTAATTGTTAGTTCCAGCCCTAATACAGTGACTATAAAATCAACACCAACTGTGAGCGGTAAGAAAAGCTCAGTCACTTTGCCTTAACAGTAATAGGTTGTTGCATATGACAACATAATAAAATGCACCAGACCAAAAAGTGATAATAGCACAATGTGTTTCAGCAGATAAAGGCTGCAAACACTGGCTGTAAATAAAGCATTGTTGCAACATGCAATCTGAGCAGATTGATGAAAGATAGTGATCTCTTGTTTGGGCCAGTGCTGACTGCTGAGCACAGTCATTGGGTTTCACATGCAAAACTACACGACAATAGACTAAAAAGCCCCTCCAGAGCTCAATTACCAATCTTTTTATTTTGCTGATTGAGTTCACTCCATTGTAATGCCCCTGGCCTGTGAGCAGTTTCACAGAAATCTAAGTCATATGAATATTAGAGTTCACATGCAGCAAACATCAACAGGAGGTGATATTTCACCAACTTTTTTTGTTTTAATTGAACGCATCACAGGCTGTGATAGACTAACATTAGCCTGGTCCCACTTGGTCCTCCAGCGGCTCCAACACGCTGAACATTCCCTCTGTCTTACCTTTGACTTGACTCTCGTACTCCGCGATGATTTCTTTATCCTTTTTGAACCTCGGCGCGGACATTTTCCGTCTTCTTGTGTCCGCAGCTTTTTGTAAACTTCTCGTAAAAACTGTTTGTCAACAAGCGGGATCCTAAAGCAGCCGACGCATCCCGCACAGGACGAGACAAACGAACGCGGGAGAGAAGAAGAAGAAGACAGAATGACACTTTTAAACTCAAGAAGAAGAAGAAAATGTGGAGTTCTTCATGGTTCCTCTTCTTCCCGCTGGATTAAAAAAAAAAAAAAAGCGGTGGATACACAGCAGAGCCTCTATGCGCAATCCTGCTCCAACCAATGAATCCACTCAAGTAGCAGAGCAACAGCGCTGCTGCCTGCCTGCCTGCCACCACAGAAGAAGAAGAAAAAAACAATCACGCAAGTTTCAGGGTCTCCGCGGCGGCTTTCCGCGGCTCTCTATAGAGCCAACAACCCGTCCGGAGTGCTTTAAAGTCCGCCTGAATAGTGAGTGTGTGTGCTTTTCGGTAGTGGTTTCCAGTTTGGGACCCGCACACACACTCACACCCTCTCTCTCTCTCTCTCTCTCTCTCTCTCTCTCTCTCTCTCTCTCTTCTCTCTCTCTCTCTCTCTCTCTCTCTCACACACACACACACTTCCCCCCTGCTCGCTGGCTCTCCCTCGACGGCTTCTCCCTCCAACTCCCAGCAGGCTCAGAGGCAGACAGGGCAGGCCGACTGCAGCACACACACACACACACACGCACACACACACTCACACACACACAGCAGCTGGAGCCAGGCAGGGAGAGGAGAGGGAGGGATCTGCACACACACACACACAACACACACACACGCAGCTAGTGGTCATCAGTGGACTGACACTCCCAAATCTGAAGGTTTTTTTTTTCGTATTTGTCCAGAGTAATCAGCTGTTGGGAGAGAATATATTACCCAGTGTGTTTAAAGGCTTCTGCAGCTCAAGTGTGATGGTTTTCCTTAAAGGTCCAGCGTCTAATTTATGTGGATCTATTGGCAGAATGTGGAAGAAATGGAATATAATATCCATAAGTATGTTTTTCCTACATGCTTGGAAGGGGAGGGTGAGATGAGCATTATTCAGTCGATAACGTGCCCCTTAATCTCACACACTGGACCTTTAAATCATTACACTGTATGTTTCCCTTATACACAGGTTCAAATTTGACATTCAAACTCATTTCTAAAATAACATTAAGACATTAAGGATTTGCAACTGTTTTTTTGCCATAGCTAGCATATCTTTTTCAGTGATATACAGACATCTAGAGCTGCACAAGGTGGAATAAAAGGTATATAGAAGCCCACCGCTGCAGCAGGCCCATAAAAGGTCCAGTTAAAAGGTGCCCAGTGTCCCATATTTCCAAGCTCCACCCATGCACTCATATAGCTACAGCTAATATAGATGTCTTTCCCTAAAAGTAATATATGATACATATATTTTATTGTTATGAAGTTATTAATTGGACATTCCCAAAACACTGAATTCATTAATTTTCTTCTAAGTTTAAGTTCCAGTATCTTGCAGATACCACCGTGATTTGCTCCATTACAATACTTGATCGGTGTTAACTTGGTAAAGTCAAAAGTTTGCCCAACTTCAAAAGGATTTTTCCTCACATTTCAAACGACATTGTAATCACTGAGGAGTAGCTGGTCTACAGCGCCATCTGCAGGGCAAATAAAAGCACAGGACAGGCGTAACCACTGATTTCTCTTCAGGTCGACACTCCAGTTTATTTTATTGCACTTTCTTAAAAAAACATGCAGCACAGCAGCACTGAAATAAATAGAACAAAGAAGAAATATTTTTATACTATATGATATGAAAAGCTACATGCCACAGAAACAACATCCATTTTCAAGTTGCTCACAACACTTATTATTTCTATGTGCCATTTTCAAACAAGGCCTAAAAACACATTGTCTCATTCCACACCTAATGTTTAGTGTTTCCTAAAAAATACAATATTAAGTGCATACAAACAGATATAAAACACAGTTGAAATAATATGATGACTTTAAAAGGCAGTTTATCATTTATGATCTCTAAAACATTCCACCATTGTAAACATTTAAATCATGAATATAAAGTAAAGCCATGGGGCCTTTTACTGACTAGTGATGGCAGCTTTATCACTTTACAACATACATAAATGCTTTAATAATTACCTGCACAGGAATATTACACTGAACATAATCAGGTTCACGGCACCAGTAGTATGTCACATTTCTCCACAAACCACAAAATAAATTAAATCAATATTGAACGTCTACCCCCATTTATCTAAGGTTTGTTAATTAAGCACCAAAGTCAGCCATTTTTGAAGAAAGTCTCCTCGATGACCTCAGTGAACCTCTCCTTCATTTGCTGACGGAAGCTGGCGTACCACTCCAACAGCCTCCTCCTCCTGTCCACCCTCTGCTCCTGGCTCATCCCCCTCTCCCTCTCCAAGATGGCCGGCAGTTCTTTCCAGTCACTGATGAAGATGAAGGGCGCCCCTGCAGCTTTGAGCAGACGTAGCGGGGAGCTGGGCCCGGCCGCACAGGTTCCAGGTGTCAGTATGTCTTCCACCACGGGCACTGAGCCGTAAGAGCACGCCTCGTAGATGCGGTAGCACTCTGTGTTGATCCCGATTGGGCTGAGAGTGAGCTCACTCTGGGCCAAAGCTGTCTGATAGCGTCTCAGACTGTCTGCTGTCTCCTGAGGGAGCCACCTGAGGCAAGGAGGGAGGAAAGCTGCTGTAATAAACATGCAAGATATATTCCACTACTGTTCCAATGAGACAATTCATGTCTCACCTCATCCCCATGTATAATTTAACAAGTCAAAACAAAAACAAAAAAACAAGAAGGTCTACATTTTAAATGACCAAACACAGAAAAATGTAGCTAGTGATAATGCCAGGGTTCCCTGACACCATGATTATTCAAGAAAAACTGTGATTCCTCTACTGCCAGCTATATATAGATGATGACATAAGCAGGGCTATAATATGTGTGGATAAAGTCTGCGTACATTTAAGTATTGAGTGCATATTATAATTATGAATGATTACTGATGAGTGTTGTTTGCTGTTCATTATTTTTCCTTATGTTTTTAAAGGTTAGACTCACTGTCTACCCTAAAACACTACTCACATGCCCGTATGTGCATTGAAAGAGTTACTGGTAATCATTGCTCCTGTCCATGGAGGTCACAAAGAGATCCCTTCCTAGCAGAGCTACAAAACAAGTGATGGGGGCCAAAATCAACAGCTGCAGCTAATATGAGGCAGACTGTCTTAGCAAATCCAGGGGGTATCGTCCAAAGTTACAGTCTTTTTAGTACAAAATTATTATTCCTTTAAATTTGTAATAGGAGAAGGAAGTGCTGCTTGGCTCGGATGGCTTGTCCAACAGGTGTTCTTTAGCGAGTCAGGTAAAAAGTACAAAAACAAGAAAGCAAGGAGTCTTACTTGAGTTATGGAGACGATCCACAGGGAAAAACACTAAAACAAACAGAGTGACTTGGTGGTTTTTCCCCATGGTTGTCTCTGCAACTCAAGAACCTTCCTGGATTTCATTTTTTGAATTCTTCTTTATGTTACTGTGGATTTTGTCCCATCACTTTGGAATTGCATTAGAAAGAAATGTCTTTGCAGCCACTATTGACAAGAGGAATGATTAGAGGGACCTGTAACTCCTTCATTGTACCTATTGGCATGTGAGTAGTGTTTTAGGATAGATTTAAAAAATATTTCCCTATTGTTTAAGACATTTTACAGATATTTAAGTCTTTTCCAAGTTCTCAGGGGCCTTGGCCATATCTGACAGTTTATGTAACAAGGCCTCAAAGGTAGAACAGGTAGGATTTGTCCCATCAG